>CM060374.1:16279276-16607737 GCA_030545235.1 Helianthus tuberosus
AAACACATAAAATTGACAAATATCAGAGTCAGCAGTTGCGGGCTTAGAATCGAAACACATAGAATCGAGATTAGATTGTCTGCGGCTGGTAGACGTTGACTATCCAAAGTGATTCGACTATTCACAAGGACTTGTAAGTGCACACTTTTGACTTTCTGGACCGTGCTCTCGCTTCTATTTGATCGATCGGCACGCATCCTTTCCGTTATAGTGTGACTTCAAGTCATTGGAGTCCGTCGAGACTTTGGTGAGAGTCGTGTTAAAATAGAGTAGAGTACGGAACAAGTCATCAAGGTTCGGGTTTCACCCCTGACTTAACAACTTTGTCCCTGCTTTGATAAAATAGGAAAGGAAATTTGCGTCAAAGTATGGATTTCACTCCTGATTCAACGCAAATTCTCCTGTTTATAGATAAAAATGCGGGTCGAACAAGTGGTTTGGTCCGTGGTACTTAACTATAGACTAGGTCGTTTCTAAGACATCGACCCGGACTAGGTCGAGTCTTGCCTAATTCCATATAGTTATGGCTCTGATACCAATCTGTCACACCTCAACCGATGGCGGAAACATCGGGGCGTGGCACTGAGCGAAACAGATTGTCCATGAGTATCCATAACAAATATTAATTACCAGATATTTAAAACGTCATGTCCCATACCATAACATATCTAAATAAAACAATTATTACAAATAATTGTCTCATAAACAAATACTGATCTGACAACTCAGATTTTAACTAAGATAGTTTGTTGGTTTCTAGACTCTTTCCTAGCCTCGATTTCATCACACAGCAAGCAAGGCATCCTAGCATCTTAAGCACCTGCCACATACGTTAAAGTAAAAGTCAATACACATAGTGTAAAGGTGAGCATACAAGTTTGATAATAGCATAATAGAGTTCGAAATCGCTTACGCATAACCAGCACGTACAACGTGTGATGTGAAGCACGTTAGTTATCGACATGATCCTATCAATACCAATGACTGCGGGTTGACTGCGCAAGGCAGTTCGTAACACATATTCACCACTGCGAATCATGTGATTAATAGTCCTTAACAACCCTTGAGTGAACAGGTGCTGAGTCCAAACTATAACAAACAAGCATTCATCGAGTCACGTATAACATGCGGTAGCGGTTAGCGTTAAAGTATTGAGTAGTGTATTCGATGTGATTTAGAATAAGTAACGCATGTAACACCCAAAAGTGCAGAATGCAAAATGGGTTCGAGTATACTCACAGCGGTAGAGTTAATGGATTGAAGGGAGCGCTAGAGCGGAGTTAGCCTGAACAGTTAACGATAGCATAAGCGAAAGTCGGCGCATAAAACGGTGTAGGTGTACCAAGGATCGGATGGCCATTCGATTGGATTGAAAACTTGTTTGGTGATTGATGTGTTTGTGTATGATGGTTTACACTTTGAAGTTTTCGTTGTAGCATTTTAAGAATAGAGAAGTATCTCTACCTTTCAGGTCGGTCGATCGAACGGTCGTTCGATCAGACAGCAATCCGATTGTCGAGGCTTCTTAGTTTGAGAACAAGTTCACAGCAGGACGGTCACTCGATCAGATGGCTATCCGATTGGGTGGCAATCCGTACGTACTGAACATGTTGAAAATTGTTTAAGTATCGAAGTCCCAAACATCACACGATCGGACGGTCACTCGATCAGATGGCCATCTGATCGGGTGGCAATCCGTTCAACGTTTAGATCCTTGATTATTTTGAATAAAGAGTTTAACTGTGGAATCAAGTGCAACCCGATCAGATGGCTGGTCGATCGGATGCAATCCGATCGGATGGCAATCCGATCGGACAGCAATCCGTCCCAGCGGTCTGATCGTCTTGTCACTTCATTTCGTTTGAAGTTTTGTGATTTTGAACGAGACGTTTTGATGACTTTCTTGAACAACAGAACCCTTATCTTGGCCCAAGTGACCCGACCGAACAAGAATCACCCTAGTCCGACCAGTTCACGGTTCGAGTCGATTGTTCATGTTCAAACCCGAAATCAATATCTCTCGTATAGAATTCAGATCTGGGACTAATACATCACCAAGAATGGGTAGAAGATCAGAACGAGCTCCGATTCTATCGGGTTTGAATGCATTGAGTGTAAAAGAGTTGAAAGAAAGTTAGAAAACCATCTTTCAATCCTTTTCACCATGAATATGTTCAGGTCTATGCAAGATCTTTGTTCATTCATGTTGAAATCGTCCAGATCCAAGTTGTTCTTGGTGGATTGAAACCAAAACATGGAGTTCATAAGAACTCCATGATGACAACACCCTAGAACACCTCAAATCCGTTGATTTCATGGTTAAAAGTTAAGATTCAAAAGATAGAATGATGAAGAAGTGTGTGTAGATCACAAAAGTACAAGATTTAGGTTGGAAACTTACAAGAATTTAGAGAAATCAAGAGAAATAGAGCTTGAGTGCGGCTGGGTCGAGAAGAGAGTTGTCACATCAAGTGATGTGACATGTGGGGGTATTTATAGGGTTTCCTAAAAAGGAAAGTGAGGAAAAAGCTGGTCGATCGGGTGGCAGTCCGATCGGGTGGCAACCCGATAGGATGGCAATCCGATCGGATGGCCACTCGATCGGTTGGCCACTCGATCCGTGAGTTCGACGTGATGAGTTTAGTCATTTCGATTCAGGCGTTGAGGGTTGTGATGCGATTCGAGAGAGCGATGCGATAGTATTACTCATTAGTTAACATAACTACTATATCTAACATACAATCATTATAAATAACTTGCGTTTAGCGTTTTCGATTCAATTGTGATGCGATTGGTTTGCGATTGCGATTAACACCTCAACATAAACATAACATGCACAAGTAACACATAAATAGCACACACACGTAAAGCAATATCCAGAACACACAATTCAACTATGCTATTGTTGGATGGTATGGTTACCTGATATCTTGCAATATTGTTTTTGGTGATGAACTTTCATTTGAATTTCACAAGTCTACTCAATTGCTGAAGTTAACAAAAGTTGTGCATTTCGTGACAAAGATAAAGTCCTCTTAGTTTATGTTGCGTTGATTGAAGATTTGTAGACATTGTTTCATGTGATGATTGTTTGTGGTTGTACATTTGGTTCGTCTATGGTACTAATTTTACTTCTTAGACATGTTCTATATGTCACACCCTGACTTTTGAGGAAGCGTGATTATTGGTGTGACTTCTCAATACCATAACATTCAATCATAACAATGCTATATGATAAAACCAAAAGATATTCATCCATTAATTAAGTTTGGAAATACCATAACATACTTGTCTGAAAACATCGACACCCAAATTAAGTTACTAACCATAACATGTTTAAATGAGTTCACAAGGACTCAACAAAAGAACTTAAACAAACCCGAGCTTAGAAACATATATCCCGTCCAGGAGTAGGATACATCCCCTAAACTCTACGACCACGGATGACATCTTTTATTTATGACGCAGCTTGAAAACACATGCATACACCTGCCAGATCCACTAGTTCCCTGAAATACATGTAGTTTAAAAACGTCAACAAAAGTTGAGCGAGTTCATGTGTATGTGTATGAATAAACCTTTAAAGTATGTTTGTATGTATGTATGTCCCTGGTATGTAGCAATAAGGAAAAACAGATCACCAATGGGTTGCAAAGCCAATGGTATGTGTGAAATGGTACAGGAAGACTCAAACCTAGCAAATTTATACCATGCCTCCGGCTGGAAGACATAGTCACCCTATGGGCCACCCTGATCCCCATGGGTGTGGGCTCGCTACACCCAAATAGATCTATCACTCATGTCCCTCGGTTCTACGACGAGGATTAATGGCCTTAAGTGTTATACCCACCTTTCACATGACAAAGTAGTAAACCCTCCTTAAGCAATCCATACCATGTATAAAACGTTTGTAATAATTGTAACATGTATTTCACCCCTGAAGTATAAAACTGAAAACAGTTAAAAGAAAAGGGGGATATGAACTCACAGTATTGCGTCTTCAGAATCGTAACCCAAATCTCTTCAGCAAACCCGACTACCTACAACGTGCTAGGGTCTACTAGAGGAACGGGCCGTGCCTTGCCTCAGTATTTACGTTTTAGAGTTACGTTTCTTTTATGTCTCCAATATTATTCCAAGTTATAACTCCTTGTTAAAATAATAATTATTTTAACTTTAAATTATATTTAATTTTGGAATAATTGTTTAATCGATATTTGTAACAATACTTCTGAAGTATTTATTTCCATATTTCCTTCCCAAGGATGGGGATATTTCATACATGTATATTCGTATTTTGTATTTGTAGTTTCAAAATAATATATTTTCAAGTCTCATTTTAGAAAATATATATAACTTATTTGTCAAAAATAATGTATTCCAAGAAAATATATATTTTTACCTTCAAAATTAATATATTTTCTTTTTGCCGAAAATATGATATAACTTGGTAATATGTACAAAAATCATATTTTCACTTCTTTCGTTTCCAAAATAATATTTACCAAAAATATATTGTAACGGTATTCTCCGGAATATTTTGTAAGTTATGTTCTTGCGTTCGGTTTCACAATATTAAGTGTGTAACTTGTTTATTTATTCCGTGAGATTTTTGGTATTATTTTGGATTGCATATTCTTGGTATTTGTTCAGTTATATTATTTTACCCTAAAATAATACAACTAATACACAAAGTATACAAATATTCATACAAGTGTCTTTAATATAAATATATATTCTAAATATATATTCACCCATTTTTATTTATAAAAACCAACCTCCAAAACTCGTATTTTTGTAACAAAATCTATGGCAAAGTTTATATTGAAAATTATAGTTAAACTTGCTTGTAAATATTTGTTTAGAAAATATTTTTCTAAGTGTTTGTATTTTTAGAAAATTTCGCCATAGTTTCCTCTAAAAATGGAGGTGACCATGCTATAAAGCATATCATTTTCTTTTTAAAATCAACACGCAATAATCAACAATCAATCTAAACAATATTATACATACCGAATGCAAAAGCTATTCAATTTGCATAATAACATGAACTTGATCTTTCACAAAAACTTGTAGTAACTTGGTAAAGTGTTTAGTGGGTTTAGTTACCCTTTAAAGTGTGTTTATTCCTCTAAAAATTCTTAAAGAAACTAGGTGTTTACAACTTGTAAACATATTTTACAAAAATGTTTATTTATTAGATCTTCTTGTTTCATAAGTGTTTATACACTTGTTTTTTCACTAAAAATTAGTGTAGGTTTAAGTAAGAATCTCGTTCTACTAAAAATCATATTTTGAACTTGGTTCTCTTGGAAAATCATTTGTAAATCTTGGATCCATAAGACTATCAACTCACTTTGTTTATTATTTGTCAAGAAATCATTTTATTCATCAAGTTCATGTTTACACAAGAAGATGCTTATCTTATTTCATCACATAATCATCCTCTAACTTGCTAGATCATGTGTTTAATCACAATCTAGCAAGCTCCTTATGATGCTCAACATCATAATCTCAAGTAAACAACATGCAAGTATCATACATATACTAAGCAACACTATTTCATCAAGATTTCATCATATGTAAGCTTATGTTAAAGATTCATGTTCATGTCTTTTAGTGTTCTTGTGATTTACAACATAATACATCTTTTAACCAACTAAATATGGAGTAAATAAGGGTCATGAGAGTCTTACTACTAGCTCTAAGCTAGGGAAGAACACAAGATGAAAATGGAGTGGATAAAAGCAATTGATGGAGGTCCTTCAAGTTCTACAAGCACCAAGCTTTATAAAACACCTTCTAACATCTTGGAATGATCTTGGATTGAATGGACTTGATAGGAAAATGATGATGGTGGTGGTGGTTACCTACGGCCGAGAGGGAGGGAGAGAAGAAGAGAGGTGAAGTGTGGTGATGTGTGGGAACTCAAGTGCTCTTATAACCATGTTATGTTATTAACCTTTGGTTCTTATGTTTCCATAGTACATTACAAAATCTCTAGTGAATCATGGAAGATTTAAGCAAGATCTTTGGAAGATTAGGGGAATCTTGGGTGGTGGGGTCCTTGTGATCGTAAATACCAAGGGGGGGGGGGGGGGGGTAAATGTAAGTTTAAATGGTAACTTGTGTAATTATTTGGAGGTTAAGTGTAAAGTCTAGTGTTTATGTGTATGATGCATTATATAGTGTGTTAGGGTGTTCGGGGATCATAAGTAGCTCAAAAATAATAAAACAATGTTTCTAGCAATATTTTGGTGTTCCGGGTAATGTCCGGTTGTTCGGTTAGATACCGGTTCATTAAAGTGTCAAACTATTCCGTTTAGTGTTCATTAAGTACCCTTTTGTGACACTTTTAATTCCCGACACTTAGGAAAGCATACAGGACCATTTTGCCATATTTTTTCACATTACTAGCTTGTTAAAAAAAACTGAATTTTGCTTAAATATGCAGAATTTTGCACTTTTAGTGGGTTTTAGGCACTTTCCAGTACTTAAACTATTACCAAGTGACGCAGTTTTATGGTCCTTACTTCCCTACACACCATACTAGTGTAGTACCTTGTCTTTGGCCCTTACGGGGTCTCAAAACACTGTCTGTCTATGTACTGGCATTGTCAGCATGTTTCTGAGTTATCCGCTAATTGTGCTAACTGTGCTTTGGGCATCATGCATATCAATAAAGTTTGCATGTGATAATGAGATGACATTATGATATATGTGATGCACATGTAAGTATGATGCAGTAATCAGAAAGCAGTTTAGATCATTAATTGTAGTTCAGCACAGTCATTAAGCATTTAATCATAGTTAATTAATCGTACGGATACCTGGATTTATGAGGGTTGTCACATTCTCCCCCTGTTAAGAGAATTTCGTCCCGAAATTTTAGTTCTGCTACTAGATGCATGGGTGTTGGGGAACAAATGGGGGTATTTTGCTTTCATGCAATCCTCACGCTCCCAAGTAAATTCTGGGCCGTGTCACGCGTTCCAACGAACTTTGACGAGTTTGACACTACTCCTGCGTGTCCTGTTAACCTTCCAATCAGTAACCTCAACAGGTTCTTCAGTAAAGTGGAGTGTGTCGTCAATATGAACCTCGTCGGCAGGAATGACAACGGTTTCTTGAGTTAGACTCTTTTTCAGATTAGATACATGAAATGTATCATGAACGCCATTTAGTTCTACGGGTAGATCCAACTTGTAAGCTACAAGACCAATCCTCTCCAGTATTTTGAATAGACCAATGTATCGCGGGTTCAACTTCCCACGCCTTCCAGGGTGAAACCTTTAACAAAACCATGTCTCTCACTTGAAATTCCAAAGGTTTCCTCCTTTGGTCCGTATAACTCTTTTGTCGATCACGTGCCACCTTGATGTGCTCTCGGATCTGTAAAATCTTGTCTGTCGTCTCTTGAACCAATTCGGGACCAACAAGCTGTCTATCATCAGCGTCTGCCTAACATAACGGTGATCGAAACTTACGTCCATAGAGAGCCTCAAACGGTGCGGCTTATATGCTTGCATGATAACTATTGTTGTATGAAAATTCAACCAATGGTAGGTGAGTGTCCCAACTACCACCCAAATCCATTACGCATGCTCGCAACATATCTTCTAGCGTTTGAATCGTTCGTTCGCTCTGGCCCTCTGTCTGCGGATGAAAGGCAGCACTCAGATTCAACTGAGAACCAAAGGCTTCTTGGAAGGATTGCCAAAACCTTGACACAAATCTTCCGTCTCTATCAGAAATGATCGAGAGGGGCACTCCATGATGTGCAACAATCTCTCTGAGGTACAGCTCAGCAAGCTTGCTAGTGTTATCTTTCTCCTTGATCGGTAGAAAGCGTGCATATTTCGTCAGACGGTCCACGATTACCCAAATCGTGTCGTGGCCTCTGGGTGTCTTTGGTAAGTTCGTTATAAAATCCATCGAAATCTACTCCCATTTCCACTGGGGTATTTCAGGTTGTTGCAAGAGACCTGAAGGCTTCTGGTATTCGGCCTTTACCTTAGCGCAAGTCAAACATTTGCCAACATATGTTGCAACATCGCCTTTCAATCTTGGCCACCAGTATAAATCCTTTAGATCTTGGTACATTTTATCCGATCCTGGATGGATCGAGTACCGTGACTTGTGAGCTTCATCAAAAATTACTTCTCTAAGACCACCAAAGAGAGGAACCCAAATTCGTTTCATGAAGCACAACGTTCCTTCCTCGTTCGGTACCAACTGTTTCTCCATCCCACGGAGATACTCATACTCAAGATTCTTTTCCTTAAGAGCTTCTCTCTGCGTGGCACGAATGCGCAAAGAGAAGTCCGTTTGAATAATCATTTCCAAAGCCCTAACCCTTATGGGCTTGATTCTTTCTTTCCAACTCAAGGCATCGGCGACCACATTCGCCTTCCCTGGGTGATACTTAATCTCACAATCATAATCGTTTAACAACCCTACCCATCGTCTCTGTCTCATTTTAAGCTCTTTCTGATCGAATATATGCTGCAGGCTCTTGTGATTAGTATAGATCATGCATCGTGTGCCATATAAGTAATGTCGCCATATTTTCAATGCAAACACCACCGCGGCTAATTCCAAATCGTGCGTGGTGTAATTTTTCTCGTGAACCTTCAACTGGCGTGAAGCATAGGCTATAACCTTCCGTCGCTGCATCAGCACGCAGCCTAAACCTTGACGCGAGGCGTCACAATATACCACGAAGTCATCAGTGCCTTCGGGTAGGGACAAGATGGGTGCATTGCAAAGCATGTTTTTCAACAACTGAAATGCTTCTTCTTATTTGTCTCCCCATTCATACTTCTTATCTTTCTGTGTAAAGGAGGTCAAAGGTTGAGCGATTTTTTAGAAATCCTCAATAAATCTGCGATAATACCCAGCCAAACCTAAGAACTGACGGATCTCGGTTGGCGTCTTCGGAGTCTCCCTATTCTTGATTGCTTCAATCTTTATGGGATCCACATGAATTCCATTTCCGTTAACCACGTGACCAAGGAACTGAACCTCACGCAACCAAAATTTGCACTTTTAGAACTTCGCGTGCAACTTTTCTTTCTTAAGCAGCTCTAAAATAGCTCTTAGGTGTTGTTCGTGCTCTTCCTTCGTCTTCGAGTAAATCAAAATGTCATCAATAAACACAATCACAAACTTGTCGAGGTACGACTTACAAACTCTATTCATCAAATCCATGAATACTGCTGGTGCGTTCGTCAGACCAAACAGCATAACCAGGAACTCGTAATGTCCATATCGAGTTCTGAAGGCAGTCTTTGGAATACTTTCCTCTTGAATCCTCAACTGGTGATATCCTGATCGAAGATCGATCTTGGAGTAAAAACTCGAACATTGTAGTTGATCAAACAGGTCATCAATCCTTGGCAAAGGATACCGATTCTTAATGGTTAACTTATTCAGCTCACGGTAGTCGATGCACATGCGGAAACTACCGTCCTTCTTCTTGACAAACAAAACGGGAGCTCCCCAAGGCGAGAAGCTTGGTCTGATAAATCCCTTGTCTAAAAGATCTTGAAGTTGTGTTGATAGCTCTTGCATCTCGGAGGGAGCAAGTCGATATGGTGCCTTAGCTATAGGCGCAACACCTGGAACTAAGTCAATGTGAAACTTGACTTGCCTTTGCGGCGGCAATCCTGGCAAGTCTTCTGGAAAGACCTCAGGATATTCCTTCACAACTGGTATATCTTCTAACTTCGGCTCAACGGCTTCCTTATCCACAATGTGTGCCAAGAAGGCGACACATCCTTTATGCAAACACTTTCGAGCCTTCAAACAGCTAATGATCCTTAGGGGCGTATCGTGCTTCTCTCCATGAACCACGATTGTTTCTCCATCCGCCATCGGAATGCGAATGATCTTCTCGTGACATACAATCTCTGCTCTCTTACTTGACAACCAATTCATCCCCACTACCACGTCGAAGCTTCTCAACTCGACGGGCAGAAGATCAAGCGAAAACTCGTGTTCTCCTAGTTCTATTACGCAACCTCTGATGACTTCGTTTGCTTCTACTAGCTTTCCATTAGGTAGTTCTATTGAATATGGAATATCTAGCTTACTAGCTACCAACCCAAGTATTTTCTTAAACTCTAGCGATACAAAACTATAATCGGCACCAGTATCAAATAGTACAGATGCAAAGCGTTGGTTGATAGGGAACGTACCAGTAACTACCTTTGGATCTTGGCGAGCTTCTCTCGCTCCGATGTTGAAAACTCTTCCTTGAGCTTGATTGAGCTTTGGGCATTCTCGCTTGAAGTGCCCGACGTCTCCACAATTAAAGCAACCGGGTCCTCGGCCATTCCCATTCCCATTACCACCTTGATTGTTGTTTCGGTTGCGGTTTCCACTCCCAGCTTGATTCCCAAAATTCCCACGATTACCATTACCGTCATTTCCTCCTTGCGGGCGGTTTCCATTACCATTTCCATAACCTCTTTGACTACCACGACCAGCACCAGTACCAGCCCATCATGTTTCCTTTGAATGGCCAATCTTCCCACAAGACTCACATTTCCTTAACCTACACTGGCCGGAATGATGGTACTAGCATACATCACATTTGGGCAGAGCGCCTATGTACCCTTTTCCCTTAACTTCAGCACCAAACTTAACTTCAGCTGGTGGGTTCACATCCTTCTTCTTGCTAGCACTGCTGGTACCCTTCTTAAAGTTGGAGAACTTCCGTTTGTTCTCACCATACGACTCAACGTGAGTCTCCTTTTTTCTTCTGGTCAGAAATCGAGAACTTGTTCAACCTGATTGCCTCTTCAGTCAACGCTACACTTAGATCGATAGCCTCTGTGATTTTAGCGGGCTTCGATGTTGTTACCATACTCATAATCTGAGGTGCCAAGCCCCAAATAAACTGCTCGATGCGTTTGAATTCCAGATCAACCATGTATGGTACCACACGAGATAAGTCGTGAAATCTCTTGACATATTCAACAATTTTCAGGCCGTCCATCTTGAGGTGCCAGAATTCAGTCTCCAACTTTTGGATTTCAGCCCTGGAGCAGTATTTCTTTCTCATGAGCTCCTTCATTTCATCCCATTACATGGCGTATGCAGCTTCTTCTCCCAAGGTCTGGACTTGGAGATTCCACTAGGATAAAGCACCATCTAGAAAGAGTCCCGAGATGTTGGTGACTTGGTGTTCAGGAGCACACTTGCTCATCCTTATCACATAATCAGTCTTCTCCGTCCATCTGACAAAAGCTACAGCACCCTCGGTGCCGTCAAAATTCAAGGGCTTACAGTCCAAAAACTGTTTATAGGTACAGCCTGTACAAGTAACATCATTCACATAAAGCATTAGCGATCGCACATGGAATATCCAAATGTAACGTAATGTTTCTTTAACGACTTAAACATTACCAAGAGGTGGGTTGCTTCCCGAGGTACCTTCGCTATGCTCGGAGCATAAGGCCTCGTGTTGTGCTATCGCCTGTCCGTTCTTGTAACTCGGCCTCAGTTGTAGGAAGTGTGTTATCTCTTCGAGGAGGCATCTTCTATAAGAAGATCGCATCGGTCAGGTCATAATAAGTATAATAAGTACGTAGCATGCATTTGTAATACCATTTATCAACATAAGTAAATACGTAACATCCCATGTCATAACACAAACAAGTAATCCAACAGCGTATAGAATGTTGCGATTGAGCTTTCTTATATCAAGACCACAAGTACAGTTTTACATGTTCTACAATGTACCATACATCAAAAGAGACTAAGGGTCACATCACCCTTGTCTGAATCGTCTATCAAACTACAACACTCAAAAGTCTTAAGTCAAAAGAAATGTGGTCTTCAAAAGGCTGTGCAAGCTGGCTCAATTGCTACACTCTCACCAAAAGTATGCTACCTGCATCAAACCAAAAACCTCTATGCTGATGGTGGAGGTGGAGGAACGAAAAGCAATCTGCGCAAATGCGCTAAATCCTCCTCAAGTGCATGAACGATACGCAACAGGTAGCTAACATGCTGCTCCATAGTAAGAAAGCGGACATCAAAATCTGGGTAAGGCAGAAGTGGAGGGGGTGGTGTCGCGAATGGTGACTAACAAGTGCAAGGTGGAGGACGAGGAATCCTTTCAAGATCCATGACTCCCCTACACAATATCTCCTGCTGGAGCTGTAAGGACAAAAACAGATCATCCCTCGTATAACCAATGTGGAAGGGATGGTATGGATCAGAAACAGGCATCGTGTTGGGCGGAAACCAGATAAGTGGCTCGCCCGATGGTGTAGTAGAAAAAGGTGTGGTATGTGTAGCAAGTGCAAACGGTGGCATGAAAGGAATCGCTGCTGACACAGGTGGTATGTGACAGGGCTGCTGACTCGATGGACCTTCCCCTGGACGGGGAGGAGGTATATCCTGGAGGAACGTGACCGGTAAATCTGTGCGGTGAATGTCTGACACATGTGGGTGAAACGGGGCGATATCAACGGGTGCATGTACAAGTGCAGGTGGGGGAGTAACATGTCTAACAAAAGGAGGAAAGTCGTCGTCATCCTCGATCCACCCATTGTGGGTGAATGCATATCTGGAGTCAACATGGGCAGCAAAAGGAACACGATAAACAAGTACAAGGATCGGGTCAGGTAAAGGTGGTGCAACAACTGGTACATCAGCAGGTGTAGGCTCAGGTAGAGGTTCATGAGCTGGTATAGGCTCGGGTGTAATCAAAGGCTCAGAGTCAGCTGGAGCTAACTCAAGATCAGCGAGTATCGGCTCAAGATCAGCGGGTATGACAAAAAGCTGATCGTTAGGAACGACAGGTGCCTCAAAAGGCTGATCATCGGGGACAAACTCAATCTCATGCTCAGGGTCAAAATCGTGTGGAAAGACAGGATCCAACTCATCATCAAACTCAAAATCATGATCAACATCGTGTGGAATATCAGGTGCGATGGACATAACTGTGTCAGAGTCAGTATCGGTGGGATAACGTTGTAATCCCAGTACGTGTAGAGTAGTAGAGGACACAGACTCAAATAAATCAGGACTGGAATGGTCAGATGAAGCCTCGACATCAGGAATCTCATCATGTGGAACAGCAACGACATCACTGACTGGAACTCCATCATCCTGGGCACCCTCGGGGGGACCCTCAATAAAAAGATCGACGTCGTCTTCAGACATAACATCAAGAGGCAGATCCTCAAGAGGAAATGCAGCAGGAGGAAAAGGAGCAGGGATCTGAACAATAGGTAGATCCCCGTCAGGAAAACCATCAGCTAGTGGTATATCATCTCCAAAATCTGGTAAGGCAAACGGCTGGAAGTCATCATCATCGCTACTCGTAGTGTCTGAAGTGAAAACCTCAGGGTCTGTGGCTATCTCGTCATCCGAGACTATGGCCAAAGGGTCTACTGTATCGGATACTCCACTCTCGGAGGAGGACATAGTGTCTGTAACAACACGACCACACGTATGCACATATATCAACAATCATCAAATAAACATGTAAGCAGTAACAATGTAAGCATGTATGCATCCTTCCCTTCCCAAGACTATCCCACCCAGCCTCTCAGACTGAACTACTTAGTCTCTCAGACTAAACCTCCCAGTTTCCCAAACTGAACTACCCAGCCTCTCAGGCTAAACCTCTTGGTCTCTCAGACTGCCCCCAACTAGTCTCTCAGACTATCCAGTCTCTCAGACTGCACTACCCAGCTAGTCTCTCAGACTAACTCCCCAGTCTCTCAGACTGAACTACCCAGGTAGTCTCTCAGGCTAACTCCCCAGTCTCTCAGACTGACTACCCAGCTAGTCTCTCAGACTAACTCCCCAGTCTCTCAGACTGAACTACCCAGCTAGTCTCTCAGACTGACTACCCAGCTAGTCTCTCAGACTAACTCCCCAGTCTCTCAGTCTGACTACCCAACTAGTCTCTCAGACTAACTCCCCAGTCTCTCAGACTGAATTATAAACATATTCCTTGAAATGTAATTTGTGTCTTTTATTTGTAAAAATATTTGTTTCCTGGATTTGGACATTTTGTGTATGAAATGAAAACATGTTTGTGAAAACATTTTCGTGGGAGCCCTACTGATCGTAGTCTAGACTCGAGAAAGAATCCTAGTTTGCTACGATCGAAGCTCTGATACCAAGCTGTCACACCCTGACTTTTGCGGAAGCGTGGTTATTGGTGTGACCTCTCAATACCATAGCATTCAATCATAACAATGCTATATGATAAAACTAAAAGATATTCATCCATTAATTAAGTTTAGAAAAACCATAACATACTTGTCTGAAAACATCGACACCCAAATTAAGTTACAAACCATAACATGTTTAAATGAGTTCACAAGGACTCAACAAAAGAACTTAAACAAACCCAAGCTTAGAAACATGTATCCCATTCAGGAGTAGGATACATCCCTTAAACTCTACGACCACGGATGACATCTTTTATTTATGACGTAGCTTGAAGACACATGCATACACCTGCCAGATCCACTAGTTCCCTGAAATACATGTAGTTTAAAAACGTCAACAAAAGTTGAGCGAGTTCATGTGTATGTGTATGAATAAACCTTTAAAGTATGTACGTATGTATGTATGTATGTCCCTGGTATGTAGCAATAAGGAAAAACAGATCACCAATGGGTTGCAAAGCCAATGGTATGTGTGAAATGGTGCAGGAAGACTCAAACCTAGCAAATTTATACCGGGCCTCCGGCTGGAAGACATAGTCACCCTATGGGCCACCCTGGTCCCCATGGGTGTGGGCTCGCTACACCCAAATAGATCTATCACTCATGTCCCTCGGTTCTACGACGAGGACTAATGGCCTTAAGTGTTATACCCACCTTTCACATGATCAAGTAGTAAACCCTCCTTAAGTTATCCATACAATGTATAAAACGTTTGTAATAATTGTAACATGTATTTCACCCCCGAAGTATAAAACTGAAAACAGTTAAAAGAAAAGGGGGACATGAACTCACAGTATTGCGTCTTCAGAATCGTAACCCAAATCTCTTCAGCAAACCCGACTACCTACAACGTGCTAGGGTCTATTAGACGAACGGGCCGTGCCTTGCCTCGCCTCAGTATTTACGTTTTAGAGTTACGTTTCTTTTATGTCTCCAATATTATTCCAAGTTATAACTCCTTGTTAAAATAATAATTATTTTAACTTTAAATTATATTTAATTTTGGAATAATTGTTTAATTAATATTTTGTAACAATACTTCTCAAGTATTTATTTCCGTATTTCCTTCCCAAGGATAGGGGTATTTCATACATGTATATTCGTATTTTGTATTTGTAGTTTCAAAATAATATATTTTCAAGTCTCACTTTAGAAAATATATATAACTTATTTGTCAAAAATAATGTATTCCAAGAAAATATATATTTTTACCTTCAAAATTAATATATTTTCTTTTTTGCCGAAAATATGATATAACTTGGTAATATGTACAAAAATCTTATTTTCACTTCTTTCGTTTCCAAAATAATATTTACCAAAAATATATTGTAACGGTATTCTCTGGAATATTTTGTAAGTTATGTTCTTGCGTTCGGTTTCACAATATTAAGTGTGTAACTTGTCTAATTATTCCGTGAGATTTTTGGTATTATTTTGGATTGCATATTCTTGGTATTTGTTAAGTTATATTATATTACCCTAAAATAATACAACTAATACACAAAGTATACAAATATTCTCACAAGTGTTTTTAATATAAATATATATTCTAAATATATATTATCCCATTTTTATTTATAAAAACCAACCTCCAATACTCGTATTTTTGAAACAAAATCTATGGAAAATTTTATATTGAAAATCATAGTTAAACTTACTTGTAAATATTTGTTTAGAAAATATTTTTCTAAGTGTTTGTATTTTTAGAAAATTTCGCCATAGTTTCCTCTAAAAATGGAGGTGTCCATGCTATAAAGCATATGATTTTTTCATCAAAATCAACACACAATAATCAACAATTAATCTAAACAATATTATACTTACCGAATGCAAAAGCTATTCAATTTGTATAATAACATGAGCTTGATCTTTCACAAAAACTTGTAGTAACTTGGTAAAGTGTTTAGTGGGTTTAGTTACCCTTTAAAGTGTGTTTATTCCTCTAAAAATCTCATTCTTAAAGAAACTAGGTGTTTACAACTTGTAAACATATTTTACAAAAATATTTATTTATTAGATCTTCTTGTTTCATAAGTGTTTATACACTTGTTTTTCCACTAAAAATTAGTGTAGGTTTAAGTAAGAATCTAGTTCTACTAAAAATCATATTTTGAACTTGGTTCTCTTGGAAAATCATTTGTAAATCTTGGATCCATAAGACTATCAACACACTTTTTTTATTATTTGTCAAGAAATCATTTTATTCATCAAGTTCATGTTTACACAAGAAGATGATTATCTTATTTCATCACATAATCGTCCTCTAACTTGCTAGATCATGTGTTTAATCACAATCTAGCAAGCTCCTTATGATGCTCAACATCATAATCTCAAGTAAACAACAAGAAAGTATCATACATATACTAAGCAACACTATTTCATCAAGATTTCATCATATGTAAGCTTATGTTAAAGATTCATGTTCATGTCTTTTAGTGTTCTTGTGATTTACAACATAATACATCTTTTAACCAACTAAATATGGAGTAAATAAGGGTCATGAGAGTCTTACTACTAGCTCTAAGCTAGGGAAGAACACAAGATGAAAATGGAGTGGATAAAAGCAATTGATGGTTGTCCTTCAAGTTCTACAAGCACCAAGCTTTATAAAACACCTTCTAACATCTTGGAATGATCTTGGATTGAATGGACTTGAAAGGAAAATGAGGATGGTGGTGGTGGTTACCTACGGCCGAGAGGGAGGGAGAGAAGAAGAGTGGTGAAGTGTGGTGATGTGTGGGAACTCAAGTGCTCTTATAACCATGTTATGTTATTAACCTTTGGTTCTTATGTTTCCATAGTACATTACAAAATCTCTAGTGAATCATGGAAGATTTAAGCAAGATCTTTGGAAGATTAGGGAAATCTTGGGTGGTGGGGTCCTTGTGATCGTAAATACCACGGGGGGGGGGGGGGTAAATGTAAGTTTAAATGGTAACTTGTGTAATTATTTGGAGGTTAAGTGTAAAGTCTAGTGTTTATGTGTATGATGCATTATATAGTGTGTTAAGGTGTTCGGGGATCATAAGTAGCTCAAAAATAATAAAACAATGTTTCTAGAAATATTTTGGTGTTCCGGGTAATGTCCGGTTGTTCGGTTAGATACCGGTTCGTTAAAGTGTCAAACTATTCCGTTTAGTGTTCATTAAGTACCCTTTTGTGACACTTTTAATTCCCGACACTTAGGAAAGCATACAAGACCATTTTGCCATATTTTTGCACATTACTAGCTTGTTAAAAAAAACTGAATTTTGCTGAAATATGCAGAATTCTGCACTTTTAGTGGGTTTTAGGCACTTTCCAGCACTTAAACTATGACCTAGTGACGCAGTTTTATGTTCCTTACTTCCCTACACACCATACTAGTGTAGTACCTTGTCTCTGGCCCTTACGGGGTCTCAAAACACTGTCTGTCTATGTATTGGCATTGTCAGCATGTTTCTGAGTTATCCGCTAATTGTGCTAACTGTGCTTTGGGCATCATGCATGTCAATAAAGTTTGCATGTGATAATGAGATGACATTACGATATATGTGATGCACATGTAAGTATGATGCAGTAATCAGAAAGCAGTTTAGATCATTAATTGTAGTTCAGCACAGTCATTAAGCATTTAATCATAGTTAATTAATCGTACGGATACCTGGATTTATGAGGGTTGACACATTCTCCCCCTGTTAAGAGAATTTCGTCCCGAAATATTAGTTCTGCTACTTGATGCAGGGGTGTTGGGGAACAAATGTGGGTATTTTTCTTTCATGCAATCTTCACGCTCCCAAGTAAATTCTGGGCCGTGTCGCGCATTCCAACGAACTTTGACGAGTTTGACACTACTCCTGCGTGTCTTGTTAACCTTCCAATCAGTAACCTCAATAGGTTCTTCAGTAAAGTGGAGTGTGTCGTCAATATGAACTTCGTCGGCAGTAATGACAACTGTTTCTTGAGTTGGACTCTTTTTCAGATTAGATACATGAAATGTATCATGAACGCCATTTAGTTCTACGGGTAGATCCAACTTGTAAGCTACAAGACCAATCCTCTCCAGGATTTTGAATAGACCAATGTATCGCAGGTTCAACTTCCCACGCCTCCCAAAGTGTGCTACACCCTTCCAGGGTGAAACCTTTAACAAAACCATGTCTCTCACTTGAAATTCCAAAGGTTTCCTCCTTTGGTCCGTATAAATCTTTTGCCGATCACGAGCCGCCTTGATGCGCTCTCGAATCTGTATAATCTTGTCTGTCGTCTCTTGAACCAATTCGGGACCAACAAGTTGTCTATCACCCGCGTCTGCCCAGCATAATGGTGATCGAAACTTACGTCCATAGAGAGCCTCAAACGGTGCGGTTTGTGTGCTTGCAAGATAACTATTGTTGTATGAAAATTCAACCAATGGTAGGTGAGTGTCCCAACTACCACCCAAATCCATTACGCATGCTCGCAACATATCTTCTAGCGTTTGAATCGTTCGTTCGCTCTGGCCATCTGTCTGCGGATGAAAGGCAGTACTCAGATTCAACTGAGAACCAAAGGCTTCTTGGAAGGATTGCCAAATCCTTGACACAAATCTTCCGTCTCTATCAGAAATGATCGAGAGGGGCACTCCATGGCGTGCGACAATCTCTCTGTGATATAGCTCAGCAAGCTTGCTAGTGTTATCTTTCTCCTTGATCGGTAGAAAGTGTGCAGATTTCGTCAGACGGTCCACGATTACCCAAATCGTGTCGTGGCCTCTGGGTGTCTTTGGTAACTTCGTTATAAAATACATCGAAATCTACTCCCATTTCCACTGGGGTATTTCAGATTGTTGCAAGAGACCTGAAGGCTTCTGGTATTCGGCCTTTACCTTAGCGCAAGTCAAACATTTGCCAACATATGTTGCAACATCGCCTTTCAATCTTGGCCACCAGTAGAAATCCTTTAGATCTTGGTACATTTTATCCGATCCTGGATGGATCGAGTACCGTGACTTGTGAGCTTCATCAAAAATTACTTCTCTAAGACCACCAAAGAGAGGAGCTCAAATTCGTTTCATGAAGCACAACGTTCCTTCCTCGTTCGGTACCAACTGTTTCTCTATCCCACGGAGATACTCATCCTCAAGATTCTCTTCCTTAAGAGCTTCTCTCTGCGTGGCACGAATGCGCAATGAGAGGTCTGTTTGAATAATCATTTCCAAAGCCCTAACCCTTATGGGCTTGATTCTTTCTTTCCGACTCAAGGCATCGGCGACCACATTCTCCTTCCCTGGGTGATACTTAATCTCACAATCATAATTGTTTAACAACTCTACCCATCGTCTCTGTCTCATATTAAGCTCTTTCTGATCGAATATATGTTGCAGGCTCTTGTGATCAGTAAAGATCGTGCATCGCGTGCCATATAAGTAATGTCGCCATATTTTCAATGCAAACACCACCGCGCCTAATTCCAAATCGTGCGTGGTGTAATTATTCTCGTGAACCTTCAACTGGCGTGAAGCATAGGCTATAACCTTTTGTCGCTGCATCAGCACGCAACCTAAACCTTGACGCGAGGCGTCGCAATATACCACGAAGTCATCAGTGCCTTCGGGTAGGGACAAGATGGGTGCATTGCAAAGCTTGTTTTTCAACAACTGAAATGCTTCTTCTTGCTTGTCTCCCCATTCATACTTCTTGTCTTTCTGTGTAAAGGAGGTCAAAGGTTGAGCGATTTTTGAGAAATCCTCAATAAATCTGCCATAATACCCAGCCAAACCTAAGAACTGACGGATCTCGGTTGGCGTCTTCGGAGTCTCCCAATTCTTGATTGCTTCAATCTTTGTGGGATCCACATGAATTCCATTTCCGTTAACCACGTGACCAAGGAACTGAACCTCGCGCAACCAAATTTCGCACTTTGAGAACTTCGCGTGCAACTTTTCTTTCTTAATCAGCTCTAAATAGCTCTTAGGTGTTGTTAGTGCTCTTCCTTCATCTTCGAGTAAATCAAACTGTTATCAATAAACACAATCACAAACTTGTTGAGGTACGACTTACAAACTCTATTCATCAAATCCATGAATACTGCTGGTGCGTTCGTCAGACCAAACGGCATAACCAGGAACTCGTAATGTCCATATCGAGTTCTGAAGGCAGTCTTTGGAATACTTTCCACTTGAATCCTCAACTGGTGATATCCTGATCGAAGATCGATCTTGGAGCAAAAACTCCAACCTTGTAGTTGATCAAACAGGTCATCAATCCTTAGCAAAGGATACCGATTCTTAATGGTTAACTTATTCAGCTCACGGTAGTCGATGCACATGCGGAAACTACCGTCCTTCTTCTTGACAAACAAAACTGGAGCTCCCCAAGGCGAGAAGCTTTGTCTGATAAATCCCTTGTCTAAAATTTCCTGAAGTTGTGTTGATAGCTCTTGCATCTCGGAGGGTGCAAGTCGATATGGTGCCTTATCTATAGGCGCAGCACCTGGAACTAAGTCAATGTGAAACTCGAGTTGCCTTTGCGGCGACAATCCTGGCAAGTCTTCGGGAAAGACCTCGGGATATTCCTTCACAACTGGTATATATTCTAACTTCGGCTCAACAGCTTCCTTATACATAATGTGTGCCAAGAAGGCGACACATCCTTTATGCAAACACTTTCGAGCCTTCAAACAGCTAATGATCCTTAGGGGCGTATCGTGCTTCTCTCCATGAACCACAATTGTTTCTCCATCCGCCATCGGAATGCGAATGATCTTCTCGTGACATACAATCTCTGCAATATTGCTTGACAACCAATCCATCCCCACTACCACGTCGAAGCTTCTCAACTCGACGGGCAGAAGATCAAGCGAAAACTCGTGTTCTCCTAGTTCTATCACGCAACCTCTGATGACTTCGTTTGCTTCTACTAGCTTTCCATTAGCTAGTTCTATTGAATATGGAATATCTAGCTTACTAGCTACCAACCCAAGTATTTTCTTAAACTCTAGCGATACAAAACTATAATCGGCACCAGTATCAAACAGTACAGATGCAAAGCGTTGGTTGATAGGGAACATACCAGTAACTACATTTGGATCTTGGCGAGCTTCTCTCGCTCTGATGTTGAAAACTCTTCCTTGAGCTTGAATGAGCTTTGGGCATTCTCGCTTGAAGTGCCCGACGTCTCCATAATTAAAGCAACCGGGTCCTCGACCATTCCCATTCCCTTTACCACCTTGATTGTTGTTTCGGTTGCGGTTTCCACTCCCAGCTTGATTCCCAAAATTCCCACGATTACCATTACCGTCATTTCCTCCTTGCGGGCGGTTTCCATTACCACTTCCATAACCTCTCTGACTACCACGACTAGCACCATGTTAGTGCAGTATGTCTATCGCCTCCGTCATCTCAAGATCGTAGCTGAAATAGTTTATTTCTAGTGCTTATATTGTAATAGTTAGAAATATCTAGAAAAAGGCAAGGTGGCATTTATGTAAATAATGAGATCTCTCATTATATCCCTTGGCCTATAAATAGGAGCCTTAGGGTTTCATTTAGGAACTTTTGCCATTTGGAGAGTTTGGAGCTTAGTGCTTAGAGAGAGAAAGTAGAGAGAGAAAAGCAAAAGGTGATTCACGGTTCTTTGTACTTTTCACATCAATCTATATCGAATCACAGTTATAATTACATCACGTGTGTTCGGTCACGATCGTGTACGGATTCTGCACGTCGCACGGTCGGTTACGCAATAGAAACGGAGTCAAAACCGGGACCTAACAAGTGGTATCAGAGCAGGAGCTCGATTGCACGGATCAATCACACGAATTTTCACGGAAATTCATCAGATTCAGATCTCAATTCGCATCAGATTCGATCAAGTTCTTCATTTTTCATCTCTTTCACTTTTTAAACTGAAAATCGTCAAATTAATCAACTTTTTACGGTTAAAATCGGCTAAAATTTGGATATGTTGTGCGAAATTCATTGATCTACAAGCCTACAAAGTTTCATATCTTAATTCATAGTCATTTGTGAGAAAATTAGAATTTTGTGGTTTGAAAAAGTTGAAAAATGTTTAATACTGTTGTTGTTGTTCTTG
The DNA here is from genome assembly GCA_030545235.1 of Helianthus tuberosus. NCBI lineage: Eukaryota > Viridiplantae > Streptophyta > Magnoliopsida > Asterales > Asteraceae > Helianthus > Helianthus tuberosus. The sequence continues at coordinate 16,301,529 of CM060374.1, forward strand.
ATGTTCACCGCACGGATTGCCATCCGTGCGGATAACAATCCTGGTTGACTTTATTGTTGACCTATCCGGACGAATTATTTGTCACTCGCTCGGATAACAATTAGTCTAAAGATTCCTTCTTTGCAATTCATTTAAAGTGTTGACTTGTTGATTGATTGTCTGCACGGATAAACCACTCGTGCGGATAACTTGTCCGCACGGATAAACCACTCGCGCGGATAACTTGTCCGCACGAATAAACCACTCGCACGGACAACTTGTCCGCACGAACAACAACCCGGGTCATAGCAATCCACTCGCACGGATAACTTCTCCGCGCGGATAACAATACACGTCACAACAATCCGTGTCTGTCACACTTAGTCAACTTTCAGGACTTGTCAGTCAACATTATCAACAATACATGTGAATCATTAATGCATTCGGTGAACATGTGAATTTGTGTGTTTCAATAAAATTGCATGTGATTGTGATAAAATTAGTCGGCCATTTATAATAATTCATATTGATTCAGGATTGCATGTGAAGATTTAATATTGTCTGCCACTTAATTGATTTTCACGTGAAGGTTATTGTCAGGTTGCAAGTGAGTTTGTCGTTCATTAATTGTGGTCAAAAGGTCAACAAGAAATCCGGACGGATCACTTTATCCGCACGGGTTACTTTCATCCGGACGGATCACCGTTAGTCGCACGGATCCCCACTCGTGCGGATAACTCATTCGCACGAATCACCATCCGGTTCCCCATCCGGACGAATCATCATCCGGATCTCCATCCGTTCGAAGACACCCATCCGAGTGGGCTGATCTCATCCGATTGGGCCAACATCATCCGATTGACTATTGATCCATCCGAACGGACAACGTTGTCACGAGATTATTTTCACTGTTGATTCGTGTTGACTCACTTGATCGGATACCCGTCTGATTCATTTGTTTGATATTGATTAAACTCACTGTGTTTGTTTGTTCGTGATTCAGGTGATTGAAGATATACAAAGTGAAAATTCAAGACAAAATTTGAAGATGTCGAGCAGCGGTGAAGAATTTTACAACACGTTCTACAATGCCTTTACTTCAGAATCATCCGAAAGAAGATCTGAAATAAGAGAGTATTCGAAAGAGATTTCAGAAAATTTGAAATATGACAATATGTATGGAAGCCAACAGAAACCACCGAAGCTAATGAAGATTGAAGATTATAACTGGTGGAAAAATCGGTTTGAGGGTTGGGTAAAAGCTTTCGCTCCTGAAAGCTGGTTAAAATTGAAAAATGAATATACAGAACCAGTGAAAGAAGGAGGAGAGTTAGTAGAGGAAAAAGATTTCTCAGACATAGATATAAAAAATGTTGTGGCTGAATATAAGATGATCACATTAATCAAACAGTCAGTGAGAGAGGATATTATCTCATTACTTGAACAAGAGAAAACATCTAAGAGTTTGTGGGAAGCGTTAGAGAGAAAGTGTGTAGGAAGTAATGAAATTGTCAAAAACAAAAAGAAATTATTGCGTAAAGAGTTTGATTTATTCAGTTGTATGAAAAATGAATCTGTTTGTAAAATGATCGAGAGATTTAGACATCTGAAAATGGAGCTGGCCAGACATGAAATCACATATTCTGAAGAGGAGCTGGTGGATAAATTGTTTGATTCATTGCCAAATGATCAAGAGTGGCAATACTTCGCTCTAATGTTGAAAAATACAATCAAGCCTGAAGATTTAAAAGTGGATTTGCTGATTGAAAGGCTTGAAAGCCATGAGTTGGAGATAAAGAGATCTAAAGTCAACAATCCGGCTTATCAGCAGAATGTAGAGCTTTACTACAGAGGAAATGTACCACAGGCTGGGTCTCCAAGAACAGCGTTATCTGCAGAAAGTTCAAATTCAGTGAACAATGAAAGTTTTCACAGTGGTTTTCACAGTGAATCTTCTTCAAACACTTCAAGTCAATCTGCTTCCAAGAATTTGTTTTAGTGTAATATCGCAGTGGATCTTAAGAATGGGCAGAATTTCAGCGAAGAATCGGCAAAACAACGGATGGTTTTCTTGGCATCTGTACTTGAATCGTGTGAAAGCCTCGTTGCAGGGAAGATTGGCAATACCAACTTGACGAAAGAAGATTATGACCAATTAAACCCCGAGGAGATGGAACTAATGGATATAAGATGGTGCATGGCCAGTGCGGTTCGTCGAGCACAGCGGTTCATGGAGATCACGGGGAGGAAATCAATTGGTGGACCATCTACCAAATTGGGATTTGATAAATCTAAGGTGACATGCTTCAAATGCAAACAAAGAGGTCACTTTAAGCGCGAGTGCAGAAATGCATATGATAATGATGATTCTGCAAACCCGTTCAATGAAGATTATTACAAAAAAGCGATTTACCATCAGAACAGGTCTGAGCCACCAAGATTGAAACAACCTGAAGAAAAATCAAGGGCTCTTGCAGTTATATATGATGATGAAGGTTACGACTGGAGTCAAGTTTGCCCTGAAGAAGATGATGTAGGGTATGCATTTGTGGCTGATGCTGATCCTGATAGATGGTGGAAAGCAGACTATGCAAGATGGGAAATTGGAAAATTAAACGAACCATTCAAAGAAGCTCAGAGAGCCAAACGATGGAATGATGAGTTGGAATGTTACATGCATCCACGGGGTAATCCAGTTGCTGACCCATCAAAAGTGGATTTCAAAGCTGTAACAAATTTGCTTCCAAGGCAGGCTACTTTCAACACACGAAGGTTATCAGATAAAGCATATCTGCCTGATTTGGAGAAGAAGATAAGAGAGGTGTGTGAAGCAAGTCTACCGAAAGTGGTAGAAATGAAGAAGAGAAAAGAAGAAGAATTGATGAAGATGATTGAAGAAGTGAAAACTGTTGCGAAGATTGCTGCTGAAGAAGATCAGAAAGCTGAAGTAGCACAGAAAGAAGAAAAAGTGGAGAACAAATAGCAAGATCAGAAAGTTGAAACAGAAGAATCATCGGTGCTGAAAGAAACTGAGGTAAATGAATCTTCTGACTTGTCGAATGTTGAATTGGTTGATGAAAAAGAAAACAAGTGCAGGAATTGCATAGAAATGTGCAAAGCATGTACTGAAAAAGATGATATCATAAAAAAAATAATGAAATAGATAAACTTGAAAATGTTTTCACAACAAAATGCAAAGAAATGATTGATAAAGAAGAAATTTTGAAACTAAAGGTTGAAAAGCTGACACAGAAGTGTGAAGATCTTGAAAACGATAATGATGTGTATAGACAAATGTGTTCAGAAAAATGTGTTGATTGTGTTGAAAAAGAATCTAAATGTCAAGATTTACAAAAACAGTATGATTCTTTAAAGTGGTCGAGTCAAAGAGTACAAGAAGCTTATGATACTTTGAAGAGCCAAGTCAAAAGTTTTGATCAAAGATTGTCAGAAACTTTAGTCACTAAAGAAATGTATGAAAGAAAGTTTAAAGAAAAGCAAATTGAATTAAACAAATGTGTTGATGAAATTGCTAATCTTAAACAAGTCTTGGCTGGAAAAGAAAAGGTTGTTACAAAACTTCAAAGTTATCATAACTCTTCGTACATTCTCGAACGCATTTTCAACATCACACCAGATAACAAAGATACTGATAATTGCAAAAAGGGTATTGGTTCAGAGTTTCATCAGGTACCACCACCATTGAGAAACAATTATACTTTTTATGATGAGGAAAAGGTGGCAAAGGGTTTGAACATAGCTGACCAGTTACCTGAAAGTATCGATGTGACTTACTCCAAATCTGATGATGCTAATGATTCAGAGGTGGTAAGTAAGGTTGTTGAAAGCGTTTTGAAAGATCAGTCTACAAAAGGTAAGTCTGAATCACAGGATGAAGATGAAGGAAATTTTCATGATGGTTATCTGAAAAACACAAAATCCGAGAAAAATTTGGATGATGATTCAAAGGGATTGGTCTATACCATGATTGGATCGGACAAACTATTCTTAGATGTTGTATTTCCGATTCAGAATGTGATTTCAGAAAAGGTCGATAAAGTTTTCAAAATGGTTGAGATTGAGAAGTCGGAAATTTCAAAGTTTGCTGGTAAAGGTCATAAATCTTTTTATAACAAACCTGGTTTTAAGAAGAAAAACATGAAGGCTGGTTTGGGTTATAAAAAGAAACAAAATTGGAAGAAAAATGTTCAGGATAAAACAAGTTTTGTTCAAGGAAAAAGTTTAGCAGAAGAAGAAAAACTCAAAATTGGACAACAGTCTAATGCGGAGTTTGATGATATGAAAAAGAAACAACATCAGGCCAAGGATGTTTCAAAGAAAGTGTGTTTTACATGTGATCAAATTGGACATGTTGCTCGAAAGTGTCCAAATCCAAAGCCTGTTGATGTTGAAAAACAGAAATCTGAGGATGTGAAACCAAGGTCAACCAGATTTGATTCGAAACAAACTTGGAGGTACAACACAAACAAGTTTGCTTCGAATCAAACTTGGAAACCAAAACAGACTAGGTCTGATTCAAAACAAACTTGGAGGTACAACACAAACAAGTTTGCTTCGAATCAAACTTGGAAACTAAAACAGACTAGGTCTGATTCAAAACAAACTTGGAGGTACACGAACAAGTTTGCTTCGAATCAAACTTGGAAACCAAAACAGACTAGGTCTGATTCAAAACAAACACAGATTTCTCACACACCCAAGTTCAGAACAACACAAAGTTGGAGAACATCTATTGATATGACTAAACCTCAAGAGTTTTGGAAACCTAAAAATGTTATTCAAAATCAAAAGGTTCAAAAAGAGACAAACTTTTACAAAAGAGGTACTCCGAAAGGTCAAGTGAGGAGTGCTAAGAAACAAGTGACGTCGGTAAAAGATGAGAAAGTTGAAGTCAAAGTTTGAAAAACGGTTTTCAAACTGTAAAATATCAATGTGTTGTAAATCATGGGGGTACGTTATAATTTCTGCTTCTCATGCGTATATTTTCTGCAAATCAGAGCACTTTAAGCAGAAAATGGATGGCGAGACAAAGCTATCAGTGTTGGTTGTCAAATTTTCTTTAATTGGTTTTGCATTTTAGGGGGAGAAATATTGTTAGAAAATCCAAAAACATTTGAAAATTTGAAAAAGCCAAAAACATGATAAAATTCAAAAAATGAGTTTTGTGTAAAAAGAGGAAATGATAGTACATCAGTAGACAATTACAGTATGCTAAAGAAATGTATTGATTATATAGCGTTAAACAGTCTCACTGATGATATGCCGATAGATTTTTATACATTTAGTAAACTTTTTCGGGATATAAACCTAAATTCAAACTTGCTTATTTCGTGGGGAATACTACTTGGATATATAGGTAACCCCAGAAATCTTGTTTGAAAGGTCCCTCTTTCTGAGATACTAGGTCTTTATACTCAGTGATATCTGGGGTATTATTCCGGGACTTCTGCTGAATGGAAGTTCTGACCTAGTCCCCGAATAATACTTTCCGCAAATTCTTGAAACATAGCATCGCCCTCAGCAACTTGATTAAACAATAAAATTGATAATCAGTGCTGTTGAAACAAAAGATCCTCTAAAGGGGACACACCAAAAGTCGAAGCCGTCATCTCTCTGCTGAACGGAAGTTCTGACCTGAGCTCTCATGGTTCTTCGTAATTTATTCCCCTTACAGATATCATCTAGGTATACTCACCTGTAAGACTGAATATTGGGATCTGGATACGGGAGTATATTCAAGAGGTGGGACACATGAATGAGTTTAAGTTCTTAACACACCTAATTCGTATCCTGAATCAGTTGAAATTTGTGTGAAAATAAAAGTGGACAAGTATATCGACAATCTAAGTGAATTGTTTAATTCTTAATGTGTAACTAAGCTCAACAGTACTTGTGACTTGTCAGAAACTGATATGATCCTCTGACGCATACTCAAACAAAAATATTGTCTGTAAATATGTTTGTACATATTTCTTTACTACTTTATATTTCAGAAAAATACAAAAAGATTTTCATTTCTGCTTTATTTTCGACAAACCGATGTCTGGATGTTGAGTTTCAAAATCTAAGTATGCTGATTGTGTTTCTGAAAATAAAACAAGTTCATTAATTTGAAACTTGAAATTTTTAAAATCAAAAATCAAAAACAGTTTGTGATATCTCCAAGGTCATTAATTTGGACTTGGATGATTAACTGTGAGGGATTTGGATGCTTATATTGTTAAAATCTATAATAGAGCCAGTTTTCGATGTTGGATTCTTAAATACTGCCAAATCTTTGAAGCATGTTGATAGGGGGAGAGTATCAAGTATTCCTGGATACATTCATATTATTATATCTTAAAGCCAGGATCTTGATTTAGAAAGTTTAAAAGAGCCAGGTCACAATTCCTGGAAAATTGAATGTTTCAAAATGTTTTACTTATAAATGTTTGAGAATTGCAGATGTTGTACCAGACTACGATCCCGATAGCCGAGTCTAAGGGGGAGTCTGAAGACGAGCTCAACGAAAGGGGGAGCGTGCATTCAAGGAGTCACGTAACTATCCCAGAGGAGCTTGTAACCGGAAAGCCAGGTGTCGATCCCAAAGCACGGAAGCTTGACAAAAGGGGGAGCCTGAAGAGTTTACCAAAAGAAAGAAGCTGAAGCTGAAGACAGATCCACGGGGATTCTATTCGAGCTAGAGAGAGAGAAAGAAAAGACGCTACGAGTTTGACTCAATGATTGAGATTGACTGCGGCAATATCCAAGGGGGAGTCTGTTAGTGCAGTATGTCTATCGCCTCCGTCATCTCAAGATCGTAGCTGAAATAGTTTATTACTAGTGCTTATATTGTAATAGTTAGAAATATCTAGAAAAAGGCAAGGTGGCATTTATGTAAATAATGAGATCTCTCATTATATCCCTTGGCCTATAAATAGGAGTCTTAGGGTTTCATTTAGGAACTTTTGCCATTTGGAGAGTTTGGAGCTTAGTGCTTAGAGAGAGAAAGTAGAGAGAGAAAGGCAAAAGGTGATTCACGGTTCTTTGTACTTTTCACATCAATCTATATCGAATCACAGTTATAATTACATCACGTGTGTTCGGTCACGATCGTGTACGGATTTCGCACGTCGCATGGTCGGTTACGCAATCGAAACGGAGTCAAAACCGGGACCTAACACACCAGTACCAGCCCAACATGTTTCCTTTGAATGGCCAATCTTCCCACAAGACTCACATTTCCTTAACCTGCACTGGCCGGAATGATGGTACTGACATACATCACATTTGGGCAGAGTGCCCATGTACCCTTTTCCCTTAACTTCAGCACCAGACTTAACTTCAGCTGGTGGGTTCACATCCTTCTTCTTGCTAGCACTTTTGGTACCCTTCTTAAAGTGGAGACCTTCCGTTTGTTCACACCATATGACTCAACGTGAGTCTCCTTTTTCTTCTGGTCAGAAATCGAGAACTTGTTCAACCTGATTTCCTTTTCAGTCAACGCTTGATGTCTGTCGTTAAGGACATGCAAAAACCTATTTAAACTATTAATATAGAATAAGCAGGGTATCGAACCAAGGGAGGACTGTGGAAAGTGTCGTAATGAAAAGTATTGATTAACTACTACTGAATGGAAAATCAAATTTGTTGGATTTTAGAAATAGCTAAATTAACGAGTTGAAAGTGTGATTTAAATCAATAGGAGAAAAGTTGGTTTCTCCAGATTTCAGGTTTTGCAGTTAACTTCAACTATGTGTTTAATTGTAACCTACATAGACATAGGTATTAATTTTGATTAACTAATTGTGATAACCAACGACTAAGTACTCCGGTCAATACATAACGGGAGGTTATCGAATGATTATCAATCACAATTTACAAACCCTAAACCCATGTCAAATATATCCCAATTACTAGAACTCTCGGGAACTGAATGCTTAGAGATTAAGGTTTAAATAAATGTAACTGTTTATAACCAATAAATCAAATCCATGGTGAAAAGCATCGATTGCTTAGATCACCAGGTTAAAACAATTGTGTCAACACATAGCATCCATTAACTTACAAAAACCCTCCATTCGGAGGAAACCACAAAAGTTTAGCCGCTCATGTTGCTTGGTTGATCTTCACACACTCGAACCATGGTTGAAACCCTTGTCTGCCGTCGAAGATGTATTATTGGATTTGTCCTTCTCTCCAATATTCACATACGCGGCCCAATAGAAAGAAGTCCACAAAGAAGTTGCCGCCAAAAAATCAAGCTCAATACTCCAAAATATATTAAGCCCAATAATAAATCAATTTTCGTAATGATGATGTATGATCATTTGACTTATTGAGAATTCCTTTTGAAACAAACCCCTACACGTGCCTTCAAGATGTGATGATGAGATGATTTTGTTGTTTTCTTGAAAACCTCCAATGTTGCCATCAAAAGATATGTGTATTTAATAATCCTCAAAGCCTTGTATATCTCATTCACGTGATGATATATGATGATGAGTAATGTTGATTGATTTTTTATAATAATCCCCCAAGTCTATGGCTGCCAACAATTAAGAATGATTATGATGGACCTTTTTCAACTCACGTGAATATCAAAAGCAATTCCCTCATGTTGTCGTCCCCAATCAAGCCCACATGTGCGGCCCCTCTTTTCATTTAGCCATAGACTACGGTTTAATACCGTAGGTTACATTGGCAACATTCTGTTAACTTTTGTTTTCAACATACGACAACCCTAAGTTACGGTTTGCCTCTTCTGTCCACTCACGTCTTCTTTTATGATATATGATAATTTTAATGATTGCCCAATGATGTCTTTTTATCTCTATGTTCATGTGCAGCGTTTATCAAACCTTTTAATGCCTTTCAACACCCACTTTTGCGCTAATCTTTGTAACTTCGCCGTATTACGTGTTTTACCTGTGAAATTACAAACACACGTAGTTAACATATTCAAAGCACATTACCACTTTACTATAGTAATTCACACAAAATACGCACATTAACACTCGGGTTTCACGCCCTCCATCACATCCCCACACTTATCGTTGATTGTCCTCAAGCAACCATCACAAACATTACTCACCTTATTAACAAATCACCATTGAATCCCTTACCGAATTAGCAATTTAAGGTCCCAAGTCATACCCGTCCCATAGACTGACACAATCGAGATTGACAGTCTAACAAGGAAGTGATACGCATTTAAAACAGCTTAAGACTTGCCTAACTAAAACTAACATGCTTATGATACTACACACATGCCACACACCCCTCACAATGATCACTCCTCTCGGCACAATCAAGACTAGCGTGTAATGTGCTAGTATGTTTCACTCAAAACCAAATATGCGACTTTGTAATCATAAGCTTGTATGGCAATCATACCTTCACTGAATCAAATAACGTAACACATATCAAAAGGACTTTTGGGTTTTGGGTTATGGGTAAAGGTAGGGAAATATTTTTGGGTTTTTATATTTATTGGCGAATACAAAAGAACATACCAAACCATGACAACTTATTTGCAAAAACTACTAACACATTGGTTTTTTTTTCGACCCATTTATTTAATACGAACATAACAATGACTTTTTTTTGTTTTTTTTTTGTTTTTCTTTCTGTTTTTTTTTTTTCTTTTTTTTTTTCATAACATATTTCTAAACATACTTGTCATTCATGGTTAGTAATCAAACGGGTCAAACAAGGTGTAGCAAACGAAGGGTAAAAGGCTCAACATGGTTTACTAAGGTGGATGAAATCACAATCAACATAAGAAACAATGAATGGATCCTAATGCCTTTATCATCTGTGTGTAAACGCTAAAGCACAGTCTCGACACGTATCAAACCTCACAAGTTCTAACACAAAGCAACATATGGCCTACACTCAAGAATTGAACATTAATTGTAATTCAACTAACAATCTAGTGGGCACAAATATCTCACCGAACAAAAGGAAATTGGGTTGCCGACACGTAGCATGTGTAATTCCTAAAGCATGTTACCCCTAGTTAGGCATATCTTCTCAATCATTCTCTAAAACTATGTCAGAAATACTCTCATGAAACTTAAAGGGACAACCATGACTAGGGATCTAAGTTAGTTTAATATCAGTAGGAACTCTTTAGCGATTGAAAATGTTGGTTTTCATGTAGTTCAAGCATACTTAAGAAACAAAAATTTTCAAAATTTTTCAATTTTTAGCAATTTCAACCAATCAAGCATTTGAGATCAACAATTATACCAACCCTCTCTCGAGTTACCGCATCCCCACACTTGGGATACATTGTCCCCAATGTATGGTGCAATTTATAGTCAAAACTCGAGAGGTACCACCTAACAAACCATGAACGGCTAATACCTAGACGACTCAACATAAGGAACCACTCCCAACACAAAAATTTCACACCACCAAGTACATAAACAAATAAAACACATGATTGATAAACACATGCACCTGATCAGAAAACAAGTGAGTGTTTGTAGTAGTGTAGTTGCTGCGATCTAACCGGAACATACGCCCCTCATAGATTCTTTGAGATCTCACCGGGGATGTTGCCAAACATCCCCACACTTGATTCATTGCATCCGTGAAGATAGAATCGTAGGAACCTGTCAAAACACAAACACACCAAAACGAAACCAAACCAAAATACAATACTCTACATCCTCGGGCTGCCTCCCGAGAGCGCTAAGTTTAAAGGTCTTCAGCCAGACCGTACTTGCTATGCGCTACGGTGGTCTCAATGCACACTTACCCAAAACATTTCCAACGAATGCCCGGAAATTTACATGCCATCTCCATAGGTTTGTAAGTATAATTGGCATGTTCAGACTGCACCTGCGGGTTTCGCTAATCCACTTCATGAGATATACCTTGATGTCTTGTTGTTTCACCCTTCTCATCTTCTTCCTCGGACCCTCTTCCCCACACTTATTAATTTGAATGATTGATATGGGGAGAGGTTCGGTACACACATTCATCTCATCAGACTGCCCTGCCTCCTCATCCTCACACACCATCTGATCCACCAGTGACTCTTCATCAGATAAAGGATTCATTGGTGTGGTATTATCCTCCACAACCTCCTCCTCCATGTGAGAATAATCTCTAATGTCATCAGGTAATGGTGAAAGGCGTTGTTCTATTTCTATCTTCATTTTTAACTTTTGACACTTGGAAACTAGACATCTGATTCGAACTTCATCGGAAAGGTTGGGTGCTGATAAATGCTGCTCGAGTTTGGACAAACTCGCTTCCAACATAGCAAGCTTTTTCTCCTCCTCGGTCTGATAAGTATAGACACCCTCGGGCTCAGAATATTCCTCGGGATGATACTGTCGGTATCCCTGATACGGTCTTGAGATGTACGCATCCAACATTTTTTTATTCCAATACTCTGGATTTTCCAAATATACCGCGCACACATCATCATAATCATAAATATGATTACGACCGCAACAGAAACATTGTCCATCCGTCCTTGGTTCATAATAAGCATACTCGTCCCGAGCCCATCCGTCAGAGTAATAACCATCCTCCACCGTTGTATCAGAATCATAGAAATATGGTGGAGGGGAAGGATTATCATAGCAAGGCATCGGTGGTTCTTCCAATTTCGCTTTTTCCCGTCTAAATCGGGCCTCGTGGCAACCGATACACGGGTGAAGTGGTTCCCCGCACAAAATGCATGTAGAAGAGCCGCAAAATATAGTAAGATCTATCATCCTGCACAAACACAGCTCAACTACCCACGTAAATCACGAACAAATAAGATAACAAAATAAAACAAAAATTCTTTTAGGATTTTTTTAATTTTTTAACTAAAACTTAACACTAAACACTTTGCGCACGCCTCCCCGGCAACGGCGCCATTTTGATGTCTGTCGTTAAGGACATGCAAAAACCTATTTAAACTACTAATATAGAATAAGCAGGGTATCGAACCAAGGGAGGACTGTGGAAAGTGTCGTAATCAAAAGTATTGATTAACTACTACTGAACGGAAAATCAGATTTGTTTGATTTTGAGAAATAGCTAAATTAACGAGTTGAAAGTGTGATTTAAATCAATAGGAGAAAAGATGGTTTCTCCAGATTTCAGGTTTTGCAGTTAACTTCAACTATGTGTTTAATTGTAACCTACATAGACATAGGTATTAATTTTGATTAACTAATTGTGATAACCAACGACTAAGTACTCCGGTCAATACATAACGGGAGGTTATCGAATGATTATCAATCACAATTTACAAACCCTAAACCCTTGTCAAATATATCCCAATTACTAGAACTCTCGGGAACTGAATGCTTAGAGATTAAGGTTTAAATAAATGTAACTGTTTACAACCAATAAATCAAATCCATGGTGAAAAGCATCGATTGCTTAGATCACCAGGTTAAAACAATTGTGTCAACACATAGCATCCATTAACTTACAAAAACCCTCCATTCGGAGGAAACCACAAAAGTTTAGCCGCTCATGTTGCTGGGTTGATCTTCACACACTCGAACCATGGTTGAAACCCTTGTCTGCCGTCGAAGTTGTATTATTCGATATGTCCCTCTCTCCAATATTCACATACGCGGCCCAATAGAAAGAAGTCCACAAAGAAGTTGCCGCCAAAAAATCAAGCTCAATACTCCAAAATATATTAAGCCCAATAATAAATCAAGTTTTGTAATGATGATGTATGATCATTTGACTTATTGAGAATTCCTTTTGAAACAAACCCCTACAGGTGCCTTCAAGATGTGATGATGAGATGATTTTGTTGTTTTCTTGAAAACCTCCAATGTTGCCATCAAAAGATATGTGTATTTAATAATCCTCAAAGCCTTGTATATCTCTCATTCACGTGATGATATCTGATGATGAGTAATGTTGATTGATTTTTTTTATAATAATCCCCCAAGTCTATGGCTGCCAACAATTAAGAATGATCGTGATGGCCCTTTTTCAACTCACTTGAATATCAAAAGCAATTCCCTCATGTTGTCGTCCCCAATCAAGCCCACCCCTGCCGCCCCTCTTTTCATTTAGCCGTAGCCTACGGTTTAACATACGACAACCCTAAGTTACGGTTTGCCTCTTCTGTCCACTCACGTCTTCTTTTATGATATATGATAATTTTAATGATTGCCTAATGATGTCTTTTTATCTCTATGTTCATGTGCAGCGTTTATCAAACCTTTTAATACCTTTAAACACCCACTTTTGCGCTAATCTTTGTAACTTCGCCGTATTACGTGTTTTACCTGTGAAATTACAAACACACGTAGTTAACATATTCAAAGCACATTACCACTTTAACTATAGTAATTCACACAAAATACGCACATTAACACTCGGGTTTCACGCCCTCCATCAACGCTACACTCAGATCGATAGCCTCTGTGATTGTAGCAGGCTTCGATGTTGTTACCATACTCATAATCTGAGGTGCCAAGCCCGAAATAAACTGCTCGATGTGTTTGAATTCCGGATCAACCATGTTTGGTACTGTTATGGGTGAAATTCTGAGCTTATATCCTGGATAATATCTTAAATTATATCTTGCTTGTATGATATATGTTCATGCCCGGGATGCTGATTCAGGATATTGGTAACATCCTGAATGGTATCCTGAGGATTACTAACGGATTATGTGCAGGAGTACGAGTCCAAGCTGGTAACGTTCGTGAGGACCCTTTCCCCGGAAGACTCGGTCTAAGTCGTTCAAAGGAAGACGTTGAACCCGCTTTACCTGGTCTCCAACGGCTATTAGGGAATATTCGTAGGCATCCCATACTTATAGGAGATTTTGTTTTCGTTTGTAAGATATAAATAGGTGGATAAGTCAGATCAAATAGGACATCACAACGACACTCACTACTCTCTCACACTTACTCTCTCGCAACTTTTACTTTCACAAAAAGCATTGTAACACTTAGCGATCTGGTCAATATCCTGCACTGTATCCTGACGTTTAAAGCAATAAGAAGAACAAGGCAGCTGCGATTGTCAGCTCCCGAGGTTTTGTGCCGGCGATCTAGATTGATCAAGGGCTTTCCTCGTATATCTCGTGTCACCCCCTTTTACTTTTTGCTCATAGTTTGATCGTAGATACAGCTCAATATCCTGAGCCGTATCCTGGAAACTATTTTTACAAATAACTTAATCAGCATATTTTTAACACATTTTCTTAGCACACTACCTCACATAACTAATTTGATCACTTAATTGCTTCGGTAATTTTTTAACAAAACAATTTGGCGCCCACCGTGGGACGAGTGGTGCTATCATTACTAAAAACTTTTGCGAAATCGTTACTTGGATTTATATTCTCAAAACTTTTTGCCACGCTATTTGCAATGGCCTCAAGATCAAACATGAGCTCCTCTACCGTGTCTGCTACAACCTCTGCTACCGTTGGTTCAACGCTTCCACCACCTCCTCCAAGGATGCAGGCTTCTTCACAACCTCAGGATATTATCCCTACTCGGAACATGCAGGCTTCTTCTAATGACGAAATTCTAAACTTGTTTGGTAGTGTACAGGAACAGATGAGGCAACAACAAGAAACCAACCAAATGCTAATGAGAGAAATACAACTCTTGAAATCTAGCTCAAGCAGACCCGCTGAGGATAATGTCACTCCTTTACTGCCCAGAGCCTTGAACTTCAGCTCGGCCGTATATACTGAGGATAACAGGGGAAATATTGTGCCTTGCCATCCTCAGAATCATACTCCTGAAATACCCTCCTCGGTCAGGATGTCAACTGTGAGGAGCTCAGGATATGCTTCAGGATATGGCCAGAATCCTCAGACTGGTAACGTATCAAACAATAATATTCTTGCTACTAACAATAATGGATCTTTGCAGGATGCAGGTATGACGACAACATTTACTAGGGAGCTTCAGAAATTGAAGGACATGATATCTAGTGTGCCTGGAGTGGTCCAGCCAATTCCGGAGGTGTTCCAAGATAGCCACAGGATATCTCGCTTTACATATCCTATCTGTGATGCTGAAATCCCAAAAAGATTTCAAACCCCCAACATGAAGCTCTATGATGGAACTACGGATTCTGAAGAGCATATTGCCCAGTATAGGGAAAGAATGGAGATCAACCCTATCCCTCCAGATCTTAAGGAAGCATGCCTATGCAAGGGTTTTGGTTCTACCTTAACAGGATCAGCCTTAAAATGGCTCTTAAATGTTCCTCCTCATTCGATTACATCATTTGCTCACCTAGTGAATTTATTTAATAGTCAATTTTCTTGTAGTCGAAGTTTTGAAAAACTAACAAGTGATCTCTACAGGATAACTCAAGGACCTCAGGAGTCCTTAAGAGATTATGTGAACAAGTTTAGCCGAGAATCCTTAGACATTCCACATCTTGATGTTGCAACAGTTGTGCAAGCTTTCAAGATGGAGCTGCAAAACGACTCTCAATTTTACCAAGATCTTGTAATGAACCCATGCAGGAACCTGGATGAAGCTCGAAACAGGGCACTAAGATATATTCGACTGGAGGATGACAAGAAGATGCAAGAGAGGATGAACTCGTCCACCACTTATGAGTCAACCAATAGGAAGTCAGAATCCTCATTTAAACCATATCACTCTAAGCCGTATGGCAGAAATGACAACAAGAAAGTGAATGCTGTTGAAGACGAGGATCCTGAAGAATATCCTGAATTATCTGAATATTGCTTTTCTGTTAACATACCTGAATTAATGTATGCTATGCAGAGTTTAGGAGACAAAGCTAGGTGGCCTCGAAAGAATCAACAAAAAGCTGATTGGAAGGATAAGTCCAAATGGTGTGCCTTCCATGAAGATTTCGGACATGTAACTGAGGATTACATTGCTCTAAGAAAAGAAATAAGTTATCTTCTAAGCAAGGGATATCTGAAGGATCTCCTAGGAAGAAAGAAGAATAAGGGTCAGGATACTGAGAAGGATCCTGAACGAGCAGCATCACCTCCTGCGGATGCCAAGACAATCAACTTTATTTCAGGAGGATCCGACATTTTTGGGACTTCGTATTCTGCGGCCAAGAGACATGCAAAGGAAGCTAAGTCCGAAAGGGGAGATAAACCAGCCAGGATGACTACCCTCACAACTGATAAAGTGATCACATTTAACGGTGATGATAGGGATACTGTCCAGGATCCTCACCTTGATGCTCTGGTAATAACATTATATTTGGCTAACCATTTTGTACGCATGATATTGGTAGATAATGGAAGCTCCGTCAACATAATCCAACTAGAGACTTTGAAAAGAATGAATGTATCTCCAATGGATATCACTTCGAAATCCACCGTGCTTGTTGGGTTCAGTGGAGAGGCTAGAAACACAGCAGGAGAGATAAAGCTACCAGTATATGTTAAAGGGGTCAACTCAATACAACATTTCTGTGTGATGGATTCCCTATCCTGCTATACCATAATATTGGGTAGGCCTTGGATCCATGATATGAAAGCCGTGCCATTAACTTATCATCAATGCATCAAGATCCCTACCCCTTGGGGGGTTGTCAAGGTTGATAGTGATCAGCAGGAGGCGAAGGAATGTTACTGATCCTCAATGAAATCCTCAACCAAGCCTAATGCAGCATAGCAATTAAAGATGCGGGCCCAGGATATCGTGGAGGCTTCAGAGCAGGATATGAAGAAAGTTATTCTGGATCAGGATAATCCGGATATCTCGGTGCTCGTAGGAACCAATATCCCTCAGGATATTGAAGAACAGTTAACTAACTTTTTGAAGTGCAGGATGTTGACATTCGCGTGGAAGCACGAGGATATGACAGGCATTTCCAAGGATATTATAACACATAAGCTAGGTATTGACAGATCATTTAAACCTGTCCAACAAAAGAGAAGGAAGTTTGCTCTGGAGCGAAATGTGATCATTCAGGAAGAAATATAGAGGCTATTGAAATCTAAAATGATCAGAGAAGTCAAGTTTCCAAGATGGCTGGCGAATGTAGTCGTGGTACAGAAGAAAAATGGAAAATGGACAGTATGTGTAGATTACACAGACTTGAACAAGGCTTGTCCCAAAGACCCATTTCCTCTTCCTCATATTAATGCAATGGTGGATGCTACTGCCGGCCATGAGATGTTAACCTTCATGGATGCATCCTCAGGATTTCAGCAGATTCAAATGGAACCTTCGGACCAGGAGGATACTTCCTTCATGACACCAACAGGTATTTATTGTTACACAGCTATGACTTTTGGTTTGAAAAATGCAGGTGCAACGTACCAGAGATTGGTGAACATGATGTTTAAAGACAAGCTGGGGGACACCATGGAGGTGTACATTGACGACATGGTGGTAAAATCTAAGAAAGCTGAGGATCACCTCTAGGATATTAAGGGAGCATTTGATATCCTGGACCAGTATAATATGAAGCTAAATCCTGCTAAATGTCATTTCGGAGTGGGGGCAGGAAAGTTTCTGAGATATATGGTGACTAAAAGAAGAATAGAGGCAAGCCCGGAGCAGATTAAAGCTATCTTGGATATCAAATCACCTTCAAATATGAAGGATGTTCAACGATTGACAGGACGGGTGGCAGCACTAAATAGATTTATTTCAAGATCTTCGGAAAAATGCAAAGAATTTTATGATATCCTAAAGAAAAATAAGAAATTCGAGTGGGGAGAAAAACATGAAGCAGCCCTGCAGGATTTGAAGCAGTATCTTTCAACCGCACCTCTATTCATGAAGCCTGAGAATGGTGAACCACTGTCCCTATTCCTCGCAGTATCAGGAAATGTTGTAAGTGCCGTGCATATAAAGGATCATGAAGGTCAGCAATATCCTGTCTATTATGTTAGTAAAAGTTTATTAGACGCTGAAACTAGATATTCTCATTTAGAAAAGTTAATATTGGCTCTAGTTATGGCATCAACAAAGCTTAGGCATTACTTTGAGACACATAGGATACATGTTAAAACCAATTATCCCGTTAAAAATGTGCTTAGGAAACCTGAGATGTCAGGCAGGATGGCTAAGTGGTCAGTGAAATTAAGTGCTTATGACTTAGTGTACGAACCCAGAAATGCCATAAAATCACAGGCTCTAGCTGACTTTGTGGCTGATTTCAGTAGTGACATTCAGGATGAAGTAGACCTAGAAGTCCAACAGTTAGGAGAATCCTCAGGATCCTGGACATTATATACCAATGGAGCATCTAATGTCAGAGGAGTAGGATTGGGAATACTACTAAAATCGCCACAGGGGGACATATTACCCCAGGCTATTAGGTGTGAGTTTCCTGCTACTAATAATGAAGCAGAATATGAGGCTTTAATTGCAGAATTAGAGTTGGCTAAGAATATGAATATCAAGAATTTGCAAGTATATGTTGATTCCTTGCTAATCACTAATCATTTTAATCGATCCTATGCAGTTAAAGGTGAGAAGTTAATCGAGTACCTCGATCTTCTCAAAAAATTAGCAGGATATTTCGATGTTTTTACACTTGAACAGGTACCAAGAGAAGATAATGCTGAAGCAGATGCTTTGGCAAACTTAGGATCATCAGTCAGGATACCAGAGGGAACCCAAATACCGATACTTCATATCTTGTATCCTGCTGTGGATCCCTTAAAGCTCAGGATAAGGAGGTAACAAGCATCCAGGATCCTGGTCATGATCCTGATAAGGATGATAAATCCTGGATGAATCCTATCATAAGATATCTCAAGGAAGGATACATCTCTAAAGACAAAAATCCTAAGGCATTCAGGATGAAGGTATCGCGATTCACCATTATAAATAATGTTTCATATAAGAAATCTCTCGCAGGTCCATACCTAAGATGATTGAAGGATCCTGAAACTAAGGAAGTGCTCCAAGATATACATGAAGGGGATTGTGGCAACCACACTGGGGGAAGGTCATTATTCTCAAAAGTATTAAGAACAGGATACTATTGGCCGACAATGAAAAAAGATGCTACAGAATATGCTCGAAGATGTGATGCATGTCAAAGGCACAGTAACATACTACATCAACCAGCTGAACCACTATATCCTATAGCTTCTCCTTGGCCATTTATGAAATGGGGGATGGACATAGTAGGGAAATTACCAAAAGCTCCGGGAGGAAAAGTCTTTATGCTGGCAATGACGGATTTTTTCTCTAAGTGGGTTGAGGCTGAAGCATTTGTTCAAGTTAGAGACCAAGAAGTAGTATCCTTCATAAAGAGGAATATCCTGACCAGGTTTGGAGTACCAACTGAAATTATTTGTGACAATGGATCCCAGTTTATAAGCAAGAGGACTACTGACTTTTGCAAGAGTTGGGGAATCAAAATGATCACATCTACTCTGGTACATCCTCAAGCAAACGGACAAGCTGAATCCTCAAACAAGATAATTGTTAACAACTTGAAGAAAAGACTAGGAGCTAAAAAAGGAAGATGGGCAGGAGAACTACCCTTTGTCTTGTGGGCTGATAGAACAACGGTAAAGAATGCAACTGGACAAACCCCATTTTCATTAGTATTTGGAGCAGAAGCAGTAATCCCAATAGAAATGATGATACCTACGGCAAGATCTATACTCCGGGATCCTGAGCAGAATCCTGAGGCTTTGTGTCAAGACTTGGACACTATAGACGAAACGAGAGATGCAGCAAGGCTAAGGATGGCAGCATATCAACAAAGGATATCCAGGGCATATAACAAGAATATAAGGACTAGAAGATTTTGAGTTGGTGATTGGGTGTTAAGAAAGGCTTTTCAAAATACTACTAATCCAGCCGATGGAAAGTTGGCTCCAAAGTGGGAAGGACCATATGAGGTTGAGTCAGAATCAGGAAAATGAGCATGCCGACTCAGGAGTATGGAAGGGGATATGCTACCAAGATCATGGAATGCTATACACTTAAAGCTATATTTCAAGTAAGAATAGAATTTAATTTCTATCTCAGAATGGTATGTGTTTTGGTCAAAAATTACCGAAGCAATTAAGTGATCAAATTAGTTATGTGAGGTAGTGTGCTAAGAAAATGTGTTAAAAATATGTTGTTTAAGTTGTTTGTAAAAATAGTTTCCAGGATACGGCTCGGGATATTGAGTTGTATCTACGATCAAACGATGAGCAAAAAGTAAAGGGGGTGGCACGAGATATACGAGGAAAGCCCTTGATCAATCTAGATCGTCGGCACAAAACCTCGGGAGCTGACAATCGCAACTGCCTTGTTCTTCTTATTGCTTTAAACGCCAGGATACAGTGCAGGATATTGATCAGATTGCTAAGTGTTACAATGCTTTTTGTGAAAGTTAAAGTTGCGAGAGAGTAAGTGTGAGAGAGTAGTGAGTGTTGTTGTGATCTCCTATTCGATCTGATTTACCCACCTATTTATAGCTAGTAAACAAAAACAAAATCTCCTATAAGTATGGGATGCCTTCGAATATTCCCTAATAGCCGTTGGAGACCAGGTAAAGCGGGTTCAACGTCTTCCTTTGAACGACTTAGACCGAGTCTTCCGGGGAAAGGGTCCTCATGAACGTTACCAGCTTGGACTCGCACTCCTGAACAGAATCCGTTAGTAATCCTCAGGATACCATTCAGGATGTTACCAATATCCTGAATCAGCATCCCGGATATGAACATATATCAGATAAGCAAGATATAATTTAAGATATTATTCAGGATATGAGCTCAGAATTTCACCCATAACAATTGTCCCCAAAAAATGTTACTGTTTAGTATCCTGGCATTAACGGTTATATTTTTTACGAATAACGAGGCAATTAAGAGATTAGACTCATGATGTGACTGTTTGTAACCACGCAGCCTACATTTACTCATTGCTCCCCTATATCTTCTCATGCTTATCCCATTTAACCTTTACCGAAGAGAAAAAGGTAAATACTTCTCCATCTTAATTCCAACTTCTTCTCACATTCTGTTCAATATTCCGGCAAGAATATGACAAGGCAAACAAGATCAAGCTCCGGTGACTCCGCCCCCACATTCATCCAGCAGAATCTTCTCCAAGATCCGGAGAAGTAAATATGCACCTTTGATAGTGCACACTTGTCAGCTCTCAAATCATCCGGCATCTTCCCGGAAGGGACGGTTTTCCAGCCGTTTGAGCGGGAAATCCGATCGAACATGGTTTCTGACGAGTGGTTATGTTTCAATGCCTTTCCCTTTACCTTAGGATTGCAGTTTCCCTTTCCCGATTTCATCACTGATTTCTTTAATGTTACCAAAATCTGCTTCAGCCAGACAATGCCGATGCTCTGGCGAGTCTTGTCTGTTCTTGATCAAATCAAGAAAAATCATATCCCTGACCTTTCCGTTCATGACCTCCCCTTAGCGTATCGGCTTAGATGCCATGGTTCATGTAGATTTTTATTCTATTCTACCTCCGGCGATCCACTGATACTTCGTGCCACCAGGAACGAGGAGAAATGGCAATCCAAGTTCTTCTTTGTAAAAAGAGACTCCATCCCTGGTGGAACGGAATATCCGGTGAAATGGTTGAGAAAGGGTAGGATTTAGGGTTCTAGTATGATCCTGTCTTGTATCCTGCTTTATATCTTTGAGCTAACCGTTTTTCTTTTATTGTCTTGTACAGCTGATTTTAGGAAGCTTGCACCTCCCCTAGCTGATTCACAGAAGAGAATTGACGCTATCAGACTCCTCCCAGAGGCTGAAAGAAGTTTTAACCCGTCTCCACCATCTCCAAGCCCTCTTTCCAGTGCAAACATGTCTGGTAAGGATCCTGCACAATATCCTGCATACATGTTTTTATTTGACATGTTAATTGTTAGGGGAGGATTTTTGAATGATCAGTGATCCTCAATTACTGTTGGGCTTAGGGATCCTCAATTCTGTCTGAATTAGTCATCCTCAGAGAGTATGGTAGGATCAGGATCCAGGATCATCATAAGGATCCTTATACTAACGATTGTCTGCTTTGAATATGATGATGTTTTGCAGGAGTACGAGCTTGGACTTGGTCTTGGCGATATTCCTGGAGCATATTCCCTTTTTATTCCGCACGTGCTTGGTGATATCAAGAAACAGAAGAAATCAGTGGAGGATCACTCTCCTCTGATGCCAAGGTCATTGAATTTTGACACTCCAGTTGTAACTACCCTACAATCGGCAGTTCCGGGCATCCAGTATCAAAGTGGTCCATTAGAAAGGCGTTATGAAACAGCAACTATGAGTCAGGCATTTGGCTCTCACTCCCAGCCTCATGGATCCTATTTTCAGCCATCGGGATCCTCTTTTCAGCATCAGGGATCATTCGTCAGCTCAGGAGGATATTTAGGATCCTCCCAGGTCCAAGGATCCTCACAGGTCCAAGGATCCTCCCAGGTCCAAGGATCCTCCCAGGTCCAAGGATCTTTTATGGTTCCAGGATCCTTTCAGGTTCAAGGATCCTCTCAGCCTCATGGATCCAACATCTTTCAGGATCAAGGATTCTTAAGAAGTATGCAGCCTCCAAGCTCGGATGTTCATCAAGGAGACTTCATACCAATGCAGACCATTGCTTCCTCTGGTCCTTCAGTCATACCAAAGTCCCGTCAATATGGATTCACATCTGGAATTCCAAACATGAATCCTCTGGGAGGTAACACTTTTAATAATTCATATAACACTAACCATGGCTCTATGCATGATACAGGTATCAATCAGGCTATGGCCAGGGAGTTACAGAAGCTCAAGGATATGATATCCAGCGTACCAGGAGTGGTTAAACCCATTCCTGAGATCGCAGATGGTAGCCATAGGATATCTCGCTTTGCACCACCCTTATGTGATGCTGAGATACCCAAAAGATTCCAGATACCATCCATGAAGCTGTATGATGGTTCAACGGATCCAGAGGAACATGTAGCCCAATACAGGGAGAGGATGGAAATCAATCTAATTCCTGAGAGGTTAAAAGAAGCATGCCTGCAAGGGTTTTGGATCCACACTCACAGGATCTGCTCTTAAATGGCTGCTAAGTCTTCCCCCTTACTCTATTACTTCATTTGCTAACCTAGTTAATTTGTTTAATAGTCAATTCTCTTGTACTAGAAAGTTTGAACAATTAACTAGTGATCTATATAGAGAAACACAAGGTCAAAGTGAATCACTTAGAGATTACATCACTAAATTTAGTAAAGAATCCTTAGATATCCCCTACCTAGATATAGCTACGGCTGTAGAAGCCTTTAAAATGGGATTGCTTAGGGATTCATTGTTCTATGATGATCTTGTCATGACCCCTTGCAGGAATCTTGATGAAGTAAGAACCAGGGCCCTTAGGTTCATCCGCCTAGAGGATGACAAAAGGATCCAGGAGAGATTGACAGGATCCTCCAGACAGGAAAAGCAAGGATCCTACTTCAGGAACAACAAATCAAAATCCTACAACAAATCTGATAACCAGAATGTGCATGCAGTGGAACAGGAAGAAGATGATGAGGATTATCCTGCCATTTCTGAATACTGTTTCTCTGTTGATAACAATGAACTAATTCTTGCAATGCAGAATTTAGGTGAGAAAGCTAGGTGGCCGAGAAAAAGTGATAAACCAGTTGCTACAAAGGATAAGTCCAAGTGGTGTGCATATCATGAGGATTTCTGGCATCTCACTGAAGAGTGTATTGCACTTAGAAAGGAAATTGGTTACTTGTTAAGCAAGGGGCATTTGAAAGAGCTTTTGGGACGAAAGAAGTCAAGGATCCAGGATCCTGAAAGGATCCCGGAAAAGGCTCCTGCTCCTCCAGCAGATGCACAAGTTATAAACATTATATCCGGTGGATCAGACATTTGTGGTACTTCCTTTTCAGCAGCCAAAAGACATGCCAAGGAAACCAAGATGGATAATGGAGATAGACCCATCCGGGCGTCCACTGTCACCGAGGATAAGATCATAACTTTTGATGAGGATGATCGTCTTGATGTTCAGGATCCTCATCATGATGGTCTTGTTATTACCCTGTTTATTTCTAATCATTTTGTTTGCAGGATCCTTATAGATGGAGGAAGCTCTGTGAACATCATTCAGCTTGATGTCCTCAAGAAGATGAATATCCCGGAGTCTGATATTATCCCAAGATCCTCAGTCCTTGTGGGATTCAGTGGGGAAACCAAGAACACACTGGGGGACATCAAACTCCCTATCTATATTGAAGGACTCCATTCTTATCAGAAGTTTTGTGTTATAGATTGCTTATCTTGTTGTAATGTTATCCTTGGCAGGCCATGGATACATGACATGAAGGCAGTCCCATCTACTTATCATCAGTGCGTGAAGCTTCCTAGTCCATGTGGAGTGGTGGAAATTGAGAGTGATCAACAAGAAGCTAAGAATTGCTATACCTCATCAATGAAGCCAGCCTCAAGACCAAGGGACCAATAGCAATTAAAGTATCCTTCAAGAGATGTCTTGGAGGCAAGAGAGCAGGATGTAAAGGAAATCCTCATGGATCCTCATGATCCTGAATCCAGGATCTTCATAGGATCAGGGATCCTTAGCGAAATTGAACAGGATCTAGTATCCTTCCTTAAAAGAAGGAAAACTACCTTTGCCTGGAAGCATGAGGATATGACAGGTATATCTAAAGATATAATTACTCATAAACTCGGCATTGACAGGTCATTCAAGCCAATTCATCAAAAAAGAAGGAAGTTTACACCTGAAAGGAATGCTATTATCCAGGAGGAGGTAGATAAGCTACTTCGGGTAGGTATGATAAGAGAGGTTAAGTATCCAAGGTGGTTAGCCAATGTGGTTGTTGTTCAAAAGAAAAATGGAAAGTGGAGGATACGTGTCGATTTTACTGATTTAAACAAGGCATGTCCCAAGGATCCTTTCCCATTACCCCACATTGACTCCATGGAGGATGCTACCGCGGGTCATGAGTTGTTGACTTTTATGGATGTTTCATCTGGATTTCATCAAATTCAGATGGAACCATCTGATCAAGAGGATACGGCCTTTATGACCCCAACTAATATATATTGTTATATTGTGACACTCTAGGTTTTTCCGAGTGAACGCCTTGTAATTTCGTTATGCGTATATATGTGTTATTAAATGAAAAGTTGCGTTTTACCTTAATGTGCTATGTGTGGTATATATATATATATATGTATATGTGTGAACCGAACCCGACTTGAGACCACTCGGTCTCGAGTGAACAGAAACGGTTGGGCCGGATTGGGCCATATACCCCCCCCCTACGAGCCCACTCGGAACCATTGTAGGGTGCACCACCCAAACCGAGTATAAAACCCATGCCCAAGCCCTCCTTCTCTCATTTGACACTCCCACCATTCACACTCCCTTTTCACACTCTCTTCTCACTAAAACCCAAGAACACCACCACCAAATCTCTCTTCCCTTCTCTCGGATTCAAGCCGGAAGCATCAAGACTCGATCAAGCTCGTAATCATCTCCCGGATACTTTGAATCCTCATCCTCCTTCTCGACTTGGTGTTTTCTTCTCTATCGGTTAGTGTTTTCTTTAGGTTGATAATACATGAAGATGGTTGTTGTTTTTATGTAATGAAGGTGTTTCTTATATAGAAGATGATATGCATACTTGTTAGATGATTTGTATGTATATGATGATGATTATCGGTTAACATGTCTTGATTTCGGATATATTACATAATGAGTTAGTGTTATCTTGTGTTTGAATGTGGTTTAAACCATGAGTTTTTGATGATCATGAGATTTGGTTGCTTAGCGTTCATGACTAATCGGATTATATGCTCTTAGGCTAAGAAATCAAATGCTTGATAAAAAGGTTGCACACATGTGGAAATCGGATTAGTTGTTGATGTGTTTCTATTGTTGTTCATGCTATAGTTCATAAAGGATGATGATAAAAACCTAAATGAAGAACTTGATGAATATGCTATGAATGTTGTTGAATATTTGAAATATGTTTGGTTTGATCTGTTTTGAATTGCATTTAGACAATAAAACATGTTTAAGCATTCTGGTTGGTTAGTACAAAATCTCATGAAATTGCAATCTCATTGGTTAGTACATCAGAGGTTCTAGAAGGATTCTTGTGCACGTATCCGAGGTTGCGACTCGAAACCTCCGGTTGCGACTCGCAACCAAAACATGACAACTCGAGACTACGGCGGTTGTGACTCGCAACCAGATCATGACAAGTCGAAACCTCCGGTTGCGACTCGCAACCAGATCATGACAAGTCGAAACCTCCGGTTGCGACTCGCAACCAGATCATGACAAGTCGAAACCTCCGGTTGCGACTCGTAACCAGATCATGACAAGTCGAAACCTCCGGCTGCGACTCGAAACTGTGTGTTCTCGAGTCGAGACCTCTTGGTCTCGACTGGGCTGCCTGTTTCCGTTATTGGGCCAAAATGTATGAACTGTTCATGCTTGTTACTATTTAAACTGGAATAGGTGACCTATATGTTTTGGGCTTGTATCTGTTCAAATATGCCATGTGCTGATTTTTGTTAATTTTATGTCGTGCATGCTATGTGTTAGATACGTGTAGAATATACGTGACATCTCCATACCCAAACCTGACCTATACTGGTAACCATATTAGGACGTGGTGACCAACGTATTTGACCAAGTAAACTGTCTACCGAGCAACCCAAGGTGAGTTCACACACTAAAAGCATGCGTCCCAGGGAGGGACACGAACCAACAAAATAATGTTTTCAAACTAGTAATTTCCGGGGGAATATGCAAACGGTACTCTTGTACTACTACATCCGGGGTAGATACGTTTGGGTATTATTTATAAATCACAACTAGCAACACTAAACGAATCTCTATCACATTAAGTCCCTGCTTATAGTACCGATTAATCGCCGGGGGCGAACGGGTTATTAGTTGATAGCGCTATTAGGTTTGACAACCTCACACCGTGACCGGGGGAGATCGGGCGTGAACTATAGACCTTGCATCTCGGTCAATGACGATAGACATTGACCTGGGGCACCAAATCTTCTCGTCAACAGTTTCGGTAATTCAAGTTTAGTAGCTTTCATATGGGGTAGCTCCCCATGACGTGATTATAAATGCTTTACCTAAACAACCTACATTTTCTTTTGAAAGGCTAAAACTGGACATCTCGTGAACTCGCCAACATTTCTGTTGACACCCTACTGCATGCTTTGCAGGTAACCAGTGAACCAGGAGCTTGCAGCTTGGGGATATGTAGTGGTCGTCTTAACCCGTGTGTTGGGTTTCAAATAATCTTGAACAATGAACTTTGTTTTGAAACTGTTTGGTTTATGCTTCCGCTGTTTGTTTGAACTTAAACTTTTAGAACTTTAAAATATGATGTTTACTAACTACTGCGGTTGGTGAATACTTTTACTACAAATCAATGCTCAGTATAATTGGTGGCTGGATCCTGGTCAGTCACGCCTCCAAGCGGTAGTACTCCGCAAGTGGATTTTGGGGGTGTGACAGATTGGTATCAGAGCCATTGTTTATAGTGAACTTGGTTTTAAAAAGAAGAGTCTTTTTGAGAAAAACCAGACTATAACCCGTGACTCGTGACGACACTACACTCCAAGGGCAAGACTCGGCATACTAGACCTCGTAGCTCGGACTTGTGTTTACTTGCTTGTTTATCTTATATTGCCTGCTCTACTATACATACTGGTGTGCCTAATTAGATAGATACCCATTTCTCTTCTACCTCATTCTCGCTACGTTACAACATTGCACTCATACTGTGTTTTCTGGCTATGAAGACAATGAGTGGACGCGGAAGAGGAAGCGTTAACATGACTCAGGCTCAATTCGCTAACTTGCTCAACACGGTGGCTGCAGCTTTCGCAGCTCACCCTGGAGGTAAACTCGTTGCTATAGGATGTTTAGATCCTACCCCCACATCGTCTTTTCACCTCTAAACCTATTCGCTCCATTTCTCACAACAGGTCAGCCTGCGCCTGCGCAACCACGTGTTTGTACTTTCAAAACCTTCATGGATGGCAAGCCTCTCCCTTTCAACGGCACTGAGGGTGCCATAGGCCTCCTGCACTGGATTGAAAAGGCCGAAGCTGTCTTCGCTGTCTGCGAGTGTCCCCCTGCTAATTGGGTTAAGTACGCAACTGGTACGCTTGAAGGAAACGCGCTTTCATGGTGGAAGGCACAGATTCAGATGCTTGGTCTGGAAACTGCTAATGCTACTGCATGGGAAGATTTCAAGAACATGATCAAAGAGGAGTACTGTCACAGGGATGACATCCATAAACTCGAGAACGAGTACTATGCGCTCAAGATGGTCGGATCAGAGATTGAGACCTACACTAAGCAGTCCAACGACTATGCTGCGCTTTGCCCAAACATGTCCCAACCTATGTATCGAAGGATCGAATTGTACATCAAAGGCTTGGTCCCAGAAATCCGGAGCCATGTGACCTCGGCCAACCTCAATACCATACAGCCCGTGGTTCGTCTTGCTCACAAACTCACCAATCAGGCTGTGGAAGAGGGCAAGCTGCCCAAGAGGATCGGTACTACTGCTGGAACTTCTAGCGATAACAAACGAAAGTGGGATGGAAACCCGGGTAAGGATGCTAACTCTACTCAGGCCCCGGCTCAGCAAAGGAAGACTGATAATAACAAGGGCCCTCAGCAGCAGGGTGGCTATCAGGGCCATCTCCCCAAATGTAACAAGTGCAATCGGCATCACAATGGGCCCTGTGCGAAGAACAAGTGCCAGCGGTGCAACAAGATGGGACATGAGGCCAAAGATTGTAGGAGCCCTCATCCCGCAAGGCAAAATCAACCACAGCAGCAGCAACATCATGGGAACATCAAGGGTTGTTTCCAGTGCGGAGCTGAGGGGCACATTAAGAAGAATTGTCCTCAGTTAAACCAGAACAACAACCATCAGGGTGTTGGGAACAATAACAACAATGCTGGAAAAGGTGCTAGAGGAAAAGCTTTTGTGATTGGAGCTGGGGAAGCAAGGAATGACCCCAACGTTGTAGCGGGTAAGTTCCTACTTAATGATCGTTATGTTTCCATGCTATTTGATTCCGGAGCAGATGCTAGTTATGTATCCCTACGTATTAGTAAGAAACTTAAGCTCACTCTTACGCCGCTAAGCTCTAAGCACACCGTTGAAATAGCCAATGGTAGAAACCTCGAGGCCTCACACATAATTCGTAACTGCAAATTAGAGTTGTCTGGACAGACCTTCTGTATCGATCTTTTCCCCATCATTCTTGGAAGCTTCGACGTCATCATTGGTATGGATTGGTTATCCAAACAGCGAGCTGAAATCCTCTGCCAAGAGAAAGCTATTCGTATTCCCCGTCCCCCTGGCAAACCTCTTATAGTTCAAGGCGACAAGAGTGGAGAAGTCACAGGCATCATCTCATTCTTAAAGGCCCAGAAGTATCTACGAAAGGGGCACACCGCTATCTTAGCACTCGTAGCCGACACACAGAAAATGGAAAACAGGATTGAAGATTTTCCAGTTGTACGCGACTATCCTGAGGTATTCCCGGAGGAACTACCTGGACTCCCTCCCCACCGTCAGGTCGAATTTCAAATCGAGCTAGCTCCCGGAGCAGCGCCTATAGCCCGTGCACCTTATCGATTAGCCCCCGCGGAGCTCAAGGAGCTTTCTACTCAACTACAAGAACTTTTGGACAAAGGTTTTATCCGTCCTAGTTCATCGCCCTGGGGAGCCCCAGTGCTCTTCGTCAAAAAGAAAGATGGCTCATACCGAATGTGCATTGATTACCGCGAGCTTAATAAGGTTACCATCAAGAATCGTTATCCACTTCCCCGTATCGACGACCTGTTCGACCAGCTGCAAGGGTCGAGCTATTATTCCAAGATAGATTTGCGATCGGGTTATCACCAGCTGAGAGTCCGCGATGAGGACATCCCTAAGACTGCTTTCAGAACCCGCTATGGTCACTACGAATTCCTTGTTATGCCTTTCGGAATGACCAACGCACCTGCGATCTTCATGGATCTCATGAACCGAGTATGCAAACCCTACCTCGACAAGTTCATAATCGTGTTCATCGACGACATCCTAATCTACTCGAAGAGCCAAGAGGAGCATGAACAACACCTACGTCTTATTCTCGAACTCCTTCGCAATGAGCAACTGTACGCCAAATTCTCGAAATGTGATTTCTGGCTTAGAGAAGTTCATTTCCTTGGGCACATCGTCAATCAAGAAGGGATTCATGTTGACCCCGCTAAGATTGAGTCCATTAAGAATTGGCCTGTACCTAAGACTCCGACCGAAGTTCGCCAATTCTTGGGATTGGCAGGATACTATCGAAGATTTATCAAGGGATTCTCTAAGATCGCTCAACCACTTACGACACTCACTCAGAAGGGTGTTGCTTACAAATGGAGTGATGCTCAGGAATCTGCCTTCCAGGAACTAAAGAAGAACCTTTGTAGTGCTCCTATCCTCTCCTTACCCGAAGGTACCGACGACTTCGTCGTTTACTGCGACGCTTCTATTCAAGGACTTGGCTGCGTATTGATGCAACGCGAGAAGGTTATTGCTTACGCCTCGCGACAACTCAAAGTCCACGAACGGAACTATACGACGCATGACTTAGAATTTGGAGTTGTGGTCTTCGCGCTCAAGCTTTGGAGACATTACTTGTACGGCACCAAGTGCACGATTTACACTGATCACAAGAGTCTCCAGCACATAATGGGACAAAAGGAGTTGAATATGCGGCAACGCCGATGGGTCGAACTCCTGAATGACTACGAGTGTGCAATCAAATATCACCCAGGCAAGGCTAATGTGGTAGCCGATGCCCTCAGCAGAAAGGAGACCAAACCCAAGCGTGTTCGTGCATTACAGCTCACTATCCACTCGAACCACCCTAATCAAATTCGGAATGCTCAGGTTGAAGCATTGAAAGCCGAGAACATCAGGGCTGAGTCCCTGCGAGGATCGAGACAACGATTGGAACAAAAAGAAGACGGTGCTTACTACGTAGCCGGACGCATATGGGTTCCGCTTTATGGAAATTTACGTGACCTTGTGATGGATGAAGCTCATAAGTCCCGTTACTCAGTGCATCCAGGTTCAGATAAGATGTACCACGACTTGAGGGCTACCTATTGGTGGCCTGGCATGAAAGCCCACATAGCAACCTATGTCAGGAAATGTTTGGCTTGTGCAAGAGTCAAGGCTGAGTATCAGAAACCATCAGGCCTACTCCAACAGCCAGAGATTCCACAATGGAAATGGGAGCAGATTTCCATGGATTTTGCTACTGGCCTGCCTAGGTCTCAACGAGGAAATGACACCATTTGGGTAATAGTGGATCGCTTAACTAAGTCTGCACACTTTTTGGCTATCAAAGAAACAGACAAGTTCTCTACCCTAGCAGAGGTATACTTAAAAGAAGTGGTTTCGAAGCACGGAGTGCCTACCTCTATTATTTCTGATCGAGATGCACGTTTTACTTCTGAATTGTGGCAAGCTATGCACAAATCTTTTGGCTCGCGTTTAGACATGAGCACCGCTTATCATCCGCAAACGGATGGGCAGTCTGAACGCACCATCCAAACCCTCGAAGACATGCTTAGGGCATGCGTGATCGATTTTGGCAAGAATTGGGAGAAGCACCTACCGTTGGTGGAATTCTCCTACAACAACAGCTACCACACCAGCATTCAGGCAGCACCCTTTGAGGCATTGTACGGCCGTAAATGTCGATCGCCTCTCTGCTGGGCTGAGGTTGGTGACAGCCAGATCACAGGCCCGGAACATGTAGTCGACACCACAGAAAAGATTTCCCAGATTAGGCAACGCATGGCGGCAGCCCGTGACCGTCAAAAGTACTACGCTGATAAAGATAGAAAACCGCAAGAGTTCCAGGTTGGTGAACGAGCTCTACTTAAGGTCTCACCCTGGATGGGTGTGGTTCGTTTTGGAAAACGGGGCAAGCTTAATCCAAGATATGTCGGACCCTTTGAAGTCACCGAAAAGATCGGTACGGCCGCTTACAGATTGAATCTGCCTGAAGAACTGAGTGTTGTGCACAACGTCTTCCATGTGTCTAATCTGAAGAAGTGTCTGTCAGATGAAACACTCGTCATTCCTTACAAGGAACTTACTATTGACGAACAGCTACACTTTACGGAGGAACCGGTTGAGATCACGGATCGTGAGATCAAAACCCTCAAACGTAGCCAGATACCCCTCGTACGAGTTCGTTGGAACTCACGCCGTGGCCCAGAGTTTACCTGGGAGCGGGAAGACCAGATGAAGCGCAAGTATCCCCAGCTGTTCCCAAATGAAACCCCCAGCACTGAAGCTACAACCGAATTTCGGGACGAAATTCCAAATTAACGGGGGGATGATGTGACACCCCGTTGAAACGTTCGCATTTGCACTAGCTTGTCAGTGGCTGCCTTAACTTTCGGGACGAAAGTTCTTAAAACTTGGGGATAATGTGACACTCTAGGTTTTTCCGAGTGAACGCCTTGTAATTTCGTTATGCGTATATATGTGTTATTAAATGAAAAGTTGCGTTTTACCTTAATGTGCTATGTGTGGTATATATATATATATGTATATGTGTGAACCGAACCCGACTTGAGACCACTCGGTCTCGAGTGAACAGAAACGGTTGGGCCGGATTGGGCCATATACCCCCCCCCCCTACGAGCCCACTCGGAACCATTGTAGGGTGCACCACCCAAACCGAGTATAAAACCCATGCCCAAGCCCTCCTTCTCTCATTTGACACTCCCACCATTCACACTCCCTTTCACACTCTCTTCTCACTAAAACCCAAGAACACCACCACCAAATCTCTCTTCCCTTCTCTCGGATTCAAGCCGGAAGCATCAAGACTCGGTCAAGCTCGTAATCATCTCCCGGATACTTCGAATCCTCATCCTCCTTCTCGACTTGGTGTTTTCTTCTCTATCGGTTAGTGTTTTCTTTAGGTTGATAATACATGAAGATGGTTGTTGTTTTTATGTAATGAAGGTGTTTCTTATATAGAAGATGATATGCATACTTGTTAGATGATTTGTATGTATATGATGATGATTATCGGTTAACATGTCTTGATTTCGGATATATTACATAATGAGTTAGTGTTATCTTGTGTTTGAATGTGGTTTAAACCATGAGTTGTTGATGATCATGAGATTTGGTTGCTTAGCGTTTATGACTAATCGGATTATATTCTCTTAGGCTAAGAAATCAAATGCTTGATAAAAAGGTTGCACACATGTGGAAATCGGATTAGTTGTTGATGTGTTTCTATTGTTGTTCATGCTATAGTTCATAAAGGATGATGATAAAAACCTAAATGAAGAACTTGATGAATATGCTATGAATGTTGTTGAATATTTGAAATATGTTTGGTTTGATCTGTTTTGAATTGCATTTAGACAATAAAACATGTTTAAGCATTCTGGTTGGTTAGTACAAAATCTCATGAAATTGCAATCTCATTGGTTAGTACATCAGAGGTTCTAGAAGGATTCTTGTGCACGTATCCGAGGTTGCGACTCGAAACCTCCGGTTGCGACTCGCAACCAAAACATGACAACTCGAGACTACGGCGGTTGCGACTCGCAACCAGATCATGACAAGTCGAAACCTCCGGTTGCGATTCGCAACCAGATCATGACAAGTCGAAACCTCCGGTTGCGACTCGTAACCAGATCATGACAAGTCGAAACCTCCGGTTGCGACTCGTAACCAGATCATGACAAGTCGAAACCTCCGGCTGCGACTCGAAACTGTGTGTTCTCGAGTCGAGACCTCTTGGTCTCGACTGGGCTGCCTGTTTCCGTTATTGGGCCAAAATGAATGAACTGTTCATGCTTATTACTATTTAAAATGGAATAGGTGACCTATATGTTTTGGGCTTGTATCTGTTCAAATATGCCATGTGCTGATTTTTGTTAATTTTATGTCGTGCATGCTATGTGTTAGATACGTGTAGAATATACGTGACATCTCCATACCCAAACCTGACCTATACTGGTAACCATATTAGGACGTGGTGACCAACGTATTTGACCAAGTAAACTGTCTACCGAGCAACCCAAGGTGAGTTCACACACTAAAAGCATGCGTCCCAGGGAGGGACACGAACCAACAAAATAATGTTTTCAAACTAGTAATTTCCGGGGGAATATGCAAACGGTACTCTTGTACTACTACATCCGGGGTAGATACGTTTGGGTATTATTTATAAATCACAACTAGCAACACTAAACGAATCTCTATCACATTAAGTCCCTGCTTATAGTACCGATTAATCGCCGGGGGCGAACGGGTTATTAGTTGATAGCGCTATTAGGTTTGACAACCTCACACCGTGACCGGGGGAGATCGGGCGTGAACTATAGACCTTGCATCTCGGTCAATGACGATAGACATTGACCTGGGGCACCAAATCTTCTCGTCAACAGTTTCGGTAATTCAAGTTTAGTAGCTTTCATATGGGGTAGCTCCCCATGACGTGATTATAAATGCTTTACCTAAACAACCTACATTTTCTTTTGAAAGGCTAAAACTGGACATCTCGTGAACTCGCCAACATTTCTGTTGACACCCTACTGCATGCTTTGCAGGTAACCAGTGAACCAGGAGCTTGCAGCTTGGGGATATGTAGTGGTCGTCTTAACCCGTGTGTTGGGTTTCAAATAATCTTGAACAATGAACTTTGTTTTGAAACTGTTTGGTTTATGCTTCCGCTGTTTGTTTGAACTTAAACTTTTAGAACTTTAAAATATGATGTTTACTAACTACTGCGGTTGGTGAATACTTTTACTACAAATCAATGCTCAGTATAATTGGTGGCTGGATCCTGGTCAGTCACGCCTCCAAGCGGTAGTACTCCGCAAGTGGATTTTGGGGGTGTGACATATATTGCTATGCCATTTGGCCTAAGGAATGCAGGTGCTACTTATCAAAGGCTAGTCAATATGATGTTCAAGGAACAAATTGGACACACTATGGAAGTCTATATAGATGACATGGTGGTTAAGTCCAAGAAAGTTGAGGATCACCTTAAAGACTTGGAGGAAGCATTCAATATCCTTGATAAATTTAATATGAAACTAAATCCTTCCAAGTGTCATTTTGGTGTTAAAGCAGGTAAATTCTTAGGCTATATGGTGACAAAGAGGGGCATTGAAGCAAGTCCACAGCAGATTAAGGCTTTTGTGAATATCAAATCTCCTGCCAATGCCAAGGATGTGCAAAGATTGACAGGCAGGATCGCAGCCTTGAACAGGTTCATATCTAAATCCTCAGAAAAGTGCAAGGAATTCTATGACATTCTGAGGAAGAAAAAGAAATTTGAATGGACTGAGAAGCATGAAAGTTCCCTCAAAGCTCTTAAGGATTACCTATCCTCAGCCCCCGCCTTCATGAAACCAGAAAAGGGGGATATATTATCCTTATACTTAGCGGTATCCTCAAAAGCAATAAGTGCGGTCCTTGTTAAGGATCACCAAGGTACACAACATCCTGTTTATTATGTAAGTAAGAGTTTACTTGATGCTGAATCCAGGTATTCACACTTAGAGAAACTTATCCTTGCATTAATTATGGCATCTACTAAATTAAGACATTATTTTGAAACTCATGCAATTATTATTAAGGCTAATTCTCCAATTAAAAATGTTCTCAGGAAACCTGAAATGTCAGGAAGGATGGCTAAATGGGCAGTGAAGCTTAGTGCTTATGATATAAGATATGAGCCTAGTACTGCCATTAAATCCCAGGCCTTAGTTGACTTTGTGGCAGATTTTAGTAGTGACTTGCAAAAGGAAGCTGAGTTAGAGGTCCAACAGCTAGAGGAAACTAAGGATCCTTGGATACTCTTCACTGATGGAGCCTCTAATGTAAAAGGAACAGGACTTGGAATACTACTAAAATCACCACAGGGGAACATAATACCCCACTCCATAGCTTGTGAATTTCAAACTACCAACAATGAGGCTGAATATGAAGCCTTGATAGCTGGTTTGCAAATTGCCAAGCATATGACGATCAGGTATCTTGAGGTACATGTAGATTCTTTATTGATCACTAATCACTTTAATGGATCCTATGTTGTTAAAGGTGAAAAGCTAATCAAATATTTAGAGATAGTCAAAGAATTGGCACTCTCTTTTGTTTCCTTTAGTTTGACACAGGTACCAAGGGAAAAGAATGCAGAGGCTGATGCATTAGCCAATCTAGGATCATCCTTGAAGATCCCAGAGGATATCAAGATCCCTATTATCCATATCCTGACCCCTGCTATCGAGGATCATGTAGCTATGGAAATAGGAGAGGATTCTGCGATCATCCCTAGTGATGATACTCAATCTCATTCAGGATCATGGATCCTTCCAATCATGAGATACATACAACATGGAGAGATTCCTACAGGAGAAAACCCCAGGGCTTTCAAAATCAAGGTATCTCAATTTACAGTATTGAATAACATGTTGTATAAACGATCTCTTGCAGGTCCATATCTAAGATGCATTGAGGATCCTGAAATCCAAGAAGTCCTAAGGGATTTCCATGAAGGAGATTGCGGAAACCACACTGGGGGCAGAGCATTATTCTCAAGGATCCTGAGGACAGGATACTATTGGCCTACTATGAAGAAGTGTGCTGTGGAATATGCCAAGAAGTGTGATCCTTGTCAGAGACATAGTAATATCCTTCATCAACCAGCAGAGCTTTTGCATCCTATATCCTCTTCATGGCCATTTATGAGATGGGGAATGGATATAGTTGGTAAGCTTCCTAAGGCACCTGGCGGAAAAGTATTTATGCTTGCTATGACTGATTACTTCTCCAAGTGGATAGAGGCTGAAGCCTTTGCTCAAGTCAGAGAAAAGGAAGTTATATCCTTTATTAAAAGAAACATTATTACTAGATTTGGTATCCCTTCTGAAATTGTTTGTGATAATGGATCCCAATTTATTGGGAATAGAACTACTAACTTTTGTGACAGCTGGGGGATTAAGATGATAACATCAACACCAGTCCACCCACAAGCTAATGGCCAGGCAGAATCATCCAACAAGAGCATCATCAACAATTTGAAGAAAAAGCTTGGATCCAAGAAAGGAAAATGGGCAGAAGAACTACCTTATGTACTTTGGGCTGATAGGACAACTCCCAAGAATGCTACTGGTCAAACTCCATTCTCTTTGGTATTTGGAGCAGAATCAGTGATCCCTACAGAGATGGTGGTTCCTACTGCAAGAACAAGCATTCGTGATCCTGAAGAAAATGCTGAAAACTTGGTTCAAGACTTGAATACTATAGAAGAGCTCAGGGATTTGGCAAGGATAAGGATGGCCAGTTATCAACAAAGGATGGCTGGAGCTTACAACAAAAATGTCAGGATCAGGAAATTCCAAGTTGGAGATATAGTGTTAAGGAAAGCATTTCAGAATACCACCAATCCTGCTGATGGAAAGTTGGCACCAAAGTGGGAAGGCCCTTACTTGATCGAAGCTGAGGCAGGAAAGGGGGCATATCGATTGCTAACAATGGAAGGTGACTTGCTACCAAGAGCTTGGAATGCTCTCCACTTAAAGAAATACTTCATGTGATAAGGATCCATGATCCTTACCTGACAAGTATCCTTGAAGGATCCTTACCGGACAGATGTTCCTTATCGTGGTAATATTCTAATCTCAAACTATTTCATTCTTTAGTTATCTTATATAAGGATAAGGATCCTACATCCTCTATCCTCCTTTCACTTGATTCTGAGTTTTGAAGGTTCAGGTATCCTTAACAAAGGATTAAGTATCCACAGAAGTATCCAGTTATTTGGGCTTGACCCCAGTTATTTGGGCTTGACCCCAGTTTGAGCCTGTCCCCAGTTTCGCCAGTAGCGCACGATGATCCTGGTATAGTTCATGGCAATGGGACCAGTACTTGCTTTAGGGGCTGGCAATTTCATTGTACTAGCTATATTCAGGATCCTACGTATAATGGTAGATGTACCATACATCCGTTCCTAAGGTTTCTAACGTTTTCACGTTAGCTAAGGTTTTGGCATTTTCATGTCACTAAGTTTGGATAGTCGCCAGTGAGGGCCATACTCCAGTTTACACACGATCCTTTGGGCTTGTCCCCAGTATATTGGGCTTGTCCCCATAATTGTTGGGCTTGTCCCCAGTTACTAACTTTTATCTTATATTGGCTTAGTCCCAAGTTGTATCCTATTTTAGGTTTTTGAAGCTAAACGACCAAGGATCTTTGATCCTTACCTTCTACTAAGGTTTGTCTTTTGGTTAACCTGAATATAAGTGTTAAAGGTTAGGATCCTAACTTGGATTCTTAGGTATGATATTTTGATTTTATTCATTATTCATCTGAGTTACCCTTATCCTTTGACAACTGAACTTGTGATCCTTAAACTACACTAGCTTTCAGAAGTTGTTGACTTTAGGATATGTGATCCTTGATCATATCCTAAACTTTTTGAGAATATTTATTAAATTTATCTTCTTTACTTAATAAATTCAGACAAAATATGTATCACAACAATTGAAAAATAAAATACTTACAAGGATAACAACACAGGAAAAAGCCAAAAAGTTAAAGTTATTTTATTCACAAAGCATTAAACCCTTTAAGGTTGTCAAAATTGCCAACCCACGTTTCTACCAGCAAAACGTGGCCCGTCCACATGGGTTGGCAAAGGGTGTCCATTGTTAACGAGTCTTAAGAGTGCAGGAAATAAAAGATGGCAGGATAACGAGTGGCTTCATCCCCCAAACAGAGGATCCATCCACCACCCATTATCCTACCTATTGTCTGAGGATCCATGATCCATAACCCTAGAAACTATTGTTCAAATACAACCCAAGATTTTTTCAAAACACCATAACTAAAATAAAACTACCAAGTCCTAAAAAATGGGCTCCGGCCACGTCTTGAAATATCCATCATCGCCCATTCCTGCAGCCTACACCTTTGTTGCATCACCATCACCTCCTCCAGCTCCAGTATCACCTGCATGATCCTTCATCCCACTGCTGCCTGCCTCGATTGCCAGGATATCACCAACCTCTTCTTCATCGTCCTGCTCAGCCAATCTAGCCTTCTAGCCCTCTACGTCCCAGCTGCTCTTGTCAAAGTCAGGATCCAGAGCTTCTTGGGCCATCTGCAACTGAGTTTTGTACATACCAATGGCAGCGGAGACTTTAGCATCATTTGTGATCTCATTCTTCTCCTGATCAGCAGTGATATGAGCCAGGATAAGTTCCCTCTTCACCAAATTGACATCGTTTTCGAGGGAGGCGATCTTCTGATCCTTGGCCAGCATGATCTTTTGGAGGTCCAAACACTTTTGCTCAACCTCTTAAAACATTGCCTACGTAGTCCTCGATTTCAGTAAAGTTCTGCAAAAAGACAATGTGAAGTTTAGGATCATATGATGCTCAAGTGGGCAGGATAACTTAGCTAAGTCAGTGATCCTTACATCAGCAAAGTACTCAAGGAACAGGTGGCGGATTAGAGGCAGGCCTTCTAGATTGTCAGCCTCAGAGGCTTTCCTCTTCTTTCCCTTGGAAGCAGTAGCCTTGGGGATGGCAGTACTTGGGCTAGCAGCAGCCTTCTTCCTTCCAAACCTGGGACCAAAAGTGGTGAGATCGGTGACACTGAAACGGGTAGCAAACTTCGATGATTTTCCAGCACCTACGCATCCAAAACAGATAAGTATCCTTATTTCATTTTTATTTAAACATTTAATTATGTACAAAATGGGATACTTACTTGACATTATGACAGAACCTGAGGATACCTCTTGAGAATCCTGGGTATTTGCTTGGAACGATCTTATCGCAGGATCAACCCTCCGGAAAGTAGCAAGCCTTCCCTTCGTTGTAGGTGTTGTAATAAGGTGTGAAACAGTGATAGCTGCAAAATGGAAACAAAAGGATGTTAGTGATCCTCAACAAAAACAAGGTTATCCTGTGATCCTTCTCAGGATCCTCTATCCTACCATGGGTGGTCCATTTTCTAGGCAGATCCTTTCCATCTGGGATAGAATCCCTTCTGACAAAGAAGAATCGCCGTTTCCAGTTGGTGTCATTCTTAGTGGCTTTGAAGATGGGGTGTTCTTCACCAGGTTTATGTTTGAGTAGATATCGGTGAGATCCATGGCTCACAAGGTCATACATCTCTGCAAACTCCGACATTCCCAGATCAATACCTTCACACTCAATGATTCTTTCATGGTATACAAGACCCTCCAGATCATTGGCATTGTTTGGATGTAGGAGATGCTGGTGAGAGAGAAGAAGGATTGGGTGAAATCTGGAAAAGGATACGAGTATCCTATTGTAAATGGGGAGACCGGAAAAGCTACCCAGGTTTCGGAGACAAAGTCGCTCAGGACGGTGGGATCAAAAGTTTTGAAATCGGTGTTCGCCGGAAAACAATGGCGAATCCTATCTATCTGTGGATCAGTGAAGCAACATCGTTCCTTTGCAGAGTCGTCGATGATCTTTTGGCTCTTCAAGGGACGGTCCTTCTTGTGATCCTTAGCTGGTGAGGATCTTAGCATCATCTTGGTCATGACGGTGGTGAAGAAGAAGAAATAGAGCGAGAAGGTGAAGAGAGAAAGGAAAGAGGAGTACCTGATCAGATATTCGAATGAGGATTTAAAGGATGAAATGCACGAATTTAAATGCTCTCTAACCCTTATCTCTAATTTCAATTTATAATGATGATCTTACAGGATAGTCACTTCAGTGACGTCAGGATGGCAACGGCTAGTCAGAATTTAACGGCTATATATCCGTTGGTTTATTACGGATAAGAACGAGAAAATACAACTCGTTTATTTACACTTCACTCCTTATATTTTGGGGGCAATTGTTAGGGGAGGATTTTTGAATGATCAGTGATCCTCAATTACTGTTGGGCTTAGGGATCCTCAATTCTGTCTGAATTAGTGATCCTCAAAGAGTATGGTAGGATCAGGATCCAGGATCATCATAAGGATCCTTATACTAACGATTGTCTGCTTTGAATATGATGATGTTTTGCAGGAGTACGAGCTTGGACTTGGTCTTGGCGATATTCCTGGAGCATATTCCCTTTTTATTCCGCACGTGCTTGACCAATATGGACGTTATGGAGTTCGTGGGAGACTTGCATGGAATGCGGATAGTTAGTTAGCTTAGATATTTTCCATTTTTAAAAGGGGATAGCAAGCAAGATTAGAACACTTGGCTATTTTTAGCTTAACACACACACTCGTAACAGCTCTCATCAGCTCTCGACAATTCACTTGGCGATTACACACTTTTTTGCACATTACACTCCAGTGATCCTTGTAACTAGCTCGCTATCATCCGAAGTTGTAATAACTTGTTTGTTTAATCTGAGTTGGTGATCGGTAGTTTCCATCACCCGAAGTTTTTTATGCCGGAGATCAACTCTTGATCAAGGACTTTTTCCTCGTATAAATCTTTGTGTCACTTGTTCATTACATTTCTGAGTGATCCTTAGCGTTGTTCATTGATTCAAGCATCACACCTCACAACAGAAAGTTTGGTTGCATTATTTTGGCTTGATTTTTTACCAAAACATTAATGAAAGAATTTTACTCCCTGTATGCAGATTCTAGCAAAGTTCCAATCTTCCTAGATCTCGATGAGCTCGATAGCTACCCCACTCCGGTTGATGTCAAGAAAGAAACTCCTGCCGCTACCAGCTCCAAGCCACTCCCGGCTCCTAAGCCCACCACGAGGACTCGTGCTTCCACCGCCAAGAAGAGGAAAGGTTCTGAGGTCAGCACTCCAGGTCCTGAGGGGTTCTCCTATGAAGAACTTAGCTTCTCTGACTCCTTAGAGCCGATGACATCCTTCCTTAACAAGGTAATATCCTGCGACTATATCTTGCACAAATATCCTGATAGGATATCCTGGTTAATATATTTTAACTTATACCTGAATTTTGACGTACAGGGCCTCCAGCATCTGCTCCACCTTTACACCGATGCTTGCAGCACGAACGCGTTTCAAGAGGCCAGGATCAAACAGCTCGAGACCACTGTTGCCGACCAAGGGGCCATCGCCGAGGTGAAGACTCGACATTACGAGGATAAGCTGAAGTAGGTCACCTAGGATGCTGAGATCAAACTGGCTACCATCCAAATGGAGCATGAACAGGCCATGGTCTCTTTCCGAGAAGGGATCAAAGCCTCTGCCATCGTTTCTCTGCTACAAGCTCGCATTAAAATGGCTTATGAGGCCAAGGAGACAGGCCTTCAATGCCCATCCTGGCCGGTTGAATCCTGGGTGGCAAAGCTGAAGGAGCTTGGAGGCAAGGTTGTGCCCCTTCCTGCTGAAACTGGCGAATCCTCTAAGTCAGCAGAGGTGGTGGACAAGGCTGAAGATAAGAAGGATGCTGGGACGGATGCTGGCGAGGATGCTGCTCAGTATGCTGAGGCTGAGAAGACGGAGAAGGCTGGAGAAGATGCCGCTGTGTGAGGGAATTCAGGTGGGCGA
The DNA here is from genome assembly GCA_030545235.1 of Helianthus tuberosus. Lineage (NCBI taxonomy): Eukaryota > Viridiplantae > Streptophyta > Magnoliopsida > Asterales > Asteraceae > Helianthus > Helianthus tuberosus. The sequence goes on from CM060374.1 coordinate 16,344,014, forward strand.
TGATGGATGTATGTGCCAAGGCCGGAGCCCACTTTTTTAAAATTTGATCGTTGGTTTGTAACCCCAAAACAATTTACTTTTTCTGCACTTTACTTTTCTTGCATTTGAACAATATGATGACCAAAGGTGGAGGGATCCTGAGTTTCAGGATGAAGCCCTTGGTCATCACCGTTAGTATGTTTTGCTTTTGAACAATATAACAGTTAGAGGTGGATGGGTCTCGGTTTTAGACAAAACCTTCAATTGTTAAGTAAATATGGTAAGGAACTATTCGTGCTCTTGGTGGATGGACCTTGGTTTGAGGTGAAATCAAAAGCACATTTTTTTGGTATGTTAATAATATAAATTTCTTTTGGTTTTATTTCTGTTGTTATACCTTTACTACATGAATTTTACTTATGAAAACAGTTTTGTTTGAACATTCTTGGGAACACATTGTAAGTGTATCCTGAAAGATATCATGCTCAGGATACTGACACACAATCTGTAAAATTTAAGTTATCCAAATAAAAAGGAGAGATCATACCAGAGATTCTTAAAGAGTTAATTCCAATCTTCAATTATAGAAATGTCCCCAGTGCACACTTATAAGTTTGAATCCATCCTATAAATTGTATGATACATGTGCCCTGTGTTCAACATGTTTCAAAGCTTAATATCCTAGGGATAAACCCTTAATATCCTGGGGATAAACCCTTAATATCCTGGGGATAAACCCTTAATATCCTGCGCTACAGGCGAGAGTGTACAAACTCCAAGACTTAGAAAGGTGAAAACCTTTCAACCTTAGAAAGTATGAAAATACCCTTTCGTGAGAGAGGGTGATCAATCCTCATATACCTTTAGGATCCAGGATATAGCCAATAGTAACGAAATTGTCAGCCACTTTTACATGAACTGGTCCCACTACCTTGAACTATCCCTAGATAACTTGCGCTCCAGGCGGGGTGTTTAAACCCTATTCGTAAGAAAGGGGAATACCTTTAAACCTTTGAAGGGATTAGAATCCCTTATACGTGAGAGAGGGGGGCCAGTCCTCTAATCCTTCGAGATATCCTGAGCATATATCCTGGAGCTATATCCTAAAGCATATTCTGCAAAACAATCTTAAACTAAGGTGGGTGTTAGCTTGGCTAACACCCCTCCGATGCTTAAGTCAGTATTGGGTTCAAGATAACAAACAAATTTAATGATCTTTGTAGCATATCCCCTTCCATACTCCTGAGTCGGTATGCTCCTTTTCCTGATTCTAACTCAACCTCATATGGTCCTTCCTGTTAGGGGTGGATTTCTAAATGACCAGTGATCCTTATTTGCTGTTGGATTTAGTGATCCTCAATTCTGTCTGAAGTAGTGATCCTCAGAAGTGTTGCAGGATCAGGATCATGGATAACTATAAGGATCCCAGTACTAACGATTGTCTACTTTGAATTCGTAAACGTTTTGCAGGAATATCAACTTGGACTGAGTCTTGGCGACATTCCTGGAGAATATTCGTATTATATTCCGCACGTGTTTGGCCAGAAATGGACGTTGTGGAGTCGTGGAAGACTTGCACCTTTTGCGGAATGTTAGTTAGGCTTGATATTTTCTATTTGTAAAGGGGTAGCGAGCTATTTCTAGAGACACTTGGCTATTTTTGGCTACACACACATTCATACAACCGCTCTCACTGACTCTCAACAAAACACTTAGCATTTTTCATACATTTCTACACGTTACACTATAGTGATCCTTGTACTTAGCTCGCTATCATCCAAAGTTGTAACATATTGTTTATTTAATTTGAGTTGGTGATCGGTAGCTTCCATCACCCGGGGTTTTTTGTGTCGGAGATCAACTCTTGATCAAGTGCTTTTTCCCCGTATAAATCTTCATGTCATTTGTTCATTATACTACATAGTGATCCTTATTATTGTTCATCAATTCAAGCATCATACCTCACAACAGAAAGTTTGGTTACATTGTCATTGCTTGATTTTTGACCAAAACAGTTTGGCGCCCACCGTGGGGCAATTGGTGCTTCATTGTTAGAAAGATTCGTGTTTTCGTGGTTATTTCGGTTCGCTACAACCAAACAAATGGCTTCCTCAGTGAAGAATACTTCAAGTTTGATGCCCTCATTCAGTTCCTCACAAGGCGTTCCTCCTTTGCCTCCACCACCTTCTGGATCCCAGAAGAATGCTGAGAATGCTGCGAAGAAACCAACTCCTATTTTCCAGAAACCACCTACTTCTTCTGTTTCAACTAATCCTACTACTAATGATCTCTATGCCTAGATTTTGCAGATGAGGAATCATGCACAAGAGCAGGATAAGACCAACGAAAGGATCCTCCGGGAGATTGACGAAATTAAGAAACAGAAGAAATCAGTTGAGGATCACTCCCCTCTGATGCCAAGATTGCTGAACTTCGACACTCCGGTCATAACCTCACAATACTCAGCAGTTCCGGACGTGCAATACTTGGGTGAACTACCAGGAAGGCGTTATGGGACAACTACAGTGAGTCAGGCATTTGGCTCTTGCTTCCAGCCTCAGGGATCCTCTTCTCAACCATTAGGATCCTCTTTTCAGCATCAAGGATACTTTACGTCAGGAGGATATGTGGGAATGCATGCAGTACAAGATCCTCCCAGGCCCAAGGATCCTCCCAGGTCCAAGGATCCTCCCAGGCCTAAGGATCCTCCCAGGTCCAAGGATCCTCCCAGGTCCAAGGAACCTCCCAGGTCCAAGGATCCTCCCAGGTCCAAGGATCCTCTCAGGTCCTAGGATCCTCTCTGGTCCCAGGATTCTCCCTTGTCCAAGGATCCTCCCTGGTCCCAGGATCCTTTCAGATTCAAGGATCATCACAATTCCAAGGATCCAACCCCCTTCAAAATCAAGGATCCTCGAGAAATATGCAACCTCAGAACTCGGACGTCCATCAAGGAGACTTCATACCAATGCAGACCATTGCCTCCTCTGGTCCTTCAATCATGCCAGAGTCTCGACAAGATGGATTCACATCCGCAATTCCAAACTCGAATCCTGTGGGAGGTAACACTTTTAATAATTTATATAACACTAACCATGGCTTTATGCAGGATACAGGTATCAATCAGGCCATGGCTAGGGAACTGCAGAAGCTTAAGGATATGATATCCAGTGTACCAGGAGTGGTTAAACCCATTCCTGGGATTGCGGATGGTAGCCATAGGATATCTCGTTTTGCACCACCTTTGTGTGATGCTGAGATACCTAAAAGATTCCAGATACAATCAATGAAGCTATATGATGGTTCAACGGATCCAGAAGAGCATGTAGCTCGGTACAGGGAGAGGATGGAGATCAATCCAATTCCTGAAAGATTGAAAGAAGCATGTCTATGCAAGGGATTTGGATCCACACTTACAGGATCTGCTCTTAAATGGCTGCTAAGTCTTCCCCCTTACTCTATTACTTCATTTGCTAATTTAGTTAACTTGTTCAATAGTCAATTCTCTTGTAGCAGAAAGTTTGAACGATTAACTAGTGATCTATATAGGGTAACACAAGGTCAAAATGAATCACTCAGAGATTATATCACTAAGTTTAGTAAAGAATCCTTAGACATTCCCAATTTGGATATAGCTACGGCTGTTGAATCCTTTATAATGGGATTGCTTAGGGATTCATTATTCTATGATGATCTTGTTATGACACCTTGCAGGAGTCTTGATGAAGTAAGGACTAGGGCCCTTAGGTTCATCCACCTAGAGGATGACAAAAGAATCCAGGACAGATTGATAGGATCCTCCAAACAGGATAAGCAAGGTTCCTACTTCAGGAACAACAAATCCAAGTCTTATAACAGATCTGATAATCAGAATGTGCACGCAGTGGAACAAGAAGAGGATGATGAGAATTATCCTCCTATTTCTGAATATTGTTTCTCTGTTGATAACAATGAACTAATCCTTGCGATGCAGAATCTAGGTGAGAAAGCTAGGTGGCCAAGGAAAAGTGATAAACCAGCTGCCACAAAGGATAAATCCAAGTGGTGTGCATATCATGAGGATTTTGGGCATCTCACTGAAGAATGTATTGCACTTAGAAAGGAGATTGGTTATTTGTTGAGGAAGGGGCATTTAAAGGAACTCTTGGGACGAAAGAAGTCAAGAACCCAGGATCCTGAAAGGATCCCGGAAAGGGCTCCTGCTCCTCCGGCAGATGCACAAGTCATAAATTTCATATCCGGTGGATCAGACATCTGTGGTACATCCTTCTCAGCAGCAAAAAAGACACGCTAAGGAAACCAAGATGGATAATGGAGACAGACCCGTCAGGACCTCCGTTGTTACCCAGGATAAAGTCATTACTTTTGATGAGGATGATCGTGTTGATATCCAGGATCCTCACCATGACGGTCTCGTAATTACATTGTTTATTTCTAACCACTTTGTTCGCATGATCCTTATAGATGGGGGAAGCTCTGTGAACATCATTCAGCTGGATGTTCTCAAGAAAATGAATATCCCATAGTCCGATATTATCCCAAGATCCTCAGTACTTGTGGGATTCAGTGGAGAAACAAAGAATACATTGGGGGACATCAAACTCCCAATCTATATTGAAGGATTGCATTCTTATCAAAAGTTTTGTGTTATTGATTGCTTATCGTGTTGTAACGTTATCCTTGGCAGGCCATGGATACATGATATGAAGGCAATTCCATCCACCTATCATCAGTGTGTAAAGCTTCCAAGTCCATGGGGAGTGGTGAAAATTGAGAGTGATCAACAGGAGGCCAAGAATTGCTATACCTCATCAATGAAACTAGCCTCAAGACCAAGGGAGCAATAGCAATTAAATTATCCTTCAAGAGACGTCTTGGAGGCAAGAGAACATGATTTGAAAGAAATCCTCATGGATCCTGATGATCCTGAATCCAAGATCTTCATAGGGTCAGGGATCCTCAGCGATATTGAACAAAAGCTAGTATCCTTTCTCAAAAGAAGGAAGACCACCTTTGCCTGGAAACATGAAGACATGATAGGTATATCTAAGGATATATTTACTCACAAACTTGGCATTGACAGGTCATTCAAGCCAATTCATCAAAAGAGGAGGAAGTTTGCACCTGAAAGAAATGCTATTATCCAGGAAGAGGTAGATAAGCTACTTCGAGCAGGTATGATTAGAGAGGTTAAGTATCCAAGATGGTTAGCCAATGTGGTTGTTGTTCAAAAGAAAAATGGAAAGTGGAGGGTATGTGTCGATTTTACAGATTTAAATAAGGCATGTCCCAAGGATCCTTTCCCATTACCCCACATTGACTCCATGGTGGATGCTACCGCGGGTCATGAGTTGTTAACTTTCATGGATGCTTCATATGGATTTCAACAAATTCAGATGGAACCATCCGATCAAGAGGATACAGCCTTTATGACCCCAACTGGTATATACTGTTATATTGCTATGCCATTTGGATTAAGGAATGCATGTGCTACTTACCAAAGGCTTGTCAATATGATGTTCAAAGAACAAATTGGATACACTATGGAAGTCTATATTGATGACATGGTGGTTAAGTCCAAAAGATCTGAGGATCACCTTAAAGACTTGGAGGAAGCATTCAATATCCTTGATAAATTTAATATGAAACTAAATCCTTGTAAGTGTCATTTTGGTGTAAAGGCAGGTAAATTTTTAGGATATATGGTAACAAAGAGGGGCATTGAAGCAAGTCCAGAGCAAATTATGGCCATCGTGAATATCAAATCTCCTGCCAATGCTAAGGATGTGCAAAGGTTGACAGGCAGGATCGCAGCCTTGAATAGATTCATATCCAAATCCTCAGAAAAGTGCAAGGAGTTCTATGATATCCTGAGGAAAAACAAGAAATTTGAATGGACTGAGAAGCATGAAAGTGCCCTTAAAGCTCTTAAAGATTACCTATCCTCAGCCCCAGCCTTAATGAAACCAGAAAAGGGAGATCTGTTATCCTTATATTTGGCGGTATCCTCAAAAGCAATAAGTGCGGTCCTTGTTAAGGATCACCAAGGTACACAACATCCTGTTTATTATGTAAGTAAGAGCTTACTTGATGTTGAATCCAGGTATTCACATTTAGAGAAACTTATCCTTGCATTAATTATGGCATCTACTAAATTAAGACATTATTTTGAGACTCAGGCCATTATTGTTAAAACTAATTTCCCAATTAAGAATGTTCTCAGGAAACCTGAAATATCAGGAAGGATGGCTAAGTGGGCAGTGAAGTTGAGTGCATACGATATAAGATATGAGCCTAGGACATCCATTAAATCCCAAGCATTAGCTAACTTTATGGCAGATTTCAGTAGTGATTTGCAAAAGGAAGCTGAACTAGAAGTCCAACAGCTTGAAGAAACCAAGGATCCTTGGATACTGTTTACTGATGGATCCTCTAATGTGAATGGAACAGGGCTTGGAATACTACTAAAATCGCCATAGGGGGACATAATACCCCACTCCATAGCTTGTGAATTTCAAACTACCAACAATGAGGCTGAATATGAAGCCTTGATAGCTGGTTTGCAAATTGCAAAGCATATGAATATCAGGTATCTTGAGGTACATGTAGATTCTTTATTGATCACTAATCACTTTAATGGATCCTATGCTGTTAAAGGTGAAAAGCTAATCAAATATTTGGAGATAGTCAAAGAATTGGCACTCTCTTTTGTATCCTTTAGTTTGACACAGGTACCAAGGGAAGAGAATGCAGAAGCTGATGCATTAGCCAATCTAGGATCATCTTTGAAGATTCCTGAGGATATTGAGATCCCTATTATCCATACCCTGACCCCTGCTATCAAGGATCATGTAACTATGGAGATAGGAGAAGATTCTGCAATCATCCCTAGTGATGATACCCAATCTCATTCAGGATCATGGATACTCCCAATCATGAGATACATACAACATGGAGAAATTCCTACAGGAGAAAACCCAAGGGCTTTTAAAATTAAGGTATCTCAATTTACAATATTAAATAATATGTTGTATAAACGATCTCTTGCAGGACCATATTTGAGATGCATTGAGGATCCTGAAATTCAAGAAGTCCTAAAGGATTTCCATGAAGGAGATTGTGGAAACCACACTGGGCGCAGGGCATTATTCTCAAGGATCCTGAGAACATGATACTATTGGCCCACTATGAAGAAGGACGCTGTGGAATATGCCAAGGAGTGTGATCCTTGTCAGAGGCATAGTAATATCCTTCACCAACCAGCAGAGCTCTTGCATCCTATATCCTCTTCTTGGCCATTCATGAGATGGGGAATGGATATAGTTGGAAAGCTTCCTAAGGCACCAGGTGGAAAAGTATTCATGCTTGCTATGACTGATTACTTCTCTAAGTGGATAGAGGCTGAAGCCTTTGCTCAAGTCAGAGAAAAGGAAGTTATATCCTTTATTAAAAGAAATATTATTACTAGATTTGGCATCCCTTCTGAAATTATTTGTGATAATGGATCCCAATTTATTGGGAATAGAACCACTAACTTTTGTGACAGTTGGGGAATTAAGATGATAACATCAACACCAGTCCATCCACAAGCTAATGGTCAGGCAGAATCATCCAACAAGATCATCATCAACAATTTGAAGAAGAAGCTTGGATCCAAGAAAGGAAAATGGGCAGAAGAACTACCTTATGTGATGTGGGCTGATAGAACAACTCCCAAGAATGCTACAGGCCAAACTCCATTTTATTTGGTATTTGGGGCAGAGTCAGTGATCCCTACAGAGATGGTGGTTCCAACTGCAAGAACAAGCGTTCGTGATCCTGAAGAAAATGTTGAAAACTTGATTCAAGACTTGGATACTATAGAAGAAATCAGGGATTTAGCAAGGATAAGGATGGACAGTTATCAACAAAGGATGGCTGGAGCTTACAATAAAAATGTCAGGCTCAGAAAATTCCAAGTTGGGGATATGGTATTTGTTAGGGGAGGATTTTCTAACAATTAGTGATCCTTATTCGTTATCCTAATTAATGATCCTTACTTTTGTGACAGATAGTGATCCTCAGAAGAGCTTCAGGATCAGGATCATGGATCACTTTAAGGATCCTCATACTGACGATTGTTTGTTTGTGTTTTGTATTACTTCGCAGGAGTAACAAGCTTGACTTGGTCTTGGCAACGTTACTATGGAATATTCCACGGGTATTTCGCACACGTTTGACTGGAAATGGACGTTGTGGAGAACGTAGGAGCTTGGCACAAAAGTCGGATAGTTTGTTATTATCGTTAACTTCTATTTTTAAAGGGGTGACGAGCTAGAATTTAGAACACTTAGCCATTTTCAGCTGCACACACTCTCATACAATCGCACTCTTGAAGCTCTCGATGAACACTTATTAGTTTTCACTCATTTTTACACATTTCACCATAGTGATCCTTGTACCTAGCTCGTTACTATCCGAAGTTGTAAACATTTATTGATTTATTTGAGCTTGGTGATCGGTAGTTTCCATCACCCGGGGTTTTTTGTGCCGGAGATCAACTCTTGATCAAGGGCTTTTTCCCCGTATAAATCCTTGTGTCGTTTGTGCAATTTACATTGAAGTGATCCTCATCATTGTTCTACATTTAAAGCATCGTTCCCCGTAACAAAGAGTTTGGTTGCATTATCCTCATCAGATTTTTTGACCAAAAGAGTTTGGCGCCCACCGTGGGGCAATTGGTGCTTCATTCCTAAGAAGTTTTTCTGTTGGTGGTCGTTCCGGTTCATTGCATACAAATACATGGCTTCATAATTGAAGAATACCTCTACTGCAATGTCTGCGGTCAATTCATCTCAGGGCATTCCACCTTTGCCTCCACCACCTTCTGGACCTCAGAAAAATGCCGAGAAGAAACCAACTCCAATTTTCTCCAAACCTCCAACTTCTTCTGCTTCTTACACTCCCACTACTAGTGACATGTTTACTTTGATTTTGCAGATGAAGGATCATATACAGCAACAGGATAAGACCAATGAAAGAATTCTCAAAGAAATCGGAGATCTCAAGAAACACAAGAAAACGGCAGAGGATCATTCCCCACTGGTGCCCAAATCTTTGAATTTTGATACTCCGGTGATTACTTCTCAGCCATCAGTGGTTCCAGATGTTCAATATGTGGGTGGACCAAAAGGAGTGCACTACGGAACAACAACAGTGACTCAGGCATCGGGTTCCTATTTCCAGCCAGCAGGATCCTATCCTCAGTATATAGGATCCTTCATGAATTCAGGAGGTTACTCAGGAGCGCAGCAGATTCAAGGATTCTCCCTTGTTCCAGGATCATCCCAGGTTCAAGGATCCTCCTTTGTTCCAGGATCATCCCAGGTTCAAGGATCCTCCTTTGTTCCAGGATCATCCCAGGTTCAAGGATCCCCCATTGTTCCAGGATCATTCCAGGTTCAAGGATCCTCCATTGTTCCAGGATCATCCCAGGTTCAAGGATCCTCCTTTGTTCCAGGATCATTCCAGGTTCAAGGATCCTCCTTTGTTCCAGGATCATCCCAGGTTCAAGGATCCTCCTTTGTCCTAGGATCGTCCCAGTTTCAGGGATCCTTCCAGATGCCAGGATCCTTGAGGAGTTTGCAAACAGGAAGTTCAGATGTCCATCAGGTAGATTTTATTCCAATGCAGACCAATGCTTCTACTGGTCCTTCGATCATTCCAAAGGCCCAACAATATGGATTAACATCCATTTTCCTAATCTGAATCCAATGGGAGGTAACACTTTTAATAATTCTTATACTACTAACCATGGTCTTATGCAGGATCCAGGTATCAATCATGCCATGGCCAGAGAATTGCAAAAGTTAAAGGATATGATATCAAGTGTTCCAGGAGTGGTCAAATCTATCCCATAGATTGCAGATGGAAGCCATAAGATATCTCGTTTTGCACCACCAATCTGTGATGCTGAGATACCCAAGAGGTTCCATGTCCCAACCATGAAGTTGTATGATGGTTCGACGGATCCTGAAGAACACATAGCACAATACAGGGAGAGGATGGAGATCAATCCAATCCCAGAAAGATTAAAGGAAGCATGCCTGTGCAAAGGATTCGGATCCACTCTTACTGGATCAGCTCTCAAATGGCTGCTAAGTCTTCCTCCTTACTCTATTACTTCATTTGCTAATCTAGTTAATTTGTTTAATAGCCAATTCTCATGCAGTAGGAAATTTGAACGATTAACTAGTGATCTATATAGGATAACCCAGGGTCATAATGAATCATTAAGGGATTACATTACGAAATTCAGTAAAGAATCCTTAGACATTCCCAACTTGGATATAGCCACGGCTGTTGAGGCCTTTAAAATGGGATTGCTTAGGGATTCGTCGTTCTATGATGATCTTGTTATAACACCATGCAGGAACTTAGATGAGGTAAGAACCCGAGCACTTAGGTTCATTCGGCTAGAGGATGACAAGAGGATCCAGGAGAGGTTAGCAGGATCCTCAAAGCAAGATAAGCAAGGATCCTCATTCAGGAACAACAAGTTCAGATCCTACAATAGATCTGATAACCAGAACGTGCATGTTGTTGATCAAGAAGAGGATGATGAGGATTATCCTCCAATTTCTGAATATTGTTTTTCTGTTGATAACAATGAACTAATCCTTGCGATGCAGAATCTAGGTGATAAAGCTAGATGGCCCAGAAAAAATGATAGGCCAGCTGCAACTAAGGATAAATCAAAGTGGTGTGCATACCATGAAGATTTTGGGCATCTCACAGAAGAATGCATTGCACTGAGAAAGGAAATTGGATACTTGTTGAGCAAGGGGCATCTAAAAGAATTGTTGGGAAGAAAAAAGTCAAGGACTCAGGATCCTGAAAGGATCCCTAAGAAGGCTCCAGCCCCTCCAGCAGATGCACAAGTAATAAACTTTATTTCTGGAGGATCAGACATTTGTGGCACATCCTTCTCAGCAGCTAAAAGGCATGCAAAGGAAACTAAAATGGATAATGGAGAAAGACCCGTTCGAACATCAAGTGTCTTCGAAGGAAAAGTCATAACCTTTGATGAGGATGATCGTGTTGATATCCAGGATCCTCATCACGATGGTTTAGTTATTACTCTTTTCATTTCTAACCATTTTGTTCGCAGGATCCTTATAGACGGAGGAAGTTCAGTGAACATTATCCAGCTTGATGTTCTAAAGAAGATGGGTATCTCTGAATCAGATATCATACCAAGATCCTCCGTGCTCGTGGGATTTAGTGGCGAAACTAAGAATACCCTGGGGGACATTAAACTCCCAATATACATCGAAGGCCTACACTCATATAAAAAATTTTGTGTTATTGACTGTTTATCTTGTTGTAATGTTATCCTTGGCAGGCCCTGGATACACGATATGAAGGCAGTCCCATCTACCTACCATCAATGTGTGAAGCTCCCTAGTCCTTGGGGAATAGTGAAGATTGATAGTGATCAGCAGGAGGCTAAGAATTGCTATACTTCATCGATGAAACCAGCCTCGAAGTCAAGGGAGCAATAGCAATCAAAGTATCCTCCAAGGGATGTCTTGGAGGCAAGAGAGCAGGATGTGGTAGAAGTCCTCATGGATCCTGATGATCCTGAATCCAAAATCTATATCGGATCAGGGATCCTTGGCGATATGAAGGAAGACCTCATATCCTTCCTCAAAAGGAGAAAGACTACCTTTGCATGGAAACACGAAGACATGACTGGTATATCTAAAGATGTAATCACTCACAAACTTGGCATTGATAGGTCCTTCAAACCAATCCATCAAAGGAGAAGAAAGTTTGCACCGGAAAGAAATTCCATTATCCAGGAAGAGGTAGAGAAATTGCTCCGGGCAGGTATGATTAGAGAGGTCAAGTATCCAAGATGGTTGGCCAATGTGGTTGTTGTTCAAAAGAAAAACGGAAAGTGGAGGGTATGTGTCGATTTTACCGATTTAAATAAGGCATGTCCCAAGGATCCTTTCCCATTACCCCACATTGACTCCATGGTGGATGCAACTGCGGGTCATGAACTGTTAACTTTTATGGATGCTTCATCTGGATTTCAACAAATCCAAATGGAACCATCCGATCAAGAGGATACAGCATTCATGACTCCAACTGGTATATACTGCTATATTGCTATGTCGTTCGGACTAAGAAATGCAGGTGCAACATATCAAAGGCTGGTGAATATGATGTTCAAGGATCAGATTGGACAAACTATGGAGGTTTACATAGATGATATGGTGGTAAAATCCATAAAAGCTGAGGATCACCTAAGGGACTTGGAGGAAGCATTCGATATCCTTGACAAATATAACATGAAACTTAATCCTTCAAAATGTCACTTTGGTGTTAAAGCAGGTAAATTCTTAGGATATATGGTGACAAAGAGAGGCATTGAAGCTAGCCCAGAACAAATCAAAGCTATAGTGAACATCAAATCTCCGGCCAATGCTAAGGATGTTCAAAGGCTAACAGGCAGGATAGCAGCTTTGAACAGATTCATATCCAAATCCTCAGAGAAGTGCAAAGAATTCTATGATATCCTAAGGAAGAACAAGAAATTTGAGTGGACGGAGAAGCATGAAAGTGCCTTAAGAGCTATCAAAGATTACCTATCCTCAGCCCCGGCCTTGATGAAACCAGAAAAAGGCGATGTGCTATCCTTATATCTTGCAGTATCCTCAAAAGCAGTAAGTGCGGTCCTTGTTAAGGATCACGAAGGTACACAACATCCTGTCTATTATGTAAGTAAAAGTTTACTTGATGCCGAATCCAGGTATTCACACCTTGAAAAGCTTATTCTTGCATTAATTATGGCATCCACTAAGTTGAGACATTATTTTGAAACTCATGTTATTGTTGTTAAAACTAATTTCCCAATTAAGAATGTCCTCAGGAAACCAGAGATGTCAGGAAGGATGGCTAAGTGGGCAGTGAAGCTAAGTGCATATGATATAAGATATGAGCCTAGGACAGCCATCAAATCCCAAGCATTTGCTGACTTTGTGGCTGATTTCAGTAGTGATTTAGAAAAAGAAGCTGAGTTAGAAGTCCAGCAGCTAGAGGAGACCAAGGATCCTTGGATACTCTATACTGATGGATCCTCAAATGTCAAAGGCACAGGGATTGGAATACTACTAAAATCGCCACAGGGGGACATAATACCCCACTCTATAGCTTGTGAGTTCCAAACCACTAACAATGAGGCTGAATATGAAGCCTTAATTGCTGGTTTGCAAATTGCAAAGCATATGGGGATCAGGTATCTTGAGGTACATGTAGATTCATTGTTAATTACAAACCACTTTAATGGATCCTATGCTGTTAAAGGTGAAAAGCTAACCAAATATTTAGAGATAGTAAAAAATTTGGCACTCTCTTTTGTTTCCTTTAGTTTGACGCAGGTACCAAGGGAAGAAAATACAGAAGCTGATGCATTGGCTAACTTAGGGTCATCTTTGAAGATCCCTGAGGATATCAAGATCCCTATTATCCATATCCTGACCCCGGCTATCGAGGATCATGTGGCTATGGAGATAGGAAATGATTCTGCAATTATCCCTAGTGAGGATACTCAATCCCATTCAGGATCAGGATCATGGATCTCACCAATCATGAGATACTTACAACATGGAGAGATTCCTACAGGAGAAAACCCTAGGGCTTTCAAAATTAAGGTATCTCAATTCATAATTTTAAATAATATGTTGTATAGACGATCTCTTGCAGGACCATACTTGAGATGCATTGAGGATCCTGAAATCCAAGAAGTTTTAAAAGACTTCCATGAAGGAGATTGTGGAAACCACACTGGGGGCAGGGCATTATTCTCAAGGATCCTGAGGACAGGATACTACTGGCCAACCATGAAAACAGATGCTGTGGAGTATGCTAAGAAATGTGATCCTTGTCAGAGACACAGCAATATCCTTCATCAACCAGCTGAATTGTTGTATCCTATATCCTCCTCTTGGCCATTTATGAGATGGGGTATGGATATAGTTGGTAAGCTCCCTAAGGCACCTGGTGGAAAAGTGTTCATGCTAGCTATGACTGATTACTTCTCCAAGTGGATAGAGGCTGAAGCCTTTGCCCAAGTCAGAGAAAAGGAAGTTATATCCTTCATTAAAAGAAATATCATAACTAGATTTGGTATTCCTTCTGAAATTATATGTTATAATGGTTCCCAATTCATTGGGGGCAGAACCACTAACTTTTGTGACAGCTGGGGGATTAAGATGATAACATCAACACCAGTCCACCCACAAGCTAATGGTCAAGCAGAATCATCCAACAAGATCATCATCAATAATTTGAAGAAGAAGCTTGGATCCAAGAAATGGAAATGGGCAGAAGAACTACCTTATGTGCTTTGGGCTGATAGGACAACCCCTAAGAATGCTACTGGTCAAACGCCATTCTCTTTGGTATTTGGGGCAGAATCAGTGATCCCAACAGAAATGGTGGTTCCAACTGCTAGAACAAGTACTCGTGATCCTGAAGAAAATGATGAGAACTTGGCTCAAGACCTGGATACTATTGAAGAAATCAGGGATCTCGCTAGGATAAGGATGGCCAGTTATCAACAAAGAATGGCTGGTGCTTACAACAAAAATGTCAGGATCAGGAAGTTTCAAGTTGGAGATATGGTATTAAGGAAAGCATTTCAGAATACCACCAATCCTGCTGATGGAAAATTGGCTCCAAAATGGGAAGGCCCTTATTTGATTGAAGCTGAAGCAGGAAAGGGGGCATATAGATTGCTAACCATGGAAGGTGATTTGCTACCAAGAGCTTGGAATGCTGTCCACTTGAAGAAATATTTCATGTGAGCAGGATCCTCATGGCACAGATGATCCTCACGTTAGGGGTATCCTTGAAGGATCCTTAAAGTATCGGTGATCCTTACTTTGGTAATATCCTAATCTTAATCTATTTCATTTCTTTATTTTCTCATATAAGGATAAGGATCATGTGTCCTTTATCCATCTCTCACGTGATTTTAAGTTTTGAAAGTTCAGGTATCCTTAGCAAAGTATTGGTTATCTGCAGAAGCAATCCGTCCTTTGGGTTTAACCCCAGTTATTTGGGCTTGACCCCAGTTCCGCCTGTAGCGCATGATGATCCTGGTATAGTTCAAGGCAGTGGGACTAGTACTCACTTTAGGGGCTGATAATTCCATTGTACTGGCTATACCTAGGATCCTACGTATAATGGTAGACGTACCATACATCCGTTCCTAAGGTTTCTAACGTTTTCACGTTAGCTAAGGTTTTGACATTTTCGTGTCACTAAGTTTGGATAGTCACCAGTTAGGGCCATACTCCATTTTACATACGATCCTTGGGCCTGTCCCCAGTTATCCTTGGGCTTGTCCCTAGTTATCCTTGGGCTTGTCCCCAGTTATCCTTGGGCTTGTCCCCAGTTGCTAACTCTTATCTTATATTGGCTTAGTCCCAAGTTATGATCTATTTCAGGTCCTTGAAGATAAGCAACTAGGGATCCTTGATCCTTACTTCTCTCTAAGGTTTATCTTATAGTTATCCTTATTATGGTTAGGATACTAACTTGGGTCCTCAGGTATGATCCTTAATTATTTTTAATTCTATTCATTATTTATTTGAATAACCCTTAAAATTTGACAACTAGACTTATGATCCTTAAAATATATTGCTTTTTGGGATTCTTTAACTATAGGATATTTGATCGTGGATCATGTCCTAAATATTTTCAATCTGACTTATTCAAAATTGTTTATTCAATAAATGTGCATCAAAACAAAGGAGAATTAAAGAAACAAAAGGATAACAACACAAGATAAGCGACAAAAGGTTAAGATTTTATTTATTAACAAAAGACTAACCCTTAAAAGGTTGTCAAAATTACCTACCCCGAGCATCTACCAGCAAAACGTGGCCCGTCCGCTGGGGTAGGTAAAGGGTGTCCATGATAATAAGTTCAAAAGTAGTGCAGGAATATAAAGGCGGCAGGATCACAATGGCTTCATCCCCCAAACAGAGGATCCCTCCACCATTTGCAATCCTGCCTATTGTCCAAAGGATCATACATGATCCTTAATCCTAAAAACTATTGTTCAGTACAAACCATCAAATTGTTCAAACAAAACAACCAACAAACTAAAAAAAAATTGGGCTCCGGCTATGTCTAGAAGTTTCCATCATCGCCCAATCATGCATCCTAAACCTTCCCTGCATCACCACCTCCGGCTCCACTTGCTTCACCACCTTCACCCTTGCCTCCAGCCTCAATCGCCAAAACTTCCTCAGTCTCCTCATCATCTTCAAGATCAGCCAACCTTGCTTTCCAGCCCTCAACATCCCAGCTGCTTTTGTCAAAGTTAGGATCTTGAGCTTCCTGGGCCATCTTCAGTTTTGTCTGATACATTGTGATGGCAGCAGAGACCTTTGCACCTTCTATGAGATCATGATTCTCATAGTCAAGGTCAATCAGGAGTTTAGCCGTCTTAGTCTTGGCATCTTGGAGTTCCTTCTAAAGATCAGCAATTTTGAGGTCCTTAAGTACTGCAACCTGTTGGAGGTCAGCAATCTTCTTGTCCTGCTCCTCGACGTTCCCCACATAGTCCTCAATCTCAGCGAATTTATGCAAAAGGGATAAAAGATAAGGTCAGGACCAAGTGATCCTCAAATCAGCAGGATATGTCAGCAGGATATGCCAGCAGGATATACAGGCAGATACAGTGATCCTTACATCATTGAAGTACTCGAGGAATTGGTGACGGATCACAGGCAGACCCTGCAAATCCTCAGCCTCGGAGGTCTTTCTCTTTTTGCCACCCCTTCCTTTAGTGGGTGCCTTGGGAATGGAGATGCTAGGACTGGTAGTGGACATTTTCTTCCTGGGTCTAACAGAATCAAGGTCAGCCGTGTCGAATTGAGAAGCAGGCTTGGTGGATTTTCCAGCACCTACACAACCAAAACAAGATAAGTATCTTCACTTAACTTATATTTCACTATTTATTTAAATTTTAAACAAAGATACTTACTTGACATCGTGACAGAGCCTGAGGATACCTCCTGAGAATCTTGGGTTGTTGTCTTGAAAGTTCTTGCTTCAGGATCAAGTTTCTTGAAAGCGATGAGTCTCTCTTTAGCAGGAGGAGACAATCTGAGGTGTGAGACGGTGATAGCTGCATAACAAGAAAGCAAAAATATAAGTGATACTTACATCAAAAGAAAGTTTCTGGTGATCCTTCTCAGGATCCTCCACCCTACCATGGGTAGCCCATTTCTTGGGTAGATCCTTTCCATCCTCAATAGAATCTCTCTTGACGAAAAAGAAACGCCGCTTCCAATTAGCATCGTTCTTGGTGGCTTTGAAGATCGGGTGTTCCTCACCAGGCTTACGTTTAAACAAATAACGATGAGAACCAAAGGTAGTAAGATCATACAGCTCTCCCAGCTCTGACATTCCTAGGTCTATCCCTTCCTGCTCGATGATCCTTTCAAGGGTATACAAAACCCTCCAAATCATCGGCATGGCTTGGATATAAGAGATGCCGGTTAGGGAAAAGAAAGATTGGGTGAAGGCTGGAAAAGGATATGTATAGCCTATGGTGAACGGAGTGACAGGAAAAGCAACCCACTTGTCGGAAATATGATCACTCAGGGCATTGGGATCAAAAGGTCTGAACTCGGTGTTCGCCGGGAAGCAGTGGCGGATCCTATCAATCTGTGCATCATTGAAACAGCAGCGTTCTTTTATGGAATCTTCGATGATCCCCTGGCTTTTCGGTGGGCTGTTTTTCGGGTGATCCTTAGCTGGGGAATTCCGGAGCAACATCTTTGATAGAATGGTGAAAAGAAACGAAAAACAGAGCAAGAGAAGGAAGAAGATGAAGAGAGAATACCTGTTTATCTTTGGAATGCAGTTATAAAGGGAGTCTCTCTGAAATTTTAAATGCATTCGATCCTATCTCTATCTCCTATTTATAATCATGATTGTGCAGGGTTGTCACTTCTGTGACGTCATGGTTGCAACTGATAGTTCTACAATAACGGCTATATTTACGATAGTTAGTTGCGGATAAGATCAGGAAAATATAATTCGCTTATTTAACATATCACTCCTTATATTTTGGGGGCAATTGTTAGGGGAGGATTTTCTAACAATTAGTGTTCCTTATTCGTTATCCTAATTAATGATCCTTACTTCTATGACAGATAGTGATCCTCAGAAGAGCTTCAGGATCAGGATCATGGATCACTTTAAGGATCCTTATACTGACGATTGTTTGTTTGTGTTTTGTATTACTTCGCAGGAGTAACAAGCTTGACTTGGTCTTGGCAACGTTACTATGGAATATTCCACGGGTATTTCGCACACGTTTGACTGGAAATGGACGTTGTGGAGAACGTGGGAGCTTGGCACAAAAGTCGGATAGTTTGTTATTATCGTTAACTTCTATTTTTAAAGGGGTGACGAGCTAGAATTTAGAACACTTAGCCATTTTCAGCTGCACACACTCTCATACAATCGCACTCTTGAAGCTCTCGACGAACACTTATTAGTTTTCACTCATTTTTACACATTTCACCATAGTGATCCTTGTACCTAGCTCGTTACTATCCGAAGTTGTAAACATTTATTGATTTATTTGAGCTTGGTGATCGGTAGTTTCCATCACCCGGGGTTTTTTGTGCCGGAGATCAACTCTTGATCAAGGGCTTTTTCCCCGTATAAATCCTTGTGTCGTTTGTGCAATTTACATTGAAGTGATCCTCATCATTGTTCTACATTTAAAGCATCATTCCCCGTAACAAAGAGTTTGGTTGCATTATCCTCATCAGATTTTTTGACCAAAACAGTATTAAGGAAAGCATTTCAAAACACCACCAATCCTGCTGATGGAAAGCTAGCACCAAAGTGGGAAGGACCCTATTTGATTGAAGCTGAAGCAGGAAAGAGTGCATATCGATTGCTGACAATGGAGGGTGATTTGCTACCTAGAGCTTGGAATGTTGTCCATTTGAAGAAATATTTCATGTGATCATGATCCATGATCCTTACCAGACAAGTATCCTTGAAGGATCCCCGCTGATAGATGATCCTCTTTCTGGTAACATTCCAATCTTAAACTATTTCATTCTTTTTATTCCTATGAGGATAAGGATCCTGCGTCCTTTATCCTCCTTTTACTTGATTTCTAAGTTTTGAAGGTTCAGGCATCCTTAACTAAGCTTTGAGTATCCACAGAAGTATCCAGTTATCTTTTGGGCTAGTCCCCAGTCTGAGCCTGTCCCCAGTTTCGCCAGTAGCGCACGATGATCCTGGTATAGTTCATGGCAATAGGACCAGTACCCGCTTTAGGGGCTGACAATTTCGTTGTGCTGGCTATATTCAGGATCCTACGTATAATGGTAGACGTACCATACATCTGTTCCTAAGGTTTCTAACGTTTTCACGTTAGCTAAGGTTTTGGCATTTTCATGTCACTAAGTTTGGATAGTCGCCAGTAAGGGCCATACTCCAGTTTACATACGATCCTTTGGGCTTGTCCCCAGTTATCCTTTGGGCTTGTCCCCTGTTATCGTTTGGGCTTGTCCCCAGTCACTAACATTCATCTTATGATGGCTCAGTTCCAAGCAATATCTTATTTCTGGTTTGTGAAGATAAATGGCCAAAGATTCTTGACCCTTATTTTCAACTAAGGTTTTTATCTTGGGTTATCCTGATTTTATGTGTTAAAGGATAGGATCCTAACTTGGGTTCTCAGGTATGATCCTAAACTGTTTTGATTTTATTCATTATGTGTTTGAGTGACACTTATCCTTTGACAACTGAAGTTATGATCCTTAAATTATTTTTTATGTGATCCTTGATCATATCCTTAACTCTTAAAGGATGTTTTTAAATTTTTTCCTTACTTGATAAGTTTAAACAACGTGAACAACACAATAAATTGAAACATAAAATAACAATAAGGATATCAACACAGGATATAGCCAAAAAGTTAAAGTTATTTTATTCACAAAAGCTTAAACCCTTTTAAGGTTGTCAAAATTACCTACCCCGAGCATCTACCAGCAATACGTGGCCCGTCCGCTGGGGTAGGTAGAGGGTGTCCATTGTTCATAGGTTTTTCAAGTGTAGGAATCAAAAGACGGCAGGATCACAATGGCTTCATCCCCCAAACAGAGGATCCCTCCACCATGTGTAATCCTACCTATTGTTCGAAGGATCATCTATGATCCTTAATCCTAGTTACTATTGTTTGAGTACAGACCAACCATTGTTCATCAAAACACCATCAAAACAAAAAACCATAACCAAACTAAAAAATGGGCTCCGGCTACGTCTAGAAATGTCCATCATCGCCCATTGTTGCAGCCTACACCTTCGCTGCACTACCATCTCCAGCTCCACTAGCTTCACCACCATGATCCTTGCCACAGCCTCCAGCCTCTATTGCCAAAACCTCATCAGCCTCATCTTCATCCTCCAATTCAGCCAGCCTAGCCTTCCAGCCTTCCACATCCCAGCTGCTCCTATCGAAGGCAGGATCCTGAGCTTCTTGAGCCATTTGTAGCTTGTCTTGTACATGGCTATGGCGGCGGAGACTTTGGCGTCATCTGTAATCTCCTGCTTTTCATAATCAAAATTGATCAGAATCTTGGCCGTTTCAGTTTTGGCATCTTTGAGATCCTTTTGGAGGTCAGCAATCTTGAGGTCCTTAAGCAATGCGACTTGTTGGAGGTCAGCAATCTTCTTATCCTGCTCCTCGACATGCCCAACATAGTCTTCAATCTCAGCAAATTTCTGCAAAGAAGATAAAGAACAGTTTAGGAACAAGTGATCCTCAAATAAGCTGGATACCTAAAGCAGGGATAAGGATCCTTACCTCATTGAAGTATTCAAGGAACTGGTGACGGATCAGGGGCAGACCTTGCAGATCCTCAGCTTCGGAGGCTTTTCTTTTCTTGCCACCCATTCCTTTAGTGGGTGCCTTGGGGATCGAAGCAGTTGGGCTAGCAGGAAGCTTCTTCTTGGAGGATCGTACGGTGTCAAGCTCAGTGACGCTAAATTTGGAAGCGGATCTTGATGATTTTCCAGCGCCTATACACCCAAAACAGATAAGTGTCCTTATTCTATTCATATATAACTATTTATTTAAACAATTGAATATAAAAAGAACAGGATACTTACTTGACATGGTGACAGAGCCTGAGGATACCTCTTGTGAATCCTGTTATGGCTCATTTTCTAAGCATACATATCCTGACCAATATCCTGCCTTTATTTGTTTATTTGTAACCAGGATGCTGGAAGAGGATATTGCTAACATCTTGGGCGATATCCTAAGGTTTATTGAATTAACCACGTGCAGGTTAAAGGCTGAGACTTGCTAACGGTCAAGTGGACTTCTTCTCCTCAAGACTCAGACGTGTTTGTTGAAGGAGAGACGTTGAACCCGAAAGACCAGGTCTACAACGTTCGATTAAGGAATATTCGGTGGATCCCGGAAGTTTAGGATAGTTTGTTACATTATCTTTACTATAAATAGATGGGGGCGGATCAGTTTAAGGCACACGATTTACACTTACACTCTCGAACACTTTCACTCTCGAGCTCATTGCAAACACCACACTTGTATTCAAATTTCATTGTAACACATAGTCGATCTGCACCACATCCTGCACTGTATCCTGACGTTTGAAGTAATAAGAAGAACAAGGCAGCTGCGATTGTCAGCTCCCGAGGTTTTATGTCGGCAATCTAGATTGATCAAGGGCTTTCCTCGTACATCTCGTGTCCACCTTTACATTTTCGCTCATTGTTTGATCATAGATACAGCTCTATATCCTGAGCCGTATCCTGATAACTGTTTTTGCAAACTAACAAACCAACACATTTTTCACACGTATTTCTAGCACACTACCTCACTTAACTAATTTGATCACTAAATTGCTTAGGTAATTTTTGACCAAAACAATTTGGCGCCCACCGTGGGGCAAGTGGTGCTCTCTTTACTAAATTTTTTTGCGAAATTGCTAATCGGCTTTCTATTTTCAAAACTTTTTGCCACATTGTCCATAATGGCCTCAAGATCAAACATGAGTTCCTCTACTGTGTCTGCTATGACTTCTGCTACTACTGGTTCGGTGCTTCCACCACCTCCTCCAAGGATGCCAGCCTCTTCACGACCTCAGGATATTATCCCTACTCGCGGTGTTCAGGAATCTGCTCCCGTTCTAGCTTCTAATGATGAAATTCTTACTTTATTTGGAAGTGTGCAGGAACAAATGAGGCAGCAACAGGAAACAAACCAAATGCTTTTAAGGGAAATACAACTCCTGAAGTCTGGATCGAGCAGATCTGCTGAGGATAATGTCACTCCATTACATCCCAGAGCGTTGAACTTTAGTTCAGCTGTGTATACCGAGGATAACAGGGGGAATATTGTGCCCAGCCTTCCTCAGAATCATACTCCTGAAATACCCTCCTCGGTCAGGATGTCAACCATGAGGAGCTCAGGATATGCTTCAGGATACGGGCAAAATCCTCCAACGGGTAACGTGTCAAATAATAATAATACTCATGCTACTAACAATAGTGGATCTTTGCAGGATACAGGTGTAACATCAGCACTTACTAGGGAACTTCAGAAGTTGAAGGACATGATATCTAGTGTACCTGGGGTGGTCCAGCCGATCCCGGAAGTGTCCCAAGACAGCCACAAGATATCTCGTTTTGCATATCATATCTGTGATGCTGAGATCCCAAAGAGATTCCAAACCCCCAACATGAAGCTTTATGATGGGACTACGGATCCTGAAGAACATATTGCTCGGTATAGGGAGAGAATGGAGATTAACCCTATCCCTCCGGAGCTCAAGGAAGCATGCTTGTGTAAGGGATTTGGTTCTACTCTAACAGGATCAGCCTTAAAATGGCTGTTAAACGTTCCTCCTCACTCAATTACTTCGTTTGCTCTTTTGGTTAATTTATTTAACAGTCAATTTTCTTGTAGTCGGAGTTTTGAGAAACTAACCAGTGATCTTTACAGGATAACTCAAGGGCCTCAGGAATCCTTGAGGGATTATGTGAACAAATTCAGTTGAGAATCCTTGGATATCCCACATCTTGATGTTGCAACAGCTGTGCAAGCTTTTAAGATGGGATTACAAAAGGATTCTCAGTTTTATCAGGATCTTGTAATGAATCCCTGCAGGAATCTCGACGAAGCTCGTAACAGGGCTTTGAGATATATCCGTCTGGAAGATGACAGGAAGATGCAAGAAAGGATGAACTCATCTAACACTTATGAGTCAACTAACAGGAAGTCAGAATCCTCATTCAAGTCATATCGGCCTAAGCCATATGGTAGAAATGAAAACAAGAGAGTGAATGTTGTCGAAGATGAGGATCCTGAAGAGTATCCTGATTTGTCTGAATATTGCTTTTCTGTTAACATTCCTAAATTGATGTATGCCATGCAGGGTCTAGGAGACAAGGCTAGGTGGCCTCGAAAGAATCAACAAAAGGCTGACTGGAAAGATAAGTCAAAATGGTGTGCTTTCCACGAAGATTTCGGACATGTAACTGAGGATTGCATTGCTCTAAGGAAAGAAATAAGCTATCTTCTAAGCAAGGGATATCTGAAAGATCTCTTAGGAAGAAAGAAGAATAAGGGTCAGGATACTGAGAAGGATCCTGAGCGGGCAGCATCACCTCCTGCGGATGCCAAGATAATCAACTTCATTTCGGGAGGATCCGACATTTGTGGAACTTCGTATTCGGCAGCAAAGAGACATGCAAAGGAAGCTAAGGCCGAAAGGGGAGACAAACCTGTCAGGATGACTACCCTTACGACTGACAAAGTGATCACTTTTTATGCTGATGACAGGGATACTGTCCAGGATCCTCACCATGATGCTCTGGTAATAACGTTATATGTGGCTAACCATTTTGTACGCAGGATATTGGTTGATAATGGCAGCTCCGTCAACATAATCCAACTAGAAACTGTGAAGAGAATGAATGTATCTCCAATGGATATCACTTCAAAGTCTACCGTGCTTGTTGGGTTCAGTGGAGAGGCTAGAAACACAGTGGGAGAGATAAAGTTGCCAGTATACGTTGAAGGAGTCAACTCGATACAACGTTTCTGTGTGATGGATTCTCTATCCTGCTATAACATCATACTGGGAAGACCGTGGATTCACGATATGAAGGCTGTGCCATCAACATATCACCAATGCATCAAGATACCTACCCCTTGGGGAGTTGTCAAAGTTGATAGTGATCAGCAGGAGGCGAAAGAATGCTACTCATCCTCGATGAAATCCTCAACCAAACCTAGTGCAGCATAGCAATTAAAGACGCGGGCCCAGGATATCGTGGAGGATCCGGAGCAGGATGTGAAGAAAATTATCCTGGACCAGGATAATCCCGATATTTCGGTGCTCGTAGGGACCAATATCCCTCAGGATATTGAAGAACAATTAATTAACTTTTTGAAATGCAGGATGTCAACGTTTGCATGGAAGCATGAGGATATGACAGGCATATCCAAAGACATTATTACTCACAAGCTTGGAATTGATAAATCATTCAAGCCTGTTCAGCAAAAAAGAAGGAAGTTTGCTCCTGAGCGGAACACGATTATCCAGGAGGAATTATTAAAGTCCAGGATGATCAGAGAGGTTAAGTTCCCGAGGTGGCTAGCAAACGTGGTTGTGGTACAGAAGAAAAATGGGAAATGGAGAGTTTGTGTAGACTACACAGACTTGAACAAAGGTTGTCCTAAAGACCCATTTCCTCTTCCCCACATTGATGCAATGGTAGATGCCACTGCCGGGCATGAAATGCTGACCTTCATGGACGCATCCTCAGGATTTCAACAGATCCAAATGGAGCCTTCTGACCAGGAGGATACTGCCTTTATGACACCAACAGGTATTTATTGTTATACAGCTATGCCTTTTGGTTTGAAAAATGCAGGTGCAACATACCAAAGATTGGTAAACATGATGTTCAAAGACAAACTGGGGGACACCATGGAGGTATATATCGATGATATGGTGGTGAAATCTAAAAAGGCTGAGGATCACCTCCAGGATATCAAGGGAGCATTTGATATCCTGGATCAATACAACATGAAGCTGAATCCTGCTAAATGCCATTTCGGAGTGGGGGCAGGAAAGTTTCTTGGATATATGGTGACAAAAAGGGGGATAGAAGCAAGCCCAGAGCAGATCAAGGCTATCCTGGATATAAAATCACCCTCAAATATGAAGGACGTACAAAGATTGACAGGCCGAGTAGCAGCCTTAAACAGGTTTATCTCGAGATCATCAGAAAAGTGCAAAGATTTTTATGATATCCTGAAGAAGAACAAAAGATTCGAATGGGGGGAGAAGCATGAAGCAGCCTTGCAGGATTTGAAACGATATCTCTCAACCGCACCTCTATTGATGAAGCCTGAAAATGGTGAACCACTATCCCTATACCTTGCTGTATCAGGGAATGCTGTAAGTGCCGTTCTTATAAAAGACCATGAAGGTCAGCAATATCCTGTTTATTATGTTAGTAAAAGTTTATTAGATGCTGAAACTAGGTATTCTCATTTAGAAAAATTAATATTAGCTCTAGTCATGGCATCGACAAAGCTTAGACATTATTTCGAGACACATAGGATACATGTTAAAACAAATTATCCTGTCAAAAATGTGCTTAGGAAACCAGAGATGTCAGGCAGGATGGCCAAGTGGTCAGTAAAGTTAAGTGCTTATGATTTAGTATATGAACCTAGAAATGCCATAAAGTCCCAAGCTTTAGCTGACTTTGTGGCTGATTTCAGTAGTGATATTCAGGATGAGGTAGACCTAGAAGTTCAACAGTTAGGAGAATCCTCAGGATCCTGGACATTATATACTGATGGTGCATCTAATGTAAGAGGAGTAGGATTAGGAATACTACTAAAATCGCCACAGGGGGACATATTACCCCAGGCTATTAGGTGTGAATTTCCTGCTACTAATAATGAGGCAGAATATGAAGCTTTAATTGCAGGATTAGAATTGGCTAAGAGTATGAGTATAAAAAATTTGCAAGTATATGTTGACTCTTTGTTAATTACTAACCATTTTAATGGATCCTATGCAGTTAAGGGTGAGAAATTAATCGGATATCTCGATATTCTCAAAAAATTAGCAGGATATTTCGATATTTTTATACTTGAACAGGTACCAAGGGAGGATAATGCTGAAGCGGATGCCTTAGCAAATTTGGGATCATCGATAAGGATACCTGAAGGGACCCAAATACCAATATTACATGTCTTATATCCTGCAACGAATCCTCAGGATAAAGAAGTAGCGGGTATTCAGGATCCTGGAGCAGAGCATCCTGAAGAGGATCCTAAATCCTGGACAACTCCAATTATGAGATATCTCAAAGAAGGGCACATCCCTGGAAATGAAAATCCTAAGGCATTTAGGATGAAGGTATCACGATTCACTATTATAAATAATATTTTATACAAGAAATCTCTTGCAGGACCGTATTTGAGGTGCTTGGAGGATCCTGAAGCCAAAGAAGTACTTCAGGATATACATGAAGGGGATTGTGGCAACCATACTGGGGGCAGCTCGTTATTCTCAAAAGTATTAAGGACAGGATATTATTGGCCAACAATGAGAAAAGATGCCGCAGAATATGCTCGAAGATGTGACGCATGTCAAAGACATAGTAACATACTGCATCAACCTGCTGAACCATTATATCCTATTGTTTCCCCTTGGCCATTTATGAAGTGGGGTATGGATATAGTGGGAAAGCTACCAAAAGCTCCGGGAGGAAAAGTTTTTATGCTAGCAATGACAGATTATTTCTCTAAGTGGGTTGAAGCTGAAGCATTTGTTCAAGTTAGAGACCAAGAAGTAGTATCCTTCATAAAGAGGAATATCCTGACCAGATTCGGAGTACCAGCCGAGATAATCTGTGACAATGGTTCTCAGTTTATATGCAAGAGAACTACTGACTTTTGCAAGAGTTGGGGAATCAAAATGATAACATCTACTCCAGTACATCCTCAAGCGAATGGACAAGCAGAATCCTCAAACAAGATAATTGTCAATAACTTAAAGAAAAGGCTTGGAGCCAAAAAAGGGAGATGGGCAGAAGAATTACCCTTTGTTTTGTGGGCTGATAGGACAACGGTAAAGAATGCAACAGGCCAAACCCCGTTTTCCTTAGTATTTGGAGCAGAAGCAATGATTCCAACGGAAATGACAATACTGTTTTGGTCAAAAATCACACAAGGATAATGCAACCAAATCTGATTTTGTGAGGAATGATGCTTGGTTAATTGTATGAACAACAAGTATATGAAATCAACGATGAACACCGAGATTTATACGAGGAAAAAGCCCTTGATCTTTAGAAGATCTCCGGCATAAAAAACCTCGGGTGATGGAAACTACCGATCACCAACTATATTGCAAAAACAGCAGTGATCCTTGTACAACTTCGGAAGAAAACAAGCTCAATACAATGAATTTCTAGTGAAAGTGTGTGTTTTTTGCTAAGTGTTTGCAGAGAATTCGTGTATTGAGTGTTTTTGGTGTGGTGTGTACGACTTATGCCTTCATTGAGCTGTTTTCCCCTTAAAAAGATAAGAAATAAACAACTAACTAACTTCCCGAAAAAGGTGGAAGTCACCCATGACCACCACTAACGGTTATCTCCTCAATATGCACGTGCCTAAAAGCATATTCCACGAGATTCCAGCAGAGAAGTGGTCCACTACGTCCATTACCTGCATTTACACATTAAAAACATGCAAAACATAAGTTCTGTTAAGGATCCTGATCCTCAGACTCGTGATCCTCAGACGCGTGATCCTCAGACTCGTGATCCTCAGACTCTGGATCCTCAGACTCTGGATCCTCAGACTGTCTGCATCATCCATTAAGGATCCGTGATCAATGCCCAGACTCAGGATAGATGATCCTTAGCATAAAATTCATGCCCTAACAATTGCCCCCAATATGGCAGTTGTGATAAGGATTCACAGCTGTCATATTTCCGTCAGAAGCGAACTAGCCGTTGCTGCTGGTAACTAGTTGTTACACTGCCTGTCGTCACTGATAAGACCTGCTATAATGATCATTGCAAAATATAGAGTTAGAGATAACTCCTCAAGTGCCTTTACAGATCAGAAGATCCTTCCATTCGTGGAGAATGAATCCTTCTACACAGTTTGCTATTAACCTTCCTGCACTTTAATTTCTGCATAGACACTTTAACTGTTAGATAGCCTTATCCGGCCTGGGTGGATGGTCCACGGTTTTGCTGGTGAAATCCAGGCCAGATGATTTGATACATAATGAATGGGTAATAACATTAAACTTTTTTAGCTACATCTATTGTTGTTTCTTCCCTTTTTATTTTTCATGTATGCTTTCTATTTTCAAAAATATCATCACCAAACAACTGGAAAGTTATTGAAAATCTGATGATAATGTTACACTTTTAACAGAAAACTTGAAGTGTTCATATAAATGTGGATCAATGATCCTTAACCAAAAAGGATAAGAGACAACTTACAACTTCGAAAAAGTTAGAATATAACATACCAGAGAATCCAAGTTAGGATTCTATATCCTTCTAAATTTTTGCTGAATAAGCAAACTATGAAAAGTAAAGCTTCTAGGATCAAGGGTCCTTATCGTCAGAACTTGTATAACTTTAGACAGTAGTTTCTAGGGTGAAGAATCATGGATCCTTGAATAATAGGCAGGATAATGGGTGGTGGATGGATCCTCTGTTTGGGGGATGAAGCCACTCGTTATCCTTCCGTCTTTTATTTTCTGCACTACAAAGACCCGTAAACAATGGACACCCTTTGCCAACCCATGTGGACGGGCCACGTTTTGCTGGTAGAAACGTGGGTTGGCAATTTTGACAACCTTAAAAGGTTTAATGTTTTGTGAATAAAATAACTTTAACTTTTTGGCTATCTCCCGTGTTGCTATCCTTATGTATCCTTTAGTTTTCAATTGTTGTGATATACATTTGTTTGAATAAGAAAAGTTAAACAAATTAAGTTTAAGAATTTTAGGATATGATCCATGATCAAATATCCTATAGTTGAAAAGTTCCGAAAAGTAGTATATTTTAAGGATCATAAGTTCAGTTGTCAAAGTATAAGGGCTATTCAAATGAATAATGAATAAAATCAAAATAGTTAAGGATCATACCTGAGAATCCAAGTTAGGATCCTAACCTTTATCATTATAAACAGGATAACCATAAGACAAACCTTAATGGAAGGTAAGGATCAAGAATCCTTGGTCGTTTGTCTCCAAAAACCTGAAATAGGATACAACTTGGGACTAAGCCAATATAAGATAAGAGTTAGTAACTGGGGACAAGCCCAACAAACTGGGGACAAGCCCAAATAAACTGGGGACAAGCCCAAATAAACGGATGTAAACTGGGGTCAAGCCCATATAAACGGATGTAAACTGGGGTCAAGCCCATATAAACGGATGTAAACTAGGGTCAAGCCCATATAAACGGATGTAAACTGGAGTATGGCCCTCACTGGCGACTATCCAAACTTGAGCGACATGAAAATGCCGAAACCTTAGCTAACGTGAAAACGTTAGAAACCTTAGGAACAGATGTATGGTACGTCTACCATTATACGTAGGATCCTAGGCATAGCCAGTACAATGGAATTATCGGCCCCTAAAACGAGTACTGGTCCCACTGCCTTGAACTATACCAGGATCATCGTTCGCTACAGGCGGAACTGGGGACAAGCCCAAACTGGGGACAAGCCCAAAACTTTGGAGAGTTGGCCAACCACTTTGATCTTCTGTAAAATGATAACAACTCTGCAAAAGCTTAAACTTTGTGAAAATAGATGTTAACTGATTAACATCTTTAACTTATGATAAGTAATAAGTATAAAATGAATGAAAATGAAAGTAATGTGTTACCAAATGTAGAATCATGTATCCTTTGAGGATCCTGAATCCTTAATCAGAATACCGGTATCACTGAGGATCCTTGATCCTTCTTACTTAAAGTATTTTTTGAGATGAACAGCATTCCAAGCTCTTGGTAGGAGATCATCATCCATTGTTAACAAGTGATATGCCCCCTTTCCTGATTCAGCATCAATTAGATAGGGGTCTTCCCACTTTGGTGCTAGCTTGCCATCAGAAGGATTTGTAGTGTTCTGGAATGCTTTTCTTAGCACAAAATCACCAACTTGAAATCTTCTAATCTTGACATTCTTGTTGTATGCTCCAGCCATTCTTTGTTGATAACTGGCCATTTCCTTTTTTCTGACTTTGAGCAAAAGCTTCTTCTTAGGATGCAGATGTTATGTTGGTTGGTGTAGAATAGTACTGTGTCTTTGACAAGCATCACACTTCTTTGCATAATCCACAACATCCTTCTTCGTGGTAGGCCTATAGTATGTTGTTCTAAGAATCCTTGAGAATAGTGCTCTGCCCCCAGTGTGGTTTCCACAGTCTCCTTGACTTTGAAAGCTTTAGGATTTTGTCCTGTAGGGATCTCTCCATGTTGTATATATCTTAGGATTGGAAGGATCCAGGATCCTGAATTCGACTGTGCAGGATCACCAGGTATGATTGCAGAATCCTCCACTATCTCCATGGCTACGTGATCCTCAATTGCAGGAGTTAAAACATGGGTAATGAGTATTTTTCACATCTTCTGGCATCTTTAGGAATGATCCAAGGTTAGTTAAAGCGTCTGCTTCTGCATTCTCTTCTCTGGATACCTGTGTTAGACTGAAAAAAGCAAAAGAATCTGCCAATTTCTTGACTATTTCTAAGTACTCGATTAGTATTTCACCTTTAATAGCATAAGAACCATTAAAGTAGTTAGTAATTAATAGGGAATCTACGAATACTTGAAGATACCTGATCCTTATATTGTTAGCTAATTGCAAACCTGCTATCAAGGCCTCCTACTCTGCCTCATGATTAGTGGTTTGGAATTCACATGCAATGGATTGGGGTATAATGTCCCCCTGTGGCGATTTTAGTAGTGTGCCTTGTCAAGTTCCTTTAACATTTGAAGCTCCATCCGTGAAGAGTGTCCAAGGATCCTTTGTCTTCTCAAGTTGTTGAACTTCTAATTCAGCTTTCCTTTGTAGATCACTACTGAAATCAGCCACAAAGTCAGCTAAGGCTTGGGACTTGATGGCAGTCCTGGGTTCATACTCAATGCTTGACTATCCACTTTGCCATTCTACCTGCCATTTCAGTTTTTCTAGGAACATTCTTAATAGGAAAGTTAGCTTTCATAATAATAGTGTGAGTTTCTAAATAATGTCTATGTTTAGCAGAAGCCATAATTAAATCAAGAATTAATTTCTCTAAATGAGAATACCTGGCCTCAGCATCAAGTAGAATTTTACTTACATAGTATACCGGATGTTGAGAGCCTTCATGATCCTTAACTAGGATCACACTTACTGCTTTAACTGAAATAGCTAAGTATAAGGATAACGATTCTCCATTTTCTGGTTTCATCAGGGCTGGTACTGAGGATAATAATCCTTAAGAACCTTGAGTGCAGCTTCATGCTTATCAGTTCACTCAAACTTGCCTTGAGCAATTTGTCTACCTCTTCTTGGACAATGACATTCCTTTCAAGTGTAAACTTTCTCCTTTTTTGGGGTATTGGCTTGAAAGACCTGTCAATACCAAGTTTGTGAGTAATAACATTCTTAGATATACCTGTCATATCTTCATGTTTCCAAGCAAAGGTAGATTTTCTTCTTTCCAAGAAGGATACTAAATCCTGCTCAATACTGTCTAGGATCCCGGATCCTATAAAAATTTTGGATTCAGGATCCTCTGGGTTCAACAGAATATCCTTGACGTCTTGCTCTTTTGCCTCCATGACGTCTTGCTCCTTAGAGGCTGGCTTCATTGAAGAAGTGTAACAGTTCTTTGCCTCCTGCTGATCACTTTCTATCTTCACCATATCTCATAGAGTTAGGAGCTTGACACATTGATGATATGTTGAGGGGGACTGCCTTCATATCGTGTATCCATGGCCTGTCAAAGATAACATTACAGCAAGACAAGCAATCAATAACATAGATTTTTTTAACATAATTCACTCCCTCTATATAGATAGGAAGTTTGATATCCCCCAATGTAATCTTTGTCTCTCCACTGAATCCCACAAGGACAGATGATCTTTGGGCAATATCGGATTCAAGGATGTCCATTCTATTGAGGACATCCAACTGGATTATGTTCACTGAGTTTTTCCCATCAATGAGAATCCTGCGAACAAAATGGTTAGATATAAATAATGTAATAACTACACCGTCGTGATGAGGATCCTGAATGTCCACATAGTTATCCTCATCATATGATATCACTTTCTGATGGGTAAGGATGGAGGTCCGAACAGGTCTGCCCCCATTCTCCATCTTTGTTTCCTTTGCACGTCTCTTAGCTGCTGAGAACCTCCAGAGATGAAATGGATGATTTGAGCATCGGATGGTGGAGGAGGAGCTTTTTCAGGAACTTTCTCAGGATACTTGATCCTTGACTTTTTCCTTCCGAGCAATTCCTTCAAGTATCCTTTGCTCAAAAGATAACCTATCTCCTTCCTTAATGCTATGCACTCATCTGTGAGATGACCAGAATCCCCATGGTAAGCACACCATTTCGATTTGTCTTTGGTGGTAGGCGGTTTGTCATTCTTCCTTGGCCACCTAACCTTGTCACCTAAACTCTGCATAGAAAGGATTAGTTCATTATTATCAGCAGAAAAACAATATTCAGAAATAGGAGGATAATCCTGATCATCTTCCTCTTGTTCCACATCATGCACACTCTGGTTGTCATGCTTGGAGTATTGCTTGGATAAGTTATCCTTGAGATAGGATCCTTATTTGTATTGCTTTGAGGATCCTGACAATCTCTCGTGGATCCTTTTGTCATCCTCTAAACGGATGAACCTAAGGGCCCCGTTTCTTTCCTCATCTAAGTTCCTGCAAGGTGTCATAACAAGATCATCATAGAACTGAGAATCCTTAAGCAAACCCATTTTAAAGGCTTCTAGAGCTGTAGCAATATCTAAGTTAGGGATTTCTAAGGATTCTTTACTAAATCTAGTGATGTAATCTCTAAGTGATTCATTTTGACCTTGTGTTACCCTATATAGATCACTAGTTAATCGTTCAAATTTTCTACTACATGAAAATTGGCTATTAAACAAATTAACTAGATTAGCAAATGAAGTAATAGAGTAAGGAGGAAGACTTAGCAGCCATTTTAATGTTGATCCTGTAAGTGTGGATCCAAAGCCCTTGCACAAGCAACCAAATTTGGTGTCTGAAACCTCTTCGGTATCTCTGCATCATAAGTAGGTGGTGCAAAACGAGATATCTTGTGGCTTTCATCAGGAATTTCAGGAATGGGCTTAACCACTCCTGGAACGTTGGATATTATATCCCTATGTTTCTACAATTCCTTAGCCATAGCTTGGTTGATACCTGTATCCTGCACAAAGCCATGTTTAGCATTGCAAAAATTATTCAAAGTGTTACCTCCTGAATGATTCAAATTTGGAATTCCAGATGTGAATCCATGTTGGCGGGATTCTGGCATAACTGAGGGACCAGAGGAAGCAATGGTCTGCATTGGTATGAAGTCTCCTAGATAAACATCTGATCTTCTGGGTTGCACACTCCTTAAGTATCTTTGATCCTGGAAGATGTTGGATCCTTGAAGTGCTGTGAATGTAGGTCTTGGAGGATAATCCATGGATCCGGAAACCTGAGATGAGGATCCTTGAACCTGGAAGGAGGATCCTTGAACCTGAGAGGATCCTTGAACCTGAGAGGATCCTTGAACCTGGGAGGATCCTTGAATCTGAGAGGATCCTTGAACCTGAGAGGATCCTTGAACCTGTGAGGATCCTTGAACCTGAGAGGATCCTTGAACCTGAGAGGATCCTTGAACCTGTGAGGATCCTTGAACCTGAGAGGATCCTTAAACCTGCGAGGATCCTTGAACCTGAGAGGATCCTTGAACCTAAGAGGATCCTTGAACCTGCGAGGATCCTTGAACCTGAGAGGATCCTTGAACCTGCGAGGATCCTTGAACCTGCGAGGATCCTTGAACCTGCGAGGATCCTTGAACCTGAGAGGATCCTTGAATTGGCTGCGTCCCCATGCATTCTCCTAAACTGGTGAAGAATCCCTGATGCTGAAATGAGGATCCTGAAGGCTGGAAAGAGGATCCTTGAGCCTGAGACATTGCCGATGATCCAGAACGTATTCCTGTTGATCCACCTTGGTATTGGACATGTGGAGCTGCAAAGTGCTGGGAAGTTATGGCAGGAGTGTCGAAATTCAGCGACCTCGACATCAAAGGGGAGTGATCCTCTGCTAATTTTATCAATTTCGCGAAGGATCCTGCCATTAGTCTTGACCTGCTGCTGCATGTGATCCTTCATCTGCACAATCAAAGCATAAAAATCACTGTTAGTAAGTGTAGAGGAAGAAACAACAGTTGGTTTTGTGAAAACGGGGGTTGTCTTCTTCGGAGAATTCTCAGCATTCTTCTAGAATGCAAGGGGGAGATGATCCAAAGGCGGAATGCCCTGTGAAAAAGTGACCGCCGACATAGAACTTGGAGTAGTTTTCCCTGAGAAGCCATGCGGTTGAAGGTAATGAACCGAAATGAATGAAATGAACAAAATTTCTCAGAATTGAAGCACCAATTGCCCCACGGTGGGCGCCAAACTGTTTTGGTCAAAAATCACACAAGGATAATGCAACCAAATCTGATTTTGTGAGGAATGATGCTTGGTTAATTGTATGAACAACAAGTATATGAAATCAACGATGAACACCGAGATTTATACGAGGAAAAAGCCCTTGATCTTTAGAAGATCTCCGGCATAAAAAACCTCGGGTGATGGAAACTACCGATCACCAACTATATTGCAAAAACAGCAGTGATCCTTGTACAACTTCGGAAGAAAACAAGCTCAATACAATGAATTTCTAGTGAAAGTGTGTGTTTTTTGCTAAGTGTTTGCAGAGAATTCGTGTATTGAGTGTTTTTGGTGTGGTGTGTACGACTTATGCCTTCATTGAGCTGTTTTCCCCTTAAAAAGATAAGAAATAAACAACTAACTAACTTCCCGAAAAAGGTGGAAGTCACCCATGACCACCACTAACGGTTATCTCCTCAATATGCACGTGCCTAAAAGCATATTCCACGAGATTCCAGCAGAGAAGTGGTCCACTACGTCCATTACCTGCATTTACACATTAAAAACGTGCAAAACATAAGTTCTGTTAAGGATCCTGATCCTCAGACTCGTGATCCTCAGACGCGTGATCCTCAGACTCGTGATCCTCAGACTCTGGATCCTCAGACTCTGGATCCTCAGACTGTCTGCATCATCCATTAAGGATCCGTGATCAATGCCCAGACTCAGGATAGATGATCCTTAGCATAAAATTCATGCCCTAACAAATACCTACTGCAAGATCTACCCTAAGTGATCCTGAGCAGAATCATGAACCCTTGAGTCAGGATTTAGACACTATAGATGAGAAGAGAGACGCGGCAAGGCTAAGGATGGCAGCATATCAACAGAGAATATCCAGGGCATATAACTAGAATATTAGGACCAGAAGATTTAAGGTTGGAGATTGGGTGTTAAGAAAGGCTTTTCAGAATACTACTAATCCTGCCGATGGCAAGTTAGCTCCAAAATGGGAAGGACCGTACGAAGTTGAATCAGAAGCAGGGAAAGGAGCATACAGACTCAAGAATATGGAGGGGGATATGCTACCGAGATCTTGGAATGCTATACACCTTAAGCTCTATTTCAAGTGAGTTTAGAATTTAATTTCTATCTCAGGATGGTATGAATTCTACCTTTTTTAAATATGTTTGGTTTAATTTATTCTTTGTAATCCAATACTGACTTAAGCATCGGAGGGGTGTTAGCCAAGCTAACACCCACCTTAGTTTACAATTGTTTTGCAGAATATGTTTCAGGATATAGCTCCAGGATATGTACTCAGGATAACTCGAAAGATTAGAGGATTGGCCCCTTCACAGGTTTAAAGGTATTCACCTTTCTTCCGAATTGGGTTTAAACACCCCGCCTGGAGCGCAAGTTATTCATGGATAGTTCAAGGTGGCGGGACCAGTCCATGTAAAAGTGGCTGACAATTTCGTTACTGTTAGCTATATCCTGAATCCTAAAGGTATATGAGGATTGATCACCCTCTCTCACGAAAGGGTATTTTCATACTCTCTAAGGTTTAAAGGTTTTCACCTTTCTAAGTCTTGGAGTTTATACACTCCCGTCTGTAGCGCATGCAAATTTGGGATTTTCCCCAGGATACAAGGGATTTATCTCCAGTACATCCTTGGGTTTTACCCTTGGGACGTAAAAAATTGCCTATACAATGGAAACTGACATTCAGTAGATTTCTAAAGTAATTGAAGACATTGTACACAGGGGACATCCCTACCAAGGTGGTGATGTTAGAAGGATAAGGCTCGGAACTAATGTACTAAGTACCTTGCACAGGGGACATCTTCGTTGAAGAAGTTGCAAAAAGATTGAGGCTTGGTAATAAGGTTATATACTACTCCGGGTATGATCTTTCCTTTGTAAACATCGTCTAAGTTTTTAGTAACACTATGTTTTATAAAAGGTTAAATATCCTGATATATTCTCAAAGTCCTTTTCAGGATATTTGATTAAGGTGTTTGAAACTAGTATTAGTTTGGAATTTTGATCATTTGAGTATTATCATAAACTGGTTTTGGAAAAATAGATTGTTTTTCAAAAACTATCTACAAAGTTGAAGGAATGTTTGGAACTTCTATCTAATAAATAGTTTTTACAATATATCGCTGAGCATATTGATCAGGATATTTTCATAAGATAACAATACAAAATTTTTGCAAAGCTAAGATTTATACTTAGGAAAGACGGAAGATGATAGCAAGAAAAATGAAAAGATGAAATTATTCTTGAAGCAATCAATACTGGTTGATAACCGAAGGTTTCATCCTGAAACCCATTACCCATCCACCTTCGGCTATCAAATTGTTTCAATACAAAAATATAAACTGTTCATAAAAACATAAAATTGTTCGAATAATTTAAAGGAAATAAGCTCTAGGGGGTAGTGCCTTCTTCGTCCATAGTGGTTTCAGCAACATCCGCCTTGGGATCCGCCTCAGCATCCTTCTCAGCATCAGTTGCTTTTTCGACTGCTTTGGAAGATTCTTCGACAGCTGATTTGGAAGAGGTGCCCCCGAGGTTCTTTAGCTTGGTCTTCCAAGCACCAACATCCCAAGAAGAGCATTCAAAACCTAATGTTTTGGCTTCATGGGCCATCTTCAACCTGGCTTGGAGGAGAGAAATGACGACAGAACTTTTGAGGCTTTCCCGGTAGCTGACCATATCCCGTTCGTATTGCATGTGGGCAGCTTCAAGGTCGGTCTGGGCTTGAAGAGCAGCTTTGTTGAGGGCAGCTTGGTGTTCTTGAGTCATGGCTTTAAATTTCTGCTCGTAATGACGAGATTTAGCGGCTGCAATCATGCCTTGATCAGAGATGGTGGTTTCAGCTTCCTTTAGCTTGGTTTCAAGCGTCTTGTTGAGCTTGCAGGATTCTTGATATAGGTTAACCAAACGCTCAAGACCCTACAAAGGTAAGATGACAGGTATTAATATTGATAAATCTTTGATAATAATGTAAATCGCAGGATATGATATGAGAATATTAACCTGGTTAAGAAAAGAAGTCATAAACCCGCTAGCTTCAATGAACCCGTGCTTCTCATAAGGAAATGTGTCAGAAATGACAGGGGAATCAGGTTCTTTCCTTTTGCGGGAACTTGAACTCCGGGGCTTGGTAGCCGGTGAAGGTTTGGGAATAATGATGGCTTTGGAACTGCTGGGTTTGGATGTGGCTGTGGTCTTAGGGCTAGGTTCTTTCTTGACCTGGATCTGATCAGAATAACTATCCAATTCGTCGAGGTCAAAGACTTCAGGAATCTGGGTCGGTGCTGCATAAAGGGAAAAGTTTTACTCTTCATTTTACTATTATACTGTCTTGACTAATTATTTTGAAAGTAATCCCTACCAGACATTTCGGATGACGAATATTGACTGGAACTGGGGACGTGTGTGGTGAAGGTCCTGTCTATTGCTGGTAACTGGTAAACAGTATTGATTCTTTCTTCTGACTCGGCGGTAGGAGGAGCGACTTCCTTGAAGTTCACTGCATAAAGATCGAAAAGAAGGATATTAATAGAAGATAAGAATTAAATGGTCTATGAGAATATTTATATCCCTACCGGTGGTTAACCACTCCACCGGAAGGTTGGCACCCTCAGCAATGGAGTCTCGTTTGACAAAGAAAAATTTGCGTTGCCATCCGTCTTCGTTTTTGGTGGCTTTGAGAATTAGGGGTTTGCTGGAGGTCGAGAAGAGCAAGAACCGGCTAGAGCCATGGGATCGGAGGCGATAAGCAATAGGCAAATCCTCGATGCGGAGGTCGGAACAATGGAGGTTTTGATTTGATTAAGTACAATTAGTACTCTCCAAACCATGGGCATGGTTTGAGCAAAAGAGATGCCGGTGGTACGAAAGAATTGCATCATGAATTCAGGAAAAGGGTATCGAAGACCTAGCGAAAAAGGATATGCTGGAAAACAAACCCATTCAGTGGAAGAAACTTCCGATCGGATTGACCGATCGAATGGTCTGAAGACCGTGTTATCAGGGAAAGCGCCGGAGGCTCTTAAAGCAGCGATGTCTGCGTTGTCAAAAGCACAGATCTCCTTTTCGGGATTTTTAAGGAGATTCGGCTGGGTGAAGGTCTCGGCATCCATTGCAAGTAAGGCGATGTAAATTGATAGAAAGTAAATCAGAAATGGAGAATTACCTGAAGGTTCTGTTGAAGATATCTGCTTTTCAAACAAGAAAAGAGAAGATATAGGGGCATTGTGGATCTCCATTGAGCAAAAAACGCGTTGGAAGTTACGATGTGATCTTGACCGTCGCTTCGTTTTAAATGTCTTCAGTTATGGGATAAGATTTTTGAAATACATCCGTTGGATTGGTATCCCAACCGATATATTTGGGGACAATTGTTATGGCTCATTTTCTAAGCATACATATCCTGACCAATATCCTGCCTTTATTTGTTTATTTGTGACCAGGATGCTGGAAGAGGATATTGCTAACATCTTGGTCGATATCCTGAGGTTTATTGAATTAACCACGTGCAGGTTAAAGGCTGAGACTTGCTAACGGTCAAGTGGACTTCTTCTCCTCAAGACTCGGACGTGTTTGTTGAAGGAGAGACGTTGAACCCGAAAGACCAGGTCTACAACGTTCGATTAAGGAATATTCGGTGGATCTCGGAAGTTTAGGATAGTTTGTTACATTATCTTTACTATAAATAGATGGGGGCGGATCAGTTTAAGGCACACGATTTACACTTACACTCTCGAACACTTTCACTCTCGAGCTCATTGCAAACACCACACTTGTATTCAAATTTCATTGTAACACATAGTCGATCCGCACCACATCCTGCACTGTATCCTGACGTTTGAAGTAATAAGAAGAACAAGGCAGCTGCGATTGTCAGCTCCCGAGGTTTTATGCCGGCGATCTAGATTGATCAAGGGCTTTCCTCGTACATCTCGTGTCCACCTTTACATTTTCGCTCATTGTTTGATCATAGATACAGCTCTATATCCTGAGCCGTATCCTGATAACTATTTTTGCAAACTAACAAACCAACACATTTTTCACACGTATTTCTAGCACACTACCTCACTTAACTAATTTGATCACTAAATTGCTTAGGTAATTTTTTACCAAAACAAATCCTGGGTGATTGTCTTGAATGATCTGGTTTCAGGATCAAGCTTTCTAAAGGCAGCAAGTCTCCCCTTGGTGGCAGCTGAAGGAATGATATGCGAGAATGTGATAGCTGTACAAAAAGAAACAAAAGCATATTAGTAAGCATTGTCAGAATGAGCTTATTTAGTGATCCTTCTAAGGATCCTCCTATCCTACCATGAGTGCTCCATTTCTTCGGTAAATCCTTTCCATCCGGGATAGAATCCCTCCTGAGGAAGAAGAACCGTCGTTTCCAGTTGATATCGTTTTTAGTAGCTCTAAAGATGGGATGTTCTTTTCCGGGTTTACGCTTGAATAGATATCGGTGGAATCCAAATGTGGTAAGGTCATACATCTCGGCTAATTCTGACATTCCCAAATCAATTCCTTCTTGCTCAATGATCCTTTCAAGGGTATACAAGACCCTCCAGATCATTGGCATGGCTTGAATATAGGAGATGCCGGTGAGGGAGAAAAAGGATTGGGTAAAGTCTGGGAAGGGATACGAATATCCTATTATGAAGGGTGTGACTGGGAAAGCTACCCAAGTTTCAGAGACATAATCGCTTAAAACGGTGGGAACAAACGGTTTGAAAACAGTATTTGCCGGAAAACAGTGGCGGATTCTGTCTATTTGTGGATCCGAGAAACAGCATATTTCTTTCACCGAATCTTCCAGGATCCCCTGGCTCTTGAGAGGACTTTCCTTCTTATGATCCTTGGCTGGTGAGGATTTCAGCATCATCTTGATTTGAAGAAGGTAAAGAAAGATGAACGGAGAAAGAAAACGTAAAGAAGGAAGAGGAAAAGAGTTACCTGCTTGATCGTCAGAGGAGAATTTAAAGGGAGTTCTCTTGAATTTGAATGCTAATCGATCCCTATCTCTAACTCTTATTTATAATGATGATTTTACAGGATAATCACCTCACTGACGTCATGATCGTAACGGCTAGTCCGCTTATAACGGCTAGTTATCCGTTATTTTGCTACGGATAAGATCCACAAAATATAACTCATTTATTTACATATTTACTCCTTATATTTTGGGGGCAATTGTTAGGGGTGGATTTCTAAATGACCAGTGATCCTTATTTGCTGTTGGATTTAGTGATCCTCAATTCTGTCTGAAGTAGTGATCCTCAGAAGTGTTGCAGGATCAGGATCAGGATCATGGATAACTATAAGGATCCCAGTACTAACGATTGTCTACTTTGAATTCGTAAATGTTTTGCAGGAATATCAACTTGGACTGAGTCTTGGCGACATTCCTAGAGAATATTCTTATTATATTCCGCACGTGTTTGGCCAGAAATGGGCGTTGTGGAGTCGTGGAAGACTTGCACCTTTTGCGGAATGTTAGTTAGGCTTGATATTTTCTATTTGTAAAGGGGTAGCGAGCTATTTTTAGAGACACTTAGCTATTTTTGGCTACACACACATTCATACAACCGCTCTCACTGACTCTCAACAAAACACTTAGCATTTTTCATACATTTATACACGTTACACTATAATGATCCTTGTACTTAGCTCGCTATCATCCAAAGTTGTAACAGATTGTTTATTTAATTTGAGTTGGTGATCGGTAGTTTCCATCACCCGGGGTTTTTTGTGCCGGAGATCAACTCTTGATCAAGGGCTTTTTCCCCGTATAAATCTTCGTGTCATTTGTTCATTATACTACATTGTGATCCTTATTATTGTTCATCAATTCAAGCATCATACCTCACAACAGAAAGTTTGGTTACATTGTCATTGCTTGATTTTTGACCAAAACACTTCCCACTTTGGAGCCAACTTTCCATCGGCAGGATTAGTGGTATTTTGAAAAGCCTTTCTTAACACCCAATCACCAACTCGAAATCTTCTAGTCCTTATATTCTTGTTATACGCCCTGGATATCCTTTGTTGATATGTTGTCATCCTTAGCCTTGTTGTATCTCTCGTTTCGTCTACAGTGTCCAAGTCTTGACACAAAGCCTCAGGATTCTGCTCAGGATCCCGGAGTATAGATCTTGCCGTAGGTATCATCATTTCTGTTGGGATTACTGCTTCTGCTCCAAATACCAATGAAAATGGGGTTTGTCCAGTTGCATTCTTTACCGTTGTGCTATCAGCCCACAAGACAAAGGGTAGTTCTTCTGCCCATCTTCCTTTTTTAGCTCCTAGTCTTTTCTTCAAGTTGTTAACAATTATCTTGTTTGAGGATTCGGCTTGTCCGTTTGCTTGAGGATGTACCGGAGTAGACGTGATCATTTTGATTCCCCAACTTTTGCAAAAGTCAGTATTCCTCTTGCTTATAAACTGGGACCCATTGTCACAAATAATTTCAGCTGGTACTCCAAACCTGGTCAGGATATTCCTCTTTATGAAGGATACTACTTCTTAGTCTCTAACTTGAACAAATGCTTCAGCCTCAACCCACTTAGAGAAATAATCCGTCATTGCCAGCATAAAGACTTTTCCTCCCGGAGCTTTTGGTAATTTCCCTACTATGTCCATCCCCCATTTCATAAATGGCCAAGGGGAAGCTATTGGATATAGTGGTTCAGCTGGTTGATGTAGTATGTTACTGTGCCTTTGACATGCATCACATCTTCGGGCATATCCTGTAGCATCTTTTTTCATTGT
The DNA here is from genome assembly GCA_030545235.1 of Helianthus tuberosus. Classification (NCBI taxonomy): domain Eukaryota; kingdom Viridiplantae; phylum Streptophyta; class Magnoliopsida; order Asterales; family Asteraceae; genus Helianthus; species Helianthus tuberosus. Next base: position 16,386,596 of record CM060374.1, read on the forward strand.
CGGTCAATAGTATCCTGTTCTTAATACTTTTGAGAATAATGACCCGCCCCCAGTGTGGTTGCCACAATCCCCTTCATGTATATCTTGGAGCACTTCCTTGGTTTCAGGATCCTTCAGGCATCTCAAGTACGGACCTGCAAGAGATTTCTTATATAAAACATTATTTATAATGGTAAATCGCGATACCTTCATCCTGAATGCCTTAGGATTTTTGTCTTTAGGGATGTATCCTTCCTTGAGATATCTTATGATTGGAGTCATCCAGGATTCATCATCCTTATCAGGATCATGACCAGGATCCTCGATGCTTGTTACCTCCTTATCCTGAGCTTTGAAGGGATCCACAGCAGGATACAGGATATGAAGTATCGGTATCTGGGTTCCCTCCGGTATCCTGACTGATGATCCTAAGTTTGCCAAGGTATCCGCTTCAGCATTATCTTCTCTTGGTACCTGTTCAAGTGTAAAAACATCGAAATATCCTGCTAAATTTTTGAGAAGATCGAGGTACTCGATTAACTTCTCACCTTTAACTGCATAGGATCCATTAAAATGATTAGTGATTAACAAGGAATCAACATATACTTGCAAATTCTTGATATTCATATTCTTAGCCAACTCTAATCCTGCAATTAAAGCCTCATATTCTGCTTCATTATTAGTAGCAGGAAACTCACACCTTATAGCCTGGGGTAATATGTCCCCCTGTGGCGATTTTAGTAGTATTCCCAATCCTACTCCTCTAACATTAGATGCTCCATCGGTATATAATGTCCAGGATCCTAAGGATTTTCCTAACTGCTGGACTTCTAGGTCTACTTCATCCTGAATGTCACTACTGAAATCAGCCACAAAGTCAGCTAGAGCCTGTGATTTTATGGCATTTCTAGGTTCGTACACTAAGTCATAAGCACTTAATTTCATTGACCACTTAGCCATCCTGCCTGACATCTCAGGTTTCCTAAGCACATTTTTAATAGGATAATTGGTTTTAACATGTATCCTATGTGTCTCAAAGTAATGTCTAAGCTTTGTTGATGCCATAACTAGAGCCAATTTTAACTTTTCTAAGTGTGAATATCTAGTTTCAGCATCTAATAAACTTTTACTAACATAATAGACAGGATATTGCTGACCTTCATGATCCTTTATAAGGACGGCACTTACAGCATTCCCTGATACTGCGAGGTATAGGGACAGTCGTTCACTATTCTCAGGCTTCATCAATAGAGGTGCAGTTGAGAGATACTGCTTCAAATCCTGCAAAGCTGCTTCATGCTTCTCTTTCCATTCGAACTTCTTATTTTTCTTCAGGATATCATAAAATTCCTTGCACTTTTCCGAAGATCTTGAAATGAATCTGTTTAATGCTGCTACTCACCCTGTTAACCGTTGGTCATCCTTCATATTTGAAGGTGATTTGATATCCAAGATAGCTTTAATCTACTCCGGGTTTGCCTCTATTCCTCTTTTAGTCACCATATATCCCAGAAACTTTCCTGCCCCCACTCCACAATGGCATTTAGCAGGATTTAGCTTCATATTATACTGGTACAGGACATCAAATGCTCCCTTAATATCCTGGAGGTGATCCTCAGCTTTCTTAGATTTTACCACCATATCGTCAATGTATACCTCCATGGTGTCCCCCAGCTTGTCTTTAAACATCATGTTCACCAATCTCTGGTACGTTGCACCTGCATTTTTCAAACCAAAAGGCATAGCTGTGTAACAATAAATACCTGTCGGTGTCATGAAGGCAGTATCCTCCTGGTCCGAAGGTTCCATTTGAATCTGCTGAAATCCTGAGGATGCATCCATGAAGGTTAACATCTCATGGCCGGCAGTAGCATCCACCATTGCATCAATATGAGGAAGTGGAAATGGGTCTTTGGGACAAGCCTTGTTCAAGTATGTGTAGTCTACACAGACTCTCCATTTTCCATTTTTCTTCTGTACCACGACTACATTCGCTAGCCATCTTGGAAACTTGACTTCTCTGATCATTTTAGATTTCAATATCCTCTCTACTTCTTCCTGAATGATCACATTTCGCTACGGAGAAAACTTCCTTCTCTTTTGTTGGATAGGTTTAAATGATCTGTCAATACCTAGCTTATGTGTTATAATATCCTTGGAAATGCCTGTCATATCCTCGTGCTTCCACGCGAATGTCGACATCCTACACTTCAAAAAGTTAGTTAACTGTTCTTCAATATCCTGAGTGATATTGGTTCCTACAAGCACCGAGATATCCGGATTATCCTGATCCAGGATAACTTTCTTCATATCCTGCTCTGAAGCCTCCACAGTATCCTAGGCCCGCATCTTTAATTGCTATGTTGCATTAGGCTTGGTTGAGGATTTCATTGAGGATGAGTAACATTCCTTCACCTCCTGCTGATCACTATCAACCTTGACAGCCCCCCAAGGGGTAGGGATTTTGATGCATTGATGATAAGTTGATGGCACGGCTTTCATATCATGGATCCACGGCCTACCCAATATTATGTTATAGCAGGATAGGGAATCCATCACACAGAAACGTTGTATTGAGTTGACCCCTTCAACATATACTGGTAGCTTTATCTCTCCCACTGTGTTTCTAGCCTCTCCACTGAACCCAACAAGCACGGTGGATTTTGAAGTGATATCCATTGGAGATACATTCATTCTTTTCAAAGTTTCTAGTTGGATTATGTTGACGGAGCTGCCATTATCTACCAATATCCTGCGTACAAAATCGTTAGCCACATATAATGTTATTACCAGAGCATCATGGTGAGGATCCTGGACAATATCCTTGTCAAATGTTATCACTTTATCAGTTGTGAGGGTAGTCATCCGGGCTGGTTTATCTCCCCTTTCGGCCTTAGCTTCCTTTGCATGTCTCTTGGCCGCAGAATACGATGTCCCGCAAATGTCGGATCCTCCTGAAATAAAGTTGATTATCTTGGCATCCGCAGGAGGTGATGCTGCTCGTTCAGGATCCTTCTCAGTATCCTGACCCTTATTCTTCTTTCTTCCTAGGAGATCCTTCAGATATCCCTTGCTTAGAAGATAACTTATTTCTTTTCTTAGAGCAATGCAATCCTCGGTTACATGTCCAAAATCTTCATGGAAGGCACACCATTTGGACTTATCCTTCCAATCAGCTTTTTGTTGATTCTTTCGAGGCCACCTAGCTTTGTCTCCTAAACCCTGCATAGCATACATTAATTCAGGAATGTTAACAGAAAAGCAATATTCAGATAATTCAGGATATTCTTCAGGATCCTCGTCTTCAACAGCGTTCACTTTCTTGTTGTCACTTCTGCCATAGGGCTTAGAGCGATATGGTTTGAATGAGGATTCTGACTTCCTATTGGTTGACTCATAAGTGGTGGACGAGTTCATCCTCTCTTGCATCTTCTTGTCAACCTCCAGTCGAATATATCTTAGTGCCCTGTTTCGAGCTTCATCCAAGTTCCTGCATGGGTTCATTACAAGATCTTGGTAAAATTGAGAGTCTTTTTGCAGCCCCATCTTGAAAGCTTGCACTGCAGTTGCAACATCAAGATGTGGAATGTCTAAGGATTCTCGGCTAAACTTGTTCACATAATCTCTTAAGGACTCCTGTGGTCCTTGAGTTATCATGTAGAGATCACTTGTCAGTTTTTCAAAACTTTGACTACAAGAGAATTGACTATTAAATAAATTCACTAAGTGAGAAAATGATGTAATCGAATGAGGAGGAACATTTAAGAGCCATTTTAAGGCTGATCCTTTTAAGATAGAACCAAAACCCTTGCATAGGCATGCTTCCTTAATCTGGATGGATAGGGTTGATCTCCATTCTTTCCCTATACTGGGCAATATGCTCTTTTCAGGATCCGTAGTTCCATCATAAAGCTTCAAGTTGGGGGTTTGAAATCTTTTTGGGATTTCAGCACCACAGATAGGATATGCAAAGCGAGATATCCTGTGGCTGTCTTGGAACACCTCCGGAATTGGCTGGACCACTCCAGGTACACTGGATATCATGTCCTTCAATTTCTGAAGCTCCCTAGTAAATGCTATCGTCATACCTGCATCCTGCAAAGATCCATTATTGTTAGTAGCAAGAATATTATTGTTTGATACGTTACCAGTTTGAGGATTCTAGCCATATCTTGAAGCATATCCTGAGCTCCTCACAGTTGACATCCTGACCGAGGAGGGTATTTCAGGAGTATGATTCTGAGGATGGCTAGGCACAATATTTCCCCTGTTATCCTCAGTATATACGGCCGAGCTGAAGTTCAAGGCTCTGGGCAGTAAAGGAGTGACATTATCCTCAGCAGGTCTACTTGAGCTAGATTTCAAGAGTTGTATTTCTCTCATTAGCATTTAGTTAGTTTCTCGCTGTTGCCTCATCTGTTCCTGTACACTACCAAACAAGGTTAGAATTTTGTCATTAGAAGCCAGAACAGGACCAGATCCCTGAATGTTCCGAGTAGGGATAATATCCTGAGGTTGTGAAGAAGCCGGCATTCTTGGAGGAGGTAGTGGAAGCGTTGAACCAACAGTAACAGAGGTTGTAGCAGACACGGTAGAGGAGCTCATGTTTGATCTTGAGGCCATTGTAAATAGTGTGGCAAAAAGTTTTGAGAATATAAATCCAAGTAACGATTTCGCAAAAGTTTTTAGTAATGATAGCAACACTTGCCCCACGGTGGGCGCCAAATTGTTTTAGTCAAAAATTACCGAAGCAATTAAGTGATCAAATTAGTTATGTGAGGTAGTGTGCTAAGAAAATGTGTTAAAAATATGTTGTTTAAGTTGTTTGTAAAAACAGTTTCCAGGATACGGCTCAGGATATTGAGTTGTATCTACGATCAAACGATGAGCAAAAAGTAAAGGGGTGACACGAGATATACGAGGAAATCCCTTGATCAATCTAGATCGCCGGCACAAAACCTCGGGAGGTGACAATCGCAGCTGCCTTGTTCTTCTTATTGCTTTAAACGTTAGGATACAGTGCAGGATATTGATCAGATCGCTAAGTGTTACAATGCTTTTTAGGAAAGTAAAAGTTGCGAGAGAGTAAGTGTGAGAGAGTAGTGAGTGTTGTTGTGATGTCCTATTCGATCTGATTTACCCACCTATTTATAGCTAGTAAACAAAAACAAAATCTCCCATAAGTATGGGATGCCTTCGAATATTCCCTAATAGCCGTTGGAGACCAGGTAAAGCGGGTTCAACGTCTTCCTTCGAATGACTTAGACCGAGTCTTCCGGGGAAAGGGTCCTCATGAACGTTACCAGCTTGGACTCGCACTCCTGCACACAATCAGTTAGTAATCCTCAGGATACCATTCAGGATGTTACCAATATCCTGAATCAGCATCCCGGATATGAACATATATCAGATAAGCAAGATATAATTTAAGATATTATTCAGGATATGAGCTCAGAATTTCACCCATAATAGTATGTATTCTACCTCTTTTAAATATGTTTGAATTTGTTTGTTATCTTAAACCCAATACTGACTTAAGCATCGGAGGGGTGTTAGCCAAGCTAACACCCACCTTAGTTTAAGATTGTTTTGCAGAATATGCTTCAGGATATAGCTCCAGGATATATGCTCAGGATATCTCAAAGGATTAGAGGACTGGACCCCTCTCTCACGTATAAGGGATTCTAATCCCTTCAAAGGTTTAAAGGTATTCACCTTTCTTACGAATTGGGTTTAAACACCCCGCCTGGAGCGCAAGTTATCTAGGGATAATTCAATGTAGTGGGACCAGTTCATGTAAAAGTGGCTGACAATTTCGTTACTATTGGCTATATCCTGGATCCTAAACGTATATGAGGATTGATCACCCTCTCTCACGAAAGGGTATTTTCATACTCTCTAAGGTTTAAAGGTTTTCACCTTTCTAAGTCTTGGAGTTTGTACACTCTCGCTTGTACGTCAAAATTCAGGCATAAGTTAAAATATATTAACCAGGATATCCTGTCAGGATATCCTATCAGGATATATGTGCAGGATATAGTCGTAGGATATTACCTTGTTAAGGAAGGATGTCATCGGCTCTAAGGAGTCAGAAAAGCTGAGTTCTTCATAGGAGAACCCTTCCGAGCCTGGGGCACTGACTTCGGAACATTTCCTCTTTTTTGCGGTGGAAGCACGAGTCCTTGGGTTGGCCTTAGGGGCCGGGAGCGGTTTGGAGCTAGTAGCAGCAAGAGCCTCTTTCTTGACGATGACTGGAGTGGGGTAACTGTCAAGTTCGTCAAGATCAATGAGGATTGGAACTTTGCTGGAGTCTGCATACAGGGAGTAAATTTTTTTTCCTAAATATATCAAATAAAAACATGTATGCAGGATATCGTGCAGGATCCTTACCAGACATGTTTGCACTGGAAAGAGGGCTTGGAGATGGTGGAGACGGGTTAAAACTTCTTTCAGCCTCTAGGAGGAGTTTGATAGCGTCAATTCTCTTCTGGGAATCAGCTAGGGGAGGTGCAAGCTTCCTAAAATCAGCTGTGTACAAGACAATAAAAGAAAAATGGTTAGCTCAAAGATATAAAGCAGGATACAAGACAGGATTATCCTTAACCCTAAATCATACCCTTTCTCAACCACTTCACCGGATATTCCGTTCCACCAGGGATGGAGTCTCTTTTTACAAAGAAGAACTTGGATTACCATTTCTCCTCGTTCCTGGTGGCACGAAGTATCAGTGGATCGCCGAAGGTAGAATAGAACAAAAATCTACAGGAACCATGGCATCTAAGCCGATATGCTAGGGGGAGGTCATGAACAGAAAGGTCAGGGATATGATTTTTCTTGATCCGATCAAGAACAGACAAGACTCGCCAGAGCATCGGCATTGTCTGGCTGAAGCAGATTTTGGTAACATTAAAGAAATCAGTGATGAAATCGGGAAAGGGAAACTGCAATCCTAAGGTAAAGGGAAAGGCATTAAAACATAACCACTCATCGGAAACCAGGTCCGACCAGATTTCCCGGTCAAACGGCTGGAACACTGTCCCTTCCGGGAAGATGCCGGATGATTTGAGAGCTGACAAGTGTGCACTATCAAAGGTGCATATTTCCTTCTCCGGATCTTGGAGAAGATTCTGCTGGATGAATGTGGGAGTGGAGTCACCGGAGCTTGATCTTGTTTGCCTTGTCATATTGTCGCCAGAATATTGAACAGAATAAGAGAGGAAGATGGAATAGAGAGAGAGAAATATTTACCTTTTACTCTTCGGTAAAGATTAAATGGGATAAGCATGAGAAGATATAGGGGAGCAATGAGTAAATATAGGTTGCGCGGTTACAAATGGTCACATCATGAGTCTAATATCTTAATTGCCTCGTTATTCGTAAAAAATATAACCGTTAGTGCCAGGATACTAAACGGTAATATTTTTTGGGGACAATTGTTATGGGTGAAATTCTGAGCTTATATCCTGGATAATATCTTAAATTATATCTTTCTTGTATGATATATGTTCATGCCCGGGATGCTGATTCAGGATATTGGTAACATCCTGAATGGTATCCTGAGGATTACTAACGGATTATGTGCAGGAGTACGAGTCCAAGCTCGTAACGTTCGTGAGGACCCTTTCCCCGGAAGACTCAGTCTAAGTCGTTCAAAGGAAGACGTTGAACCCGCTTTACCTGGTCTCCAACGGCTATTAGGGAATATTCGAAGGCATCCCATACTTATAGGAGATTTTGTTTTCGTTTGCTAGATATAAATAGGTGGATAAGTCAGATCGAATAGGACATCACAACGACACTCACTACTCTCTCACACTTACTCTCTCGCAACTTTTACTTTCACAAAAAGCATTGTAACACTTAGCGATCTAGTCAATATCCTGCACTGTATCCTGACGTTTAAAGCAATAAGAAGAACAAGGCAGCTGCGATTGTCAGCTCCCGAGGTTTTGTGCCGGCGATCTAGATTGATCAAGGGATTTCCTTGTATATCTCGTGTCACCCCCTTTTACTTTTTGCTCAAAATTTGATCGTAGATACAGCTCAATATCTTGAGCCGTATCCTGGAAACTGTTTTTACAAATAACTTAATCAGCATATTTTTAACACATTTTCTTAGCACACTACCTCACATAACTAATTTGATCACTTAATTGCTTCGGTAATTTTTGACCAAAACAGGTGCCACGCGAGACAAGTCGTGAAATCTGTTGACATATTCAGCAATTTTCGGGTCGTCCATCTTGAGGTGCCAGAATTCAGTCTCCAACTTTTGGATTTCAGCCCTGGAGCAGTATTTCTTTCTCATGAGCTCCTTCATTTCATCCCATTACATGGCGTATGCAGCTTCTTATCCCAAGGTCTGGACTTTGAGATTCCACCAGGATAAAGCACCATCTAGAAAGAGTCCTGAGATGTAGGTGACTTGGTGTTCAGGAGCACACTTGCTCATCCTTATCACATAATCAGTCTTCTCCGTCCATCTGACAAAAGATACAGCACCCTCACTGCCGTCAAAATTCAAGGGCTTACAGTCCAAAAACTGTTTATAGGTACAGCCTGTACAAGTAACATCATTCACATAAAGCATTAGCGTTCGCACATGGAATATCCAAATGTAACGTAATGTTTCTTTAACGACTTAAACATTACCAAGAGGTGGGTTGCTTCCCGAGGTACCTCCGCCATGCTCGGAGCGTAAGGCCTCGTGTTGTGCTATCACCTGTGAAATCCGTTCTTGTAACTCGGCCTCAGTTGTAGGAAGTGTGTTATCGCTTCGAGGAGGCATCTTCTATAAGAAGATCGCATCGGTCAGGTCATAATAAGTATAATAAGTACGTAGCATGCATTTGTAATACCATTTATCAACACAAGTAAACACGTAACATCCCATGTCATAACACAAACAAGTAATCCAACAGTGTATAGAATGTTGCGATTGAGCTTTCATATATTAAGACCACAAGTACAGTTTTACATGTTCTACAATGTACCATACATCAAAAGAGACTAAGGTTCACATCACCCTTGTCCGAATCGTCTATCAAACTACAACAGTCAAAAGTCTAAAGTCAAAAGAAATGTGGTCTTCAAAAGGCTGTGCAAGCTGGCTCAATAGCTACACTCTCACCAAAAGTATGCTACCTGCATCAAACCAAAAACCTCTATGCTGATGGTGGATGTGGAGGAACGAAAAGTAATCTGCGCAAATGCGCTAAATCCTCCTCAAGTGCATGAACGATACGCAACAGGTAGCTAACCTGCTGCTCCATAGTAAGAAAGCGGACATCAAAATCTGGGTATGGCAGAAGTGGAACGGGTGGTGTCGCGAATGGTGACTGACAAGTGCAAGGTGGAGGACGCGGAATCCTTTCAAGATCCATGACTCTCCTACACAACATCTCCTGCTGGAGCTGTAAGGACAAAAGCAGATCATCCCTCGTATAACCAATGTGGAAGGGATGGTATGGATCAGAAACAGGCATCGTGTTGGGCGGAAACCAGATAAGTGGCTCGCCCGATGGTGTAGTAGAAAAAGGTGCGGTATGTGTAGCAGGTGCAAACGGTGGCATGAAAGGAATGGCTGCTGACACAGGTGGTATGTGACTGGGCTGCTGACTCGATGGACCTTCCCCTGGACGGGGATGAGGGATATCCTGAAGGAACGTGACCGGTAAATCTGTGCGGTGAATGTCTGACACATGTGGGTGAAACGGGGCGATATCAACGGGTGCATGTACAGGTGCAGGTGGGGGAGTAACAGGTCTAACAAAAGGAGGAAAGTCGTCGTCATCCTCGATCCACCCATTGTGGGTGAATGCATATCTGGGGTCAACTTGGGCAGCAAAAGGAGCACGATCAACAAGTACAAGGATCGGGTCAGGTAAAGGTGGTGCAACAACTGGTACATCAGCAGGTGCAGGCTCAGGTAGAGGATCATGAGCTGGTATAGGCTCGGGTGCAATCAAAGGCTCAGGGTCAGCTGGAGCTAACTCAAGATCAGCGGGTATCGGCTCGAGATCAGCGGGTATGACAAAAAGCTGATCGTCAGGAACGACAGGTGCCTCAAAAGGCTGATCATCGGGGACAAACTCAATCTCATGCTCAGGGTCAAAGTCGTGTGGAAAGACAGGATCCAACTCATCATCAAACTCAAAATCATGATCAACACCGTGTGGAATATCAGGTGCGATGGACATAGCTGTGTCAGAATCAGTATCGGTGGGATAACGTTGTAATCCCAGTGCGTGTAGAGTAGTAGAGGACACAGACTCAAATAAATCAGGACCGGAATGGTCAGATGAAGCCTCGACATCAGGAATCTCATCATGTGGAACAGCAACGACATCACTGACTGGAACTCCATCATCCTGGGCACCCTCAGGGGGACCCTCAATAAAAAGATCGACGTCGTCGTCAGACATAGCATCAAGAGGCAGATCCTCAAGAGGAAATGCAGCAAGAGGAAAAGGAGCAGTGAACTGAGCAAGAGGTAGATCCCCGTCAGGAAAACCATCAGCTAGTGGTATATCATCTCCAAAATCTGGTAAGGCAAACGACTGGAAGTCATCATCATCGCTACTCGTAGTGTCTGAAGTGAAAACCTCAGGGTATGTGGCTATCTCGTCATCCAAGACTATGGCCATAGGGTCTACTATATCGGATACTCCACTCTCGCAGGAGGACATAGTGTCTGTAACAACACGACCACACGTATGCACATATATCAATAATCATCAAATAAACATCTAAGCAATAACAATGTAAGCATGTATGCATCCTAGCCTTCCCAAGACTATCCCACCCAGCCTCTCAGACTGAACTACTTAGTCTCTCAGACTAAACCTCCCAGTTTCCCAAACTGAACTACCCAGGCTCTCAGATTAAACCTCTTGGTCTCTCAGACTGCACTACCCAGCTAGTCTCTCAGACTAACTCCCCAGTCTCTCAGACTGAACTACCCAGGTAGTCTCTCAGACTAACTCCCCAGTCTCTCAGACTGACTACCCAGCTAGTCTCTCAGACTAACTCCCCAGTCTCTCAGACTGAACTACCCAGCTAGTCTCTCAAACTAACTCCCCAGTCTCTCAGACTGAACTACCCAGCTAGTCTCTCAGACTAACTCCCCAGTCTCTCAGACTGACTACCCAGCTAGTCTCTCAGACTAACTCCCCAGTCTCTCAGACTGAACTACCCAGCTAGTCTCTCAGACTAACTCCCCAGTCTCTCAGACTGAATTATAAACGTATTCCTTGAAATGTAATTTGTGTCTTTTATTTGTAAAAATATTTGTTTCCTGGATCTTGACATTTTGTGTATGCAATGAAAACATGTTTGTGATAACATTTTCATGAGAGCCCTAATGATCGTAGTCTAGACTCGAGAAAGAATCCTAGTTCGTTGCGATCGAAGCTCTGATACCAAGCTGTCACACCCTGACTTTTGCGGAAGCGTGGTTATTGGTGTGACTTCTCAATACCATTGCATTCAATCATAACAATGCTATATGATAAAACTAAAAGATATTCATCCATTAATTAAGTTTAGAAATACCATAACATACTTGTCTGAAAACATCGACACCCAAATTAAGTTATAAACCATAACATGTTTAAATGAGTTCACAAGGACTCAACAAAAGAACTTAAACAAACCCGAGCTTAGAAACATGTATCCCGTCCTGGAGTAGGATACATCCCTTAAACTCTACGACCACGGATGACATCTTTTATTTATGACGCAGCTTGAAGACACATGCATACACCTGCCAGATCCACTAGTTCCCTGAAATACATGTAGTTTAAAAAAGTCAACAAAAGTTGAGCGAGTTCATGTGTATGTGTATGAATAAACCTTTAAAGTATATCTGTATGTATGTATGTCCCTGGTATGTAGCAATAAGGAAAAACAGATCCCCAATGGGTTGCAAAGCCAATGGTATGTGTGAAATGGTGCAGGAAGACTCAAACCTAGCAAATTTATACCGGGCCTTCGGCTGGAAGACATAGTCACCCTATGGGCCACCCTGGTCCCCATGGGTGTGGGCTCGCTACACCCAAATAGATCTATCACTCATGTCCCTCGGTTCTACGACGAGGACTAATGGCCTTAAGTGTTATACCCACCTTTCACATGATCAAGCAGTAAACCCTCCTTAAGCTATCCATACCATGTATAAAACGTTTGTAATAATTGTAACATGTATTTCACCCCCAAAGTATAAAACTGAAAACGGTTAAAAGAAAAGGGGGACATGAACTCACAGTATTGCATCTTCAGAATCGTAACCCAAATCTCTTCAGCAAACCCGACTACCTACAACGTGCTAGGGTCTATTAGACGAACGGGTCGTGCCTTGCCTCGGTATTTACGTTTTAGAGTTACGTTTCTTTTATGTCTCCAATATTATTCCAAGTTATAACTCCTTGTTAAAATAACAATTATTTTAACTTTAAATTATATTTAATTTTGGAATAATTGTTTAATCAATATTTTTAACAATACTTCTCAAGTATTTATTTCCGTATTTCCTTCCCAAGGATGGGGGTATTTCATACATGTATATTCGTATTTTGTATTTGTAGTTTCAAAATAATATATTTTCAAGTCTCACTTTAGAAAATATATATAACTTATTTGTCAAAAATAATGTATTCCAATAAAATATATATTTTTACCTTCAAAATTAATATATTTTCTTTTTGCCGAAAATATTATATAACTTGGTAATATGTACAAAAATCATATTTTCACTTCTTTCGTTTCCAAAATAATATTTACCAAAAATATATTGTAACGGTATTCTCCGGAATATTTTGTAAGTTATGTTCTTGCGTTCGGTTTCACAATACTAAGTGTGTAACTTGTTTATTTATTCCGTGAGATTTTTGGTATTATTTTGGATTGCATATTCTTGGTATTTGTTAAGTTATATTATTTTACCCTAAAATAATACAACTAATACACAAAGTATACAAATATTCACACAAGTGTCTTTAATATAAATATATATTCACCCATTTTTATTTATAAAAACCAACCTCCAATACTCGTATTTTTGTAACAAAATCTATGGCAAAGTTTATATTGAAAATCATAGTTAAACTTGCTTGTAAATATTTGTTTAGAAAATTTTTTCTAAGTGTTTGTATTTTTAGAAAATTTCGCCATAGTTTCCTCTAAAAATGGAGATGTCCATGCTATAAAGCATATCATTTTCTTTTCAAAATCAACACGCAATAATCAACAATCAATCTAAACAATATTATATTTACCGAGTGCAAAAGCTATTCAATTTGCATAATAACATGAACTTGATCTTTCACAAAAAAATTGTAGTAACTTGGTAAAGTGTTTAGTGGGTTTAGTTACCCTTTAAAGTGTGTTTATTCCTCTAAAAATCTCATTCTTAAAGAAACTAGGTGTTTACAACTTGTAAACATATTTTACAAAAATGTTTATTTATTAGATCTTCTTGTTTCATAAATGTTTATACACTTGTTTTTCCACTAAAAATTAGTGTAGGTTTAAGTAAGAATCTAGTTCTACTAAAAATCATATTTTGAACTTGGTTCTCTTGGAAATTCATTTGTAAATCTTGGATCCATAAGACTATCAACTCACTTTGTTTATTATTTGTCAAGAAATCATTTTATTCATCAAGTTCATGTTTACACAAGAAGATGATTATCTTATTTCATCACATAATCATCCTCTAACTTGCTAGATCATGTGTTTAATCACAATCTAGCAAGCTCCTTATGATGATCAACATCATAATCTCAAGTAAACAACAAGCAAGTATCATACATATACTAAGCAACACTATTTCATCAAGATTTCATCATATGTAAGCTTATGTTAAAGATTCATGTTCATGTCTTTTAGTGTTCTTGTGATTTACAACATAATACATCTTTTAACCAACTAAATATGGAGTAAATAAGGGTCATGAGAGTCTTACTACTAGCTCTAAGCTAGGGAAGAACACAAGATGAAAATGGAGTGGATAAAAGCAATTGATGGAGGTCCTTCAAGTTCTACAAGCACCAAGCTTCATAAAACACCTTCTAACACCTTGGAATGATCTTGGATTGAATGGACTTGAAAGGAAAATGATGATGGTGATGGTGGTGGCGGTGGTGGTTACCTACGCCCGAGAGGGAGGGAGAGAAGAAGAGAGGTGATGTGTGGTGATGTGTGGGAACTCAAGTGCTCTTATAACCATGTTATGTTATTAACCTTTGGTTCTTATGTTTCCATAGTACATTACAAAATCTCTAGTGAATCATGGAAGATTTAAGCAAGATCTTTGGAAGATTAGGGAAATCTTGGGTGATGGGGTCCTTGTGACCGTAAATACCAAGGGGGGGGGGGGTAAATGTAAGTTTAAATGGTAACTTGTGTAATTAGTTGGAGGTTAAGTGTAAAGTCTAGTGTTTATGTGTATGATGCATTATATAGTGTGATAGGGTGTTCGGGGATCATAACTAGCTCAAAAATAATAAAACAATGCTTCTAGCAATATTTTGGTGTTCCGGGTAATGTCTGGTTGTTCGGTTAGATACCGGTTCGTTAAAGTGTCAAACTATTCCGTTTAGTGTTCATTAAGTACCCTTTGTGACACTTTTAATTTCCGACACTTAGGAAAGCATACAGGACCATTTTGCCATATTTTTGCACATTACTAGCTTGTTAAAAAAACTGAATTTTGCTTAAATATGTAGAATTCTGCACTTTTAGTGGGTTTTAGGCACTTTTCGGCACTTGAACTATCACCTAGTGACGCAGTTTTATGGTCTTTACTTCCCTACACACCATACTAGTGTAGTACCTTGTCTCTGGCCCTTACGGGGTCTCAAAACGTTGTCTGTCTATGTACTGGCATTGTCAGCATGTTTCTGAGTTATCCGCTAATTGTGCTAACTGTGCTTTGGGCATCATGCATGTCAATAAAGTTTGCATCTGATAATGAGATGACATTATGATATATGTGATGCACATGTAAGTATGATGCAGTAATCAGAAAGCAATTTAGATCATTAATTGTAGTTCAGCACAGTCATTAACCATTTAATCATAGTTAATTAATCGTACGGATACCTGGATTTATGAGGGTTGTCACACTATATGTAGTTATGTCTATAAACAAGTTTCATTGTCAATGGGTGGGTACTCATTTTTTTGGATAGGACAATGGAACTACTCATATGTATCTTATATATTAACTGATGATGTATGTTTATAGTTGTCTATTATCTATAATAGATAACAAGTTTCGCTACAATATCTATACACGTATCTATATTTTCTATTAATATGTGTTATGTATGGTTTTCTAAGAAACTAGCCGTGTTTACACACGGGTCTTACCGCTAGTTAAATATCAAAGAATAAAAATTAATATTATATATCTTTCGGTCTTACCCTCTTCGTCACGGAGGGAGGGAGAAATGGAGTTTGAATAAGGGGCCAAAAGTTTTAAAGGGAAAAGATAGGGGGGGGGGGGGGGGGGTTTGTCGATACATATATTTTTTTTTAATTTTTTGATAAAATTTGCACTACGAAGAAAAAGCAGAGGCGGCTGGGGACCCAGGCCCAAACAAAGTTACGCCCATAGAGAGAGACTAAACATTCATTCAAGGTCAGGGACTAAACATCTTACATTTATGATAATCACTTGACCAAACTTGTATTTTTTTTTTTTTTGAATAATTAGATTTAAATCATCTCACTGTTACCTTTAGATGGAAATAGTCCTAGCGAACGAATATTTTGTGACACTCTCAACTTTTAAACTAATTTTTTTCCAACGAGGTTTTTTTTTGCTAAGAATTAACCCACTTAGTTTTTGTTGATGTGGACTGCTACACCAGCAGTCCACCTCCTCAAAACTTGGCCACATAAGTAGTTCATGTCATCAAAAGTTTGATTTTTCGCCATATAAGTAGTTCACGTCATCAAACCTTTGATATTTTTTGCCACATAAGCAGTCAATGTCAACAAAAAAAACTAATTGGGTTAGACTTTAGATAGAAAAAACTTGTTGAAAGAAAAAAAATATTAAAAATTGGGACTATCGCAAAGCATTTCGTTACCTGAGACTGTTGCCGGCCAATATGTAATAGTTGGATTACTCAAATCTAATTCTCTATTTTTTTAAATATATTAAAACCGTAGCATGGGTATACGGTATACCATAGGACCAACCTATAATTCATTCAAAAGTATCATCCCCGTTCGTTAAAAAAAAAAAAAAAAAAAAAACCATTCTCCACATATAAACACTATTCAATTTTTTTTGGTTCAATAGGTGGATGTCACGATGCACTATTATTATTTTGGTACAACTTCAAAAGCTTTGTGTACAAACTTGATTGTATATGATATGTTTTACTTTTCTTTCACTAGAGCATTAGTAAAAATACAAAATAACCCTTATGGTTTAGTTTGAATATTAATAAATCCTATACTTTATAATTTATTATTATAAAAGCTAATAACCCTTATGGTTTAGTTTGAATATTAAGAAATCCTATACTTTATAATTTATTATTATAAAAGCTTTTTCAGTTTTTTACGTGGGTTTTGTTACCCTTTCGACTTAGTTTAATTGTTCATTTCTACCATAACATGCTACAATACACATACATGGTTCAACACTTTTATGCCTATTTTTTATTCGGTTTAAAGATCTTGCCTTTGTCTTAATACACGTGAGACATGAGTCCTAAATACTAGTTAGTTACTAAAAACCATGTCACATATTGGTTGGGGTTTGCTAGTGGCCCAAATCAGTCTAAAATACTGATTCAAGCCCAAGTTTGGTCATGGCCTCATGGGCTCATGGTACAAGAGTTCAGACTTCAGACGACTGACTCATAAAAGGTGACCTAAGTTTCCACTTTTTGGCCTTTTGGTTGTTTATTAATTGGATTATTTATGTCTACTTGTATGTTTGTAATAAAAAAGGTTAACCAAATTAACAATTAACACAATAATTATTTAAATTAAATAATTGTGTGGTGGGAAGGGTGAGTTGACATACATCATTTTCGTGGGTACACTGTCCTATTAAGAGTATTGAATGACCACCTCATCTCTAATATCTACATGTTGAAGTTGGATTGTGACATTTGATTGTCCAACAAAATCCATGGTCCCATTTCTTTATACATTTGGTCCCATTTTATCTCAGAAATAACTTCTACTCTTTTCATTCAAAATACTTTTTAATCATTACCCTAAAACTATATTATAGAAGTTTAAACGAGCATATTATTACCTATATATATGTTTATTAAGACGTTTTATAAATAAGAGATTTAACGTTAACATAAACGACTTCTGACTCTCAGCTTACGATAATTAAACTTCTAATGACACAACATTGTTGGTGGTCAACTTAGCATATCGATAACAATAACAAGATTTAAAATCATGACCTATGATTAAGTATATTGGTGTACTTGAACCAAAATGAATATTTTCATGTATTTTCGAAGCGTTTTTAATTGTTTGGAGTGGTTACATTCCGAGTTGTGTCTAAGTCTAGATCAAGACTTTAAGCCATGCAAGCCATAGTTGTGAAGATGAAGATCTTATTGCTAGTTTATAGCCATGCATGATAATCAGTTTACTCTTCAAGTCTTTCTTTCAAAGAAATTATATCAAATCGTCGATTAACACAAGCATCAAGAAACGAAATTAACACGATTATAAACAAAAGCATGATTAATATCATTATCCAACTATAATTTGAGTGATCAAATACAAGATAGGCATAACCTGCAAACCACTACAAACAGATATGATTAATTAGGAAAATGCTGAAATACTTATATATATCTTTGTACTTAATTGTTATTAATTAAACTCCTAATAATGGAAGCTTGAGGACTGTCATCATCAATGGTGGACAACAAGCGGGAGAGACGATCACTAAGGTCATCAACCTCCTTGTGCAAGCTTCTCACGTAGTTACAAGTTTCCTGCAACACCTTCGAAGCCGATGCCTACACAAAAAATCATATTTTTATTATATATATATGTATCGAATCATTTGTGTATAAACATTTGTCATATGTGCTAGAGGTCAAGGGTTCAAGTCCGTTGTGGACCGTGAATCAGTAAAACTAGGAGTAGATTTAGATGTGTACGTGTGAGTTAGCTATTTTAAAAAAAAAATGTCATATGTCCGAGCAAGTTTGTGATCTTTAAGTCTAGGGTATTAAAAATGAAACCCGACCATCAATCCGAACAAACGAATCAAGATTGATTCATCATGATGAACGGTAGTTATGTTAAAGGATTGAGTAGTTTTTTCGGTTAGAAAATATCTATGTACAAAAAAAGTTTGTTGTACCGTGTATCTATGTATAACCAATAATTAGGTGTAGGGACATGACAAATACTTTTAAAAGAACATTATTGAGTGGATTTTGATAGGATTAAGAATAGAAAAACCCTAGTCCAACAGTCTTTTAACAAACCATATGTCATAAACATAAACATAAAATACCTTGTTGGAACGGCGGTTTCGAAGCTCGGGAAGAAGTTGTTGCAACTTGGAGACGAGTTCGATGATCTGGTCGTCGCTGATTCTTGGAGTACTTCCTCCGGATCTTCTCGACATTACGAAGTGAAAGATGTAAGAAAATAATTAAGCAGTTGAGTATGGAAGGTAAGTGAGTTAGAATGCATATAATGGGAGGTTATATATATGGTTGGAATTAAGGATGAAGGGGTGGTAGATATGTAATATTGGGTGGTGTATTGATAGATACATATAAGAGAAAACATCCCGGCCGATCATGTTTCGGCTATGTGTGTGCAGAGGTGGAACCATGTAGGGTACATGGTTAGCCCCACTATGGTTTTGGGTAAACATGGTCCTGGTTCAACCATATTTAACAAGCCATCTGTTGTATCATATTAACTTTTTGGTCTAATTTCCTTGGATTTGATTAATCCCGGTTACATGTCATGTGTTCATGACTCATTAACACCAAATTGCTATCTGTCGTGTATATATATGCAAGATGGAAATGTACATGTATTTAGCTCAACTTTGGATAAACTCAAGTTTATATCACACACACACACATATATATAACATTACAAATATGTTTCAATCCATGAGATTTTATAGATTTTTAGTAATAAAGTATTAAGTTTGGCCAAGATAAGTGTTGTATTACTAGAGACTTAAATGAATTAAGAACATAATTTAAATATTACTTTTGGTCGTAGTAACTAATACTTTTCACCTAACTAACATAATTATTAAAAATATAGAATAAAAGTAACTAAAAAAATGATTATGATTTTTTTAGGATTTATGGACCGTTTTTTGATTCCATTTGCATTTTTATATATGTGTTGTTATTTCTATTATCAGTCATTTGTTGATCAGTTCTGTTTAAACATAATGGAAAACATGAATAACATACCTGTTACAGCAGACAGGCCAGCAGAGAATCCAGTCAGAGACGCAGCCATTGAGTTTGACATACTTGTCAGGATGATCTGGTTCCTCCTTAGGGTGTAAGATTATGATGGTGATGAACCGAAACAAGGGTTGGTTTCGGTTAGGAGAGAGAGCCGAGAATGATGTTATGAGGGTTGTGTAAATGTCTAATCGTCTAACCCTTAAACTCTCTAATAATCTCCTTATATATACACCCAAGAGGAAACCTAATTAGTTAATAAGGGTAATATGGTCCATCAACAATTACCAACTAATTATTAATAGGTTGTTAATATATTTTGATCTATATAATATAAATGATTATAATGGCTACAAGATTAAATATTATAACAATAATATATTTAATCGCACATTCTCCCACTTAGCCGAGTAATCATTTATCATGAGTATTAGATGAGCCTGGCCAGGAGTTAACACTCATTTTAGCCTTAAACCAAGAACTATAGCAGAGAAATACAACCGTTGAATCATCATTCGACTCAGGACCCCCATTAGTCATACTATAGCCTCAATTTAAAACCTAACAGTTACGATCAAAATACGCATAAGCCCTTTAGCGTCTGATTTGTATTTATATTTGTCTATATGTCATTACACCGGCAGAACATATGTTAGAGACATACAAAATCAAACTGATGAAATTTTATTAATTAAAACATAAGCTAGTACAATATGCCATTAAATAAGGTCTTTAGTAAGTCCCATATTCGATACATATTCTTCGAAAACTTTAGGTGGGAGACCTTTAGTCATCGGATCCGCAAGCATATTTTTAGTACTAATATACTCAATACAAAGATTATTTTCCTCAACTCGTTCACGTACGAACAAATATTTTGTATCGAGATATAAACCAGCTCCAGTCGAACTGTTACTGTTCGAGAAACTAACGGCAGGTGAGTTATCACAATAAAGCTTCAATGGTCTATAAATGAAATTAACGATTTTGAGTCCAGTGATCAGATTTCTAAGCAACATTCCATGACAGGTTGCGTTGTAAACTGCAATGTATTCTGCCATCATTGTGGAAGTTGTGGTTAACTGTTGTTTATGACTCTTCCATGAGATAGGTCCGCCTGCTAACATAAATATGTAGCCCGAAGTGGATTTCTTGTCATCTTTGCATTTGGCAAAGTTAGAATCAGAAAAACCTACCACTTCTAAGTGATCACTTTTTCTATAAGTCAGTTTATAGTCTTTCGTCCCTTGCAGATATCTAAGGACCTTCTTAGCTGCTTTCCAGTGATCTAGGCCAGGATTAGTCTGATAACGGCCAAGCATTCCAACAATATAAGCGATATCTGGGCGAGTACAGACTTGAGCATACATCAGGCTCCCGACTACTGATGCGTAAGGTATCTGGCTCATTTGCTCCTTTTCAACCTCTGTTGTCGGACACTGGAATGAACCGAAAACATCTCCCTTAACTACTGGAGTGACTGAGGGTTTGCACTGTTGCATGTTGTAACGTGTAAGGACACGATCTATGTAAGTCTTCTGAGACAATCCTAAGATCCCTTTGTGTCTATCTCGGTGAATTTCGATGCCAATGACGTAAGAAGCATCTCCGAGATCCTTCATGTCGAATTTATGCGAGAGTAACCTCTTCGACTCATGCAACATGTCTAAACTATTACTTGCCAATAGAATATCATCTACGTAAAGGACAAGTATAATGGGTTCTGATTGTGGAGATGGAGTTTGTGCAGTAGCTTCAGGTGCAGTTGTTGCATTGGGTACAAAAGGAGTAAACGGAGTAATGGTAAGCGACGAGTCTCCCCCCCCCCCTCCGCGTCTTGTACTTCTTGCAATTCT
Organism: Helianthus tuberosus; assembly: GCA_030545235.1. NCBI lineage: Eukaryota > Viridiplantae > Streptophyta > Magnoliopsida > Asterales > Asteraceae > Helianthus > Helianthus tuberosus. The sequence goes on from CM060374.1 coordinate 16,407,879, forward strand.
TTGTAAGGGTTGGTACTGCTCCCACTGACCTTGAAATCATCCAGGAACGCAACACGCTTGGTTTCAACAATGCGGGTGACATGGGAAGGACAATAGAAATGATAACCCTTCGAATGATCAGGATACCCGATAAAGAAACAGGTAACTATTTTAGGGTCAAGTTTCCTTAGGAAAGGATTATAGAGTTTTGCTTCAGCAATGCAGCCCCATACTTTCATATATTTAAGACTCGGTTTCCTTCATGTCCAAAGTTCATAAGGAGTTTTAGGGACAGACTTAGAAGGAACTCTATTGAGTATATGAACAGCTGCTTTTAACGCTTCAGTCCAGATGAATAATGGTAAATTAGTGTTGGCTAACATACTGCGCACCATGTTCATAGGGGTACGATTTCTTCGTTCAGCGACACCATTCTGCTGAGGTGTACCAGGCATGGTGTATTGGTTCACAATCCCCTGGCCCTTACAAAACTCATAAAATGGACAAGGAGCTTGACCCACATCAGTATGTCTTCCATAATATTCACCGCCTCTATCTGATCTCACAACTTTAATTTGACGATCTAATTGCTTTTCAACTTCAGCTTTATAATCTTTAAAAGTTGTTAGAGATTCAGATTTTTCCTTAATGAGATACAAGTACATGTAACGAGAATAATCATCAATGAAAGTGATAAATGAAGTATGTCCTGTTATGCCAACGATTTGGTAAGGACCACTAATGTCAGTGTGAATGAGTTCTAATAAATTAGAGCTCCTAGTGGCACCTTTCTTATTTGCTAATGTCATTTTGCCTTTAAGATATTTGACACATGTTCCAAAATCAGTGAAATTATGAGGAGGTAAGACTTCATCCTTTACGAGACGATTTAATTGTTCTCTTGAGATGTGGCCTAAACGTTGATGCCACAACATAGATGAAGTCTCCAAGTCTCAAATCTGTTTCATCTTTGTGAGTGATTCATTAATATTATATGACAACAAAGATTTGGAAAAATTATCATCTAGTTCTAATCTATAGAGACCACTATCCAGAATGCCAGTACCATAAACAACGGAATTATATAGAATAGAGAGTTTGCGATGACCATGGGAAACAACAAAACCGTCCATGTCTAACTTTGGTCCTGATACAAGGTTCCGAGTTACCTCAGGAACATATAAGGTATCATAAAGTTTAATACGTAAACCAGTTTTCAAAAATAATTGTAATGTTCCTATGGCCTTCACTTCTAATTCCCGATCATCCCCAACTTTAAGTGTTCTTTGATTTCTTCCCAGCCTCCGGATTGAAAGGAATCCCTAAGTAGAGTTGGTTACATGAACCATAGAACCAGAATCAAACCACCAAGAATTAGCAGGAACATTTAAATTAAAGGACTCAAGTATCATGAAAAATCGTTACCTTTCTTAGCCAGCCACTCCTTGAAGTCAGGGCATTCCTTTTGCTTATGTCCTGTTTTCTTACAGAACTTGCAATAGGGTTTGCCTAAGGAGCTCTTAGAGCTGGAAGGTGTACTTGTATTAGGATTTGGCTTTTGGACTTTGGAATCATCCTTTCTTTGATAATTTTTATTCCTCTTCTTAGAGTTGGAGGTGGTGAAGTTAGCAACATCAGTAGTGCGATCCATCTTCATACGCTCTTCCTCCTGTACGCACATAGTGACCAGCTCACTCATCATCCATTTATCCTTCTGAGTGTTGTAATTGATCTTGAATGATTCATAGGACGAAGGAAGCGAAGTGATGATGAAGTGAACAAGAAAACCATCACTGATTTCCATCTCTAGCCCCTTCAGCTTATTGGCCATGTCATGCATCATCATGATGTGCTCGCGAATGCCGCTCCTCCCATCATACTTAGTCGTCACCAGCTTGAGGATAAGAGTGCTAGCGTATGCTTTTGATGTCCCTTTGAATTGTGCCTCCACAGAAGCCAGATAGGTTTTAGCATCCTCAGAATCAGGAATAGCTCCTCTAATTGCATTATGAATGGACTGCTTCATGAACATGAGAGACATGCGGTTACACCTAGTCCATTTTTCATGAACTATCTGCTCAGCAGCAGTACTTTGAGTGGTAAGGTCCGCTGGCTTATTCTCTCTTAGAGCATAATCGAAGTCTAGCAATCCAAGTGTAAGCATGAGGGCATCCTTCCATTCAGCAAAGTTATCACCAGTCAAAGGTGGAATCCTGCAATTTGGCGCTGATAATGGAAATAAGATGAGCAATTTATGACACTAAGAAAAAAGTCCTAATGTGATCTAAGGGCATGTTATACTAAGGCATGCATAAATAATGACCATTTTAATTATGAAGCTGTGATATTGTCTATTACTAACATCAAAATAATAGACTTAGTTAAACTTCTACTTAAACGAAGACAAATCAGCTTTGGCCAGAAGTGTAATCATTTAAGTATGTGTGCAAAGTAATCGTGACAAATCAGCTTTGGCCAGAAATGAGACAATCACTTTAGTTATGCACTTGTCAAGTATGCTAGACATAAATGAATTAAAATCAGCTTTGGCCATAAATTAAGACATTTCACATTTGTAATGCATACTCAACATATCTTTTATAATACTTGAACAATAAATAGATGTATTAAATCAGCTTTGGCCAGAAATGATACATCAGAAGCTCATTCAATTTAAGCTATTTTGGTGTTGTAAAAGTTATCTGATTCTGATTAGTTCACATTAAATAGCCTAAAATAATGAGGTTTCGAGTGAGGTCTAGAGTCAGGTCTCGACTGAGTTATGAGATCTCGAGTCATTTATGAGGTCTCGAGTCGCAACCTTGGTCTCAAGTGGCAATCATGGTCTCGACTACTGTATTTTATGAGATCTCGATTCTATAATGAGATCTCGAGTCGCAACCACGGTCTCGAGTCATGAAGATTGAAGCCTTTAGTCGAAAACTCAGTGGTCTAGAGTCGAGACTGTTGTCTAGAGTTGTAAAGTTTTGAGAAACCTTATGATTTCGAGTCGAGACCTTGTGGTCTCGAGTCGAGACCTTGTGATCCCGAGTCGCAATCTGATGGTCTCGGGTCCACTGTTAACAGCTGGTGTTGTGAAAATAACTGAAAACTCAAAATTTTAGGGATTGTGGGATAGTGTTTCCTGTTTTATTGTTAATCTAAACTTATCAAAGATTTCAAAAATTATAACTGATTATCTATTAACAGTTTTCGAGAATTTTAATAGATAAAATTCAGATCAAAACCAGTAAAAACATCCACTAATCCAAATTATATTCCAAAACTTAAGGAATTTTCGAGTTTTCTTAGAACATTTGATGAACCCTAGAAAATTAAAACATAATTCTGGGATCCAAAACCTGAATTTTAAGACTTTGGTTAACAGATTTCGGACATTAATTTACCCATTATGATTTCGAGTCAATTTATTAAGCATCATCTTCCGAAAAAGTGATTTCGGCACAATGGTACTTGAAATCAGTCGTGATTTTATAAGGCTTTAAAGATTTCTGTTTTCCAGATTTTAATCCCAGAATAATGGATACGAAAACATAACTGATTTATCAACATATGCTCCACATGTTGATCAGTTCTGTTTAAACATAATGGAAAATATGAATAACATACCTGTTACAGCAGACAGGCCAGCAGAGAATCCAGCCAGAGACGCAGCCATTGAGTTCAACATACTTGTCAGGATGATCTGGTTCCTCCTTAGGGTGTAAGATTATGATGGTGATGAACTGAAACAAGGGTTGGTTTCGGTTAGGAGAGAGAGCCGAGAATGATGTTATGAGGGTTGTGTAAATGTCTAATCGTCTAACCCTTAAACTCTCTAATAATCTCCTTATATATACACCCAAGAGGAAACCTAATTAGTTGATAAGGGTAATATGGTCCATCAACAATTACCAACTAATTATTATAATTTGATCTATATAATATAAATGATTATAATGGCTACAAGATTAAATATTATAACAATAATATATTTAATCTCACATCATTATCATATAATCGGGTGGGGGTGGTCACTAGTGATAGAATTCCATCAGTCACAAGCACCCAATCAAGTTCCGCCATGTCATCAACCATTTTTCCATTACTCACAACCTTTTTTAGTGGTATTGGTCATCACTAACAACACCCACAATAAACCCTCACACCCCCTCACATGTTCCATCACTAAAATCCCATAACGCGTGATATTTTTAACGTAAATTGTTCTTCTCGCGTGGAATAACATGGTGGCGGTGGAAATTCTTGGCCCATCACGCGTTATACATGTTCCATCACGGAGATTTTTCCCCCGCCCCCAGTTCCGTACATCCGTTGAGGCTCTTTCCGTTGCGAAAGAGAGACAACGAAAAATCCTTTTGGACAAGCGGGCCCAGGCGGAGGATGTGAGAGGGGGCAGAGAAAAAGGATGAGAGAGAATGTCAGTTTAATAAGCGGTACCGACATGCCAGTCCCTCCTTCTGCTATGCATGGTTTTAGCGCTTAGGGTTATGGGCATTTGTGTCATAAGAAAATATTTAAGGAATGATATTGATAATTTGATTTTAAGTTTTCATTTAGTAGCAACAATAATAATGTGATTTAAGATTTATATTTTTTATAAAACACTTGTATTAATTACGAGATATTGTAGGACATAGCAATCAGACCTGTTACCTGGCCATTGGCTCCTCTATTGACCGAATTAATGCAATAGTTTCAAACAATTTCAGTTTTGTTATTTATTTAAGATGGCCATTTATTTTTAAATTATTTATAAGAATCTAAATTATTTATAAAAATTTAAAGTGATATATTAAACAATTTAAAAGATAAATGACTCATTTCTCTTGAGAGATGTAAGTTCAACTCCCACTTGGTGCAGAGTGAGGCATTGGTGGGCAATGATAGGAGACCCAGGGAAATCTGAGTTGGATCCTTGAGCCAAACGGGTTTTACCGGTAACTTCATCGTCGTGCCTACGGGCGGGTGGGTTATCGGGTTTTCCCCGGAATTGGTGGTGGACCCGGGTACTCTCGGAGTACTCCGTTTGGTCCAGTGGGTGCCCTGAGAGTGCTCGGAATTGAATCTGTTGGCCGTTTAAAAAAAAAGATAAATGACTTGAATATAAATAAGTTTAAAAAAACTGGAAACATGATTATGGGCTCATGGGTTCAAGCATTTGTATAAAACATGAAATCTATACATGAATTGTAAATAAAAGAAGAGTAAATTACGTTTTTGGCCTCTGTGGTTATATCACTTTTACTATATTAGCCCAAAATAGGATTTTTTTAATATATGTGCCCCCATGGTCTCTATAACTAACTATTTTGGCCTCTAAGTCTAACTCTATCCCTTACCTTAGTTAATTGTTTGTCACATGGCAGACACATGATGGGTATTTTTTGTAATTTCTCCTCCCCTTTAAATCTAACCCGGATCTTCAAGAATATCATCATCTTCTAACCCAGATCTTCAAGAACGCATCATCATCTTCAAGAACACATCTCTTTAAACCCAGATCTTCAAGAACATGGCCACCTTTAACCATCATCATCATCCCCTAACCAAAACCCACATTTCAGTTTCAGATATTCATAAACAAGAACAAATAAAAAACAAAACCCAAATTCAAAAACATCTTTTCTTCACAAATTAAATTTCCAAATCTTCAACAAATTAATACGAATTCTAGATCTGCAAAATTCCAACATACAATCAACAAAATTAATATCCTCTTCAAGAACAACAAATTAATATCCTCTTCATAAACAACAAATTAAGTAGGAATTCCAGATCTCGTCGGCTAAGAGAGAATCAATTCCAGGGCTCAGGTATTGACTCGTGGTCGAATTGGGGTTCGGGTAATGAGAAAGCTGAGTGGGGGGTTAATGTTAGTTCGGATTCGGTAAGCTTCGAAGATCACCGTCTTTTGAAAACGGTGGGAATAACGGGGAGAAACCTGATCTGTCATGGGTTCGGTCTCTTGTTAAAGAAACACCCCTGGAAAAGATGGCTGCTTATGGCGGTGGTTCTAGTGGTGGCGGGGTGTTTGGTGAAGGCGGCAGTAGCAGAATTGACCAAATCGATAAGCAAATGCAGCTTGATCATCTTGTTGCTCAACATAATTGAATTCATGGAAGGAGGCAAATAACAAAGATCCAATTTTCGGTTTTGATTTTGATATTTGGGGAAGAAATTTGTAGAAAGATTGGTGGTTAAGTCTGGTTAATGGTCTGGGAAAGAAATAGTTAGGGTTTTCTTTATACAATCAATAAAAAGGGAGGAGAAATTACCATTATACCCATCATGTGCCTGCCATGTGACAAATAATTAACCAGAGTTTGAAGTTGAGTTAGACTCAGGGGCCAAAATAGTTAGTTATGGAGACCAAAGGGCACATATGTTAAAAAATCATATTTTGGGCTAATATAGTAAAAGTGATATAACCACAGGGGCCAAAAACGTAATTTACTCATAAAAGAATGAAAAATTGACGTCTAATAATTTCTGGTAGATGTTATTGGCCATTGGAAATCCCACTTTGAATATTCCTCATGCTAGTCTAACCTTTCACCTATTTTTTCTCCACTGGTCCTCCGTTAAAAAAAATTAACGAAGTTAAGTTTTTTTCCGAATTACAAACATATGTTTTAGGGCTTTTGATCAGAACGACGATACGAGTCGATTGATGTAAAACTTAGCTCGAAACGATGCTCCAAACGACTTGATTTTTGTTAATCGGAAATGAAGGGTTTGGTTGTGACTTGGGTTGTGGACTTGTGAGTTGTTCATATCACACATAAGAAAACGTATAACTAAAAAAATTATTAATTTAACATTTATCATAAGTTGAACATTACATTATTTTAACATATAATTTTGGTGTGACACACACATATGTTTCTCTAACCAATACTATGAAACCTGAAAAACATCAAAACTAGGTACGAGATTTCAAAACACATGAAATATGCCTGAACTTCATTTGGTTATCAGTTGTTAGAATCTAAATAAAAAAAAAACCAAACAATACTTCAGGGTAACTTTTGATATATTTCAACTACAGCAAACGAACTAAACCATATGTACGCCACGTGATATATTTGATTAGACCAGAATTGGTCGGCAATGACTATGGGGAACATGTTTTCAAATCTTAACAGGATATTGTTGCCTTTAAACAAACAATTATTAAATAAATACAAATTTCCTTTTATACTCGGTTTCCAATTCTAGTCTTTGTTGTATTTTATTTTTAACTAGTATTAAGTATCTCGCGTTGCGGCGGGGCGAGCACTAATGCCAGACTACTGTCACTCTGTCAGCGACCACCGACACTGAAGTTGCGGTGTTAATGCGAATAAATTAAACCGAAACGTAAAATATAGAATAAAATAACTAAGTTGATATAGGACTCGCGTGTTACGATAAACCCGCGTCTATTTTTCCCGTTTGACAGGTTCATCGTAATATATATATATTATATATAATATATCATTACCACTATACAAACTATAATGCATACATTAAAACAACCATTGCATCAATATTTCTGTACCTACAAGACACATACCACAAATTTTAGAGATGCAATTTCCAATATTATAACATACCGACATATAAAACACATTATGTTTACTATTATAATGATTCTCTAAATTCTAAATCATTTTAAGTAGAAATTAAAATAATAGTAATAACAAAATTAATAATAATAATAATAATAACAAATCTATTGGCTAGAAATGAAAAGTCAATTTTTTTGAAAAACTCCCTATACTTTGAGTACAAGTCCACAAAGCACCAAGATGTTAGTAATTTATAATATGAAAATTGTTTATAATGTTTTAATTTAATTTTATTATATTCTATTATATATATATGTTTTAATTTTATTATATTCTATTATATATATATATATATATATATATATATATATATATATATATATATATATATATATAGGGTAAGGTTCATGCGAGAACCACCTTTATTGCGAAAACCACCTTTATTGCGATAACCGCGATAACCAATGTGAACATAACCTAAAATAGCTAAAAAAACCTAACCCCCCAAGCTAAATGCTAAAAACTAAAACCTCAAAAAAAAACCTAAAAAAACCTAACCCCACCCCAAAAACCTAAACCCCCCTCCCCCACCCCCCCCCCCCCCCCCCAAAAAAAAAAAAAAAAACCTACACCCACCCCCCAGCTAAAATGCTAAAAACTAAACCCCCAAAAAACCTAAAAAAATCAAAAAAAAAAATTTTTAATATTTTTTAAGGTAAAATCGCTACTTTTAGTAGCAAAAAAAAAAATTTTTAAATTTTTTTTGGCTACTAAAAGTAGCGATTTTTTTATAAAAAATATTAAAAAAAATTGTGTGTTTTTTAGCTATTTTTAGGTTGTGTTCACATTGGTTCTCGCGGTTCTCGTAATAAGGGGTGGTTCCTAACGGATCTTTGTCCTATATATATATTATTGGCCAAGGCTCATGAATAATTCCTTTTTTTTTACTTTAGTGGTTTTTTTAATTTGATATATAAATTTAGAAATACATATTGAATTAATAAAGTTAGATGTTGGAGTGGTTAAGTTGTTTCCTATAATATAATATATTCAAGTTCAATTCTTGAACCCTCCACTTTTAAATACTTTTTTTATAATATTAATTTTTAATAATTCCTTTTTATTTTTTAAATCGTGTTTCCATGTTTTTTTTTACTTTAGTGGTTTTTTTCTAATTTGATATATAGATTTAGAAATACATATTTAATCAATAAATTAGGTGTCGGAGTAGTTAAAGTTGTTTCCTACCATATAGTATACTCAAGTTCAATTTGAACCCTTCACTTTTGAAATCTTATTTTTTTATATATCAATTTTTTATTTTAATAATTCCTTTTTATTTTTTAAATCATGTTTCCCTTATCATTTAATTTAATATTTATAACAGTTTATGTTTGTTAACTTTTTCTAAAACCTAAGTACGTAGTTGTGTTTAATTTTCCTTGACATTCCGGTATAAATTTTGTTAAAACGAAGTTGTATTCAAAATAGAGTTTGTATTTGGTATCGTAAAACGGTATAATGATGAATTGAAACCGAATCGATTATGACGGTTTGGTTTTCTAAACAACACCCTTAAATTTCAAATAACGTTTGTTTCACATTGCTTTGTTTCGCTGCAACACGCGACATAAAGAAATCTAGTACATACTAAAATCCAAGGATAGTAAACAATATGATTTACATCTGTATAATTATATTTAAATATTTTTTTCTCTTATAAATTTTAAACTATATTATTTATATTTTACATATTTTATTTATTTGAGAATATCTTTGTGAGTAAAAATCCAATCAAGTAAAATACAATATATATATATATATATATATATATATATATTTTAATTTTTAGAGTAAACTTCCGTTTTGCTCCATGTGGTTTGGTCATTTTAACGGTTTTGCTCAAATAGTTTAAAAATAGCAATTTTCCTCCCTGATATACCATTATGACGTGCTTATGTTTATCTATGTTTCAACATAATATTCATTCAAAATTGAGTTATGTCAACGCTCATCGGGTTCGCCAGATACATATTCAACACCTACCTAAAAATACTTTCTAACAAATACACAACAAATTTTACCAACAAATGCTCTTATGTTCGTCTTGGTAACGATGAATACTACACAAAAGAAAAGGAAAATCTTCAAAATCTCGTCTAAAGTTCAACGCTCATCTTCACAATAATGTTATTTTGTAATTCGGAACTTTATATTTGTGCTTGCATAACTTTTATGTAACTAAGTTTGTTACTACTCTAAACATTATTCTCTATTTTGTGTATATATAGAATACCAGTCATACCCCGCGAGGGAATGACACTAGTTTTTAACTAATTAGTATTTTCGCTAGTGTTATATTATTTGTAGAGATAAAAATCAAGAGTTAATTGCCAAAATCGTCCATGAGGTTTGGGCACGTTTGTCATTTTTGTCCAAAATGACACTTTTGTACCAAATTGCTCCCAACGTTTGTAACTTTTTGCCATTTTCATCCAAACCACTAACTTAGTTTATTTTTTCTGCTAAGTTGAGAATATTTGGATGAAACTGGCAAATATAAAACCATAGGTACGATTTTGGCAATTTATTCAAACCATTTATAATTTCTTTTATTTAATTATTTTTATTACATATATAATAAAAAAGAATATACGTGGAGTTTTTAGAAAAGAAAAATTAATAGTTTTGTCACATAATTTTTATAAATTTTCATCCAAATCACTAACTCAATTTATTTTTTCTGTTAAGGTGAAGGATGTTTTAAATTTTATAAATTAAGACATAAATTAATTTACAGCTTCTTTATATAAATCAGTTTTATAAAGAGAAAACGTCATTGGTGTGCAACACATAAAAATCGATTACAAATTTTAGTATTTATCAGTTGTAGAGATAGAAAAAAATTGTAAAACGTTAAATATTTTTTAAATGTGTTGAGCACCTAGGAAATATGTTAGTAGAAATAAAATATTTATTTAATTAAGATTATGAGGGTAACTAACTAATACTTATTTCGAGTGGCTTGAGTAAACAAACTTTTGGTTCATAGTATTATAATTACAATTTGGTGGGTAATTTTAAGGTTTGGTAACGATACGTTGTTTGATAGGAGGGGGGGGGGGCACTGGCTTCTGTTTTTCCTTAAGAGAGAATTTAAAAGAGTAGAAGATAAATTACAAACTTGTTACATATGATAAGATTTTTTTATTTGTTCTTTTTCAATAAGGTCACCAACATTTTAGTTAAATAAAATTTAGATGTTTAAGTAGATTTTATTTTTATAAAACTGATCTATATAAAAAATTAGAAATTAATTTATGTCTTAGTTTATAAACATCCTTCGCCTTAATAGAAAAATTAACTTAGTTAGTGGTTGGATGAAAATTTATAAAAATTATGTGACAAAGCTATTATTTTTTTCATATAAAAATTGCATGTCTATTCTTTTTTATTATATATGTAACAAAATTAATTAAATAAAAGAAATTTAAAAGAGTTTGAGTAAATTACCAAAATCGTCCCTGTGGTTTTATATTTGTCAGTTTCATCTAACTATCCTCAACTTAACAGAAAAAATAAACTAAGTTAGTGGTTTGGATGAAAATGACAAAAACTTACAAACGTTAGGGGCAATTTGGTACAAAAGTGTCAATTTAGACGAAAATGGCAAACTTGCCCAAACCTCAAGGACGATTAATTTTTTTATTCATTTCACTACTCTATTATCTATGATGACAATTTAAGAAGGAAACTACGAGTTTTGGTTAATCGAAGTGTCAAAAGACTCCACTAGGAAACACAATATGGTGTTCCGGAGAAAAATGGGACGGGAGGCCCCAATCTTAACACCGCTCCGTCTAAATTGACCACAATATTTTGGACCACAATCTTGGTGGCTTCCTTGATTCTTTTCCCAATTTGGTGACCCTTATTCACACACACGCATACACGCACGTACACAAACATATATATAGGGTTTGTATCATATGAAAATCACTAAGGTAATTGAGAACCTTGAGAACAATTCTGGACCATATATTTTCCTAAGCAAAAATGCAAAAAATGCAATTTTTTAGATATATACACATGTGTATATTTTGAATTCTTAGCTATATATATATATATATATATATATATATAGGTAGAGGATCCTGTAAAAAGTGCTCAAAGTGCTCAAAGTGTGAGAAGTGTATTATAACACTATATATAATACTATATAACACCATATAAACACCGTATAACAATATGTAACACCATATAATACCATATAACACTATGTAACACTATATATCATTATATAACAAATATAACACTATAGGTTGTCTGATAACATCTCTATGATAGATGTATAGTGTTATATTTGTTATATAATGATATATAGTGTTACATAGTGTTATATGGTATTATATGGTGTTACATATTGTTATACGTTGTTTATATGGTGTTATATAGTATTATATATAGTGTTATAATACACTTCTCACACTTCTCACACTTTAGGCCCTTTTTACACTATCCTTACCCTATATATATATATAGAGAGAGAGAGAGAGTAGGAGTTGGGTGGAAAGTCTATTTTTCCTAGAAAGTCTAGGAAGGAATAAGAATTGGACATGTGTCATTGAGGGATTTTAAGTAGAAGGGCTATCATGTAATTTCACATTTTAATTTTATTTTTGGAATGTATCTTCATTAACTAAAATTCCATGATTTTCGGAATTTTTATTATTTTCGAATTCAAATCTGGAAGTCAATGTGTTCATTAACTAAAATTCCATGTCAAATTACATCGCATATTCCATTGTTCAGAAGATTACTGGAATTTATCAGCATGTTCTTGGTGCTGTGTTTTAACAGTTTACAGGGCTAAAGTCAATTTTTTTTATAGATCCCACAATATAAAGATGGTAAAACACAGGGTATGAATCTGATTGCTGTTAAAACACAACTGTATGAATCTGAATGCTAAAAGACAAGTGTATGAATCTGCTTGCTGTTAAAACACAACTATATGAATTTGTTTGCTGTTAAAACACAACTGTATGAATCTGAATGCTAAAACACAGCTGTATGAATCTGCTTACTGTTAAAACACATCTGTATGAATCTGGATGTTAAAACACATCTGTATGAATCTGCTTGCTGTTAAAACACATCTGTATGAATCTGCTTGCTGTTAAAACACAATTGTATGAATCTGCTTGCTGTTAAAATACATCTGTATGAATCTGGATGTTAAAACACATCTGTATGAATCTGCTTGCTGTTAAAACACATCTGTATGAACCTGCTTGCTGTTAAAACACATCTGTATGAATCTGTTTGCTGTTAAAACACATCTGTATGAATCTGAATGCTAAAACACAACTGTATGAATCTGCTTGCTGTTAAAACACATATGTATGAATCTGGATGCTAAACCACAACTGTATGAATCTGCTTGCTGCTAAAACACAACTGTATTAATTTGCTTGCTGTTAAAACACATCGTCAAGAAATCGGAGATGATAAGAACAATATTTGAATGGTGATGATGAACTCGGAGATGGTGGAGATGGAGAAGTGTTTTAATTTGATCCGGTGCTCTCCATCGTTTCTAAAGTTATCTTCTTCCATGATTGTAGTTATTTTTGGTAGGGATTGGGGTTTCCAAGATGGGTTTGGAGAGAGAGAGAGAGAGGGAAAATCGCTTGAATTTAGGAACTTGGCGGTTATCTAATTGATTTAAAACACGGCCATTGACAAAATTGCCCCTACTCATTTAAAACAATCAATTAATTAAACTCAAATATTACAAGATTGCCATTGATTTAATCTCAACCCTTAAACACACCAATCGAATGGACCAGATCGCTTTCTAGACTTTCTAGGAAAAACACGCTTTCCGTGCGAACCCTACTCTATATATATATATATATATATATATCCGTGTGTGTGTGTTTAAAATTGAAACACAAGTACTGTACATACATCTATGTTTGATAATATACATATATGTACACTTGTGTATAAATAATTGTACATATACGTATATAAACGAGGATTATGGTTTTAAACATGTTTATTCTAGTATTGTACATGTGTAAATACGTGTTAAAAGTTGAAAAAGAAGTATCGTATATATGTATGTTTTATAATATACACATATTTATAGTTTAAAAATTGACAATATACAATGTGTATAATTAAAAGTTGTATATAAAAAAACAAAAGAAAAAACTCTTAGAAACGTGTGATTTGAAGTAATTTTTTTATTTTTTATTTTTGGCCTAGATAAATTGTGTGGTACAGAATCGTTCACATGTAGTGTTTTAAATACTGGTATGAGCCGACCGGTTATACCGGTTAAAATCAGATACATGTCTAGTACGATAAAGGCTGGTAAAACCCGAATACGGTATGTCTTATGTACCGATAGTAAATCCGATTCTACCGGTTCAAATCATTCAACCGATTCGCATTATCTTAAAATTTGTTTCTTTTTAATTTTAATAAATACTAATACTGACCTTCCATATTTCCGGTAATTAACTTAATGCCTTCCATTTTAATATTCTATCACTGTATGAATATGTTATCCACATCCTAATGTAATATTGTTTATAAGTAGTAAAAATGCTTAATATTTTACAAGAAAACAATTCATTTTTTAGATATAACCATGACCAGCTACATAAATTCTAATTGAGATTGAATTATTTTTTAGATGAATTTATATTTTATGTAATTATAGGGTTAACAGGTAACCCAGTTGAACCGTCCGATACAACCCAGTTGAATCGGTTAAACAATTTCAGAGCCCAACCCGGTATGGTTCAAACATCGATTTTTAAAACACTGTTCACATGGTTTTCAATTAACATTTGTTCTCTTAAGATCTCTACCACACACACACACACACACACACACACACACACACACACACACACACACACACACACACACATATATATATATATATATATATATATATATATATAGGGGAATGATGTATAGAAAACCCACTTTAATTTAGAAAACTCGGGAAACTCAAAGCTCCCGATGTTTTTTTTTTTGAAAAAAATTATACATGTTATATACATGTTTTTAAGGGTTTTGGGCAAAAAAATAAAAATAAAAAAAAACGCCGAGTAGATATTTAAAAAAAATAAACAAGTTTTGGTATAACATATGTTACATTCATCTGACATATTTGTAACATGTGTTACACCAAAACTTGTTTATTTTTTTTAAATATATACTCGACGCTTTTTTGATTTTTTTTTGCCCAAAACCCTTAAAAACATGTATATAACATGTGTAAATTTTTTTTTTATAAAAAAAAAAATTCGGGAGGTTAGAGTTTCCCAAGTTTTCTAAATAAAAGTGGGTTTTCTATAGATACTTACATTATATATATATATATATATATAGGGTGGGGTTCGACTACAAAGTCTAATTTTCCTACAAAGTGTACAAAGTCATAAAACACCACAATTTCAACCATAAAACACACTTAAAATCCACAAATAACAAAGTGAAGATCACTAAAACACAATATCCAAACCTTATCAGTCCATAAAACTTCAAACACACCATCGTAGAACTATAAATATAAAACACAATATGATAATCAATATAAAACACACTAATGTTAGTCATTCGATAATCAAAGCCTTATCATCCAAAACACTACACAAAACCCACAAATATAGCGTTTTAATAATCTCCATTTTGTTATTTGTGGGTTTTGAGTGTGTTTTATAGCTAAAATTGTGCTGTTTTATGACTTTGTACACTTTGTAGGAAAAATATACTTTGTAGCCAGCTTCCACCCTATATATATATATATATATATATATATATAATGATGAATGAAATAATTTTAAAAATCTAAATGAGTAAACAAATCCATATTATTGAAGGTTAAAGTGAATCTAAGAATTGATGGAAATTTATTGGTTTAATAGCATTCAGAATGGATCCATTATGTGAGTGAGTTACTTATATTATAAGGAATAGTTGTGAGTGGAGAAGAGATTAAATATATATGAATGTTACTATTCATCTGTAAATATATGAGAAACACTGTTTATCCCTTATCATTTTTTTAATATTTTTAAATGTGGTTATGAGTTAAGGAGAGAGAAAATGTAATGCCAGAGGTATAAAAAATAATATTTAATTAAAGAGGAAAGAGAAAAAATAGTAATTTTTAGTAGGGCTGCAAACGAACCGAACGAACACGAACAGAACCTTGTTCGTGTTCGTTTGTTAAGAAATATATGTGTTCGCAAACCGTTCACGAACACTTATCGAATGAGATTTTATGTTCGTGTCCGTTTGTTAAGTTAATGGACTTGTTCGTGTTCGTTTGTGTTTGTTTGTTAATTTTAGGCAATGAACAAAAACAAACGTTGAGGAACACAAATGAGTACAAACTAATGTTCATGAACACAAATGGAAACAAACGAACACAAACAATCGTTCATGAACAAAATATATAATACACCAACACTTATTAGATATTTAATTTGTCGGAATTTTGAAGTAATTAAATACATATAAAAATTAAAAACACTAATTAACTATCGAACACTTTACCAAACGTTCACGAACACGACCTCTGTTCATGTTTGTTCATTTAACGAAACGAACGAAATTTCTTGTTCGTGTTCGTTTGTTTAATAAACAAACGAACACAAACGAACTTTCCGCCGAACGGTTCACGAACTGTTCGCCGAACGTTTGGTTCGTTTGTAGCCCTAATTTTTAGTGTAATTATATGAATATGGATAAAAAAATCCAATGTAAATGCTAAATATCATTTCTATTAAAATTTCTATCTCTATCTATAGAAAATCAACTCTCTCTAAATTTTGTTCAACCTCCCACATAGCAAAATCTTTAACTTTAGAGATGTAAATTCAGAATTTCTATACACATAGATTCTCTAAAGCCAAATCTTTATATTTTGGTGATGTGGATGGATATTCGAACTAAGAAGAAAAACAGAAGAAACCTTTAATTTAAATTAAGTACTTGTGTTAAGTTTCGATGGCTTCATACCTTCGAATATTTTTTTTCTTTTTGTACTGGATTTGCCTATATAGGATAAATTTTGATACATGTAAAATAAACTATTTTTGACTAATTAATTAGAAAGAAAATAAATAATGGTTACATTATTTAGAAAATAATTAATCACTACATCAAAATCTCCTTTTGATATTAAAACAAAGTTCAAATAATTACATTACTTAAGTAGTCATCTTAAAAGATTCATATGATATATTATCGTTTACTAACAATTGGGGCCCACCATGAGGAAATTAGTGCTTCAATTCTAAAAACTTTTTTGTGTTCATTTTTGTTCATTTTTTTTATCAACTCCATGACGTCTCAGGGAAAATCCACTTCAAGTGTCATGTCGGTGGTTACCTCATCTCAAACCAGTGCATCATTACCTCCTATTCCCACACCATTCCAAAAGAATGTGGATAATGCTCAAAAGAATACATCATCCGTCTTCCAAGGATCCAAAACTTCGACTAGTTCTTCTTCTACTAATACTAACAGTGATATTTCTGTTTTGTTTTTGCAGATTAAGAGCTACATGTAGCAGAAAGACAAAACCAACCAAAGGATCCTTCGCGAGATTGATGACATCAAGAAGCAAAAGAGGCCAGCAGAGGATCAAACTCCATTGGTGCCTAGGGTGTTGGACTTTGTCACTCCAGCAACTGCAGTACAACAGTCCAGAGTGTCCATCACACAACCACAAGGATCCTCCATCCATCAGCAGGGATCATTGGCGATGACTCTTCCACAAGGATCCTCCATCTATCAGCATGGATCAGTGGCGATGACCCAACCTCAAGGATCTTTCCTCCGCTCAGAAGGATATATGGGGATGTTCCAACCTCAAGGATCCTACTTCAATCCTCAAGGATCCTCATACCGAGTTCAAGAATCCATGGATCATATATCCGGACCTCTAGCTCAGACCTACCCAGGACCCAATGTCTTTCAGGATCAATGATCCTCGGGAAGACAATCATGGAGAAACTCTGAAGTCCATGAAGGGGATTTCATCCCTATGTAGACCGTTGCTTCTTCTTGCCCTACTATTACACCAGACATGTCTTATCCTATATATCCTTCTGGATTACCAACTTTAAGTCAACCAGAAGGTAACAATTTTAATACATCTTTTGATACTAACTATGGTTTCATGCATGATGCATGGATCAACCAAGCTATGGCTAGGGAGTTGCAGAAACTCAAGGATATGATATCCAGCATCCCAGGAGAGGTCAAACCCATTCCTAAGATTCCAGATGGAAGTCATAGAATATCTCGCTTTGCACCTCCCATATGCAATGTTGAGATACTAAAACGTTTTCAGACCCCCAACATGAAGTTGTATGATGGTACCACTGATCCAGAAGAGCATGTGGTTCAGTACGGAGAAAGGATAGAGATAAACCCCATCCCTGAAAGATTGAAAGAAGTCTGTTTATGCAAAGGTTTTGGATCCACACTCACTGGATCAACACTAAAATAGCGGCTAAGCCTTCCCCTTACTCTATAACTTCATTTTCGCACTTAGTTAACTTATTCAACAATCAGTTTTCTTGTAGTAGAACTTTTGAAAGGTTAACTAGTGACCTATATAGGATCACTCAAGCCCATGATGAATCCCTTAGGGATTATGTTACTAAATTTGGTAAGGAATCCTTAGAAATCCCAAACTTAGACATAACAACTGTTGTAGAAGCATTTAAGATGGGATTACAAAAGGATTCTCCTTTCTATGATGACCATGTTATGACACCATGCAGGAACTTAGATGAAGTCAGGAACAACGCCCTAAGATTCATCCAATTAGAGAATGACAAAAGGATCCAAGACAAGTTAACTGGCTCATCCAAACAGGAGAAACAATGATCCTTCTACAAGACTAATCGATCAAAGCCATACTCCAAGCATGACAATCAAAATGTTCATGCAGTTGAACAAGAAGAAGATGAGGAGGAATATCCTCGTATATCTGAATATTGTTTTTCTGTTGATAATAGTGAACTGATGCTTGCCTTGCAGAATCTAGGTGAGAAAGCAAGATGGCCCAAAAAGAATGAAAATCTTACATCCTCCAAGGATAAGTCAAAGTGGTGTGCATACCACAAAGATTTTGGCCACCTTACCGATGAATGCATTGCACTTAGAAAGGAGATAGGCTACCTCCTCAGCAAAGGTCACTTTAAAGAGTTGCTCGAAAGGAAGAAATCAAGGATCCATGATCCTAAAAAAGTACAAGGGCTCCTGCACCACCAGCAGACGCTCAAATTATCAACTTCATTTCCGGAGGCTCAGACATATGTGGAACCTTATTCTCTGCAGCAAAGAGGCATGCCAAAGAAATTAAGCTGGAAAACGGAGACATACCTATCAGGACCTCCACTCTTACTCAACAAAAATCATATCCTTTGATGAGGATGATCGTGTTGATATCCAGGATCCTCATCATGATGGCTTAGTTATTACCTTGTTTATTTCTAACCACTTTGTTCGTAGGATCCTTATAGATGGCGGGAGCTCTGTGAACATCATTCAACTTGATGTCCTTAAAAGGAAGAACATCCCGAAAACAGAAATAGTTCCGAGATCATCAGTCCTTGTAGGATTCAACGGTGAAATGAAGAACACGCAGGGGGACATCAAACTCCCAATCTACAATGAGGGGTAAACTCTGTACAGAAATTCTATGTTATTGACTGTTTGTCTTGTTGCAATGGGATCCTTGGCAGCCCTTGGATACATGACATGAAAGCCTTTCCTTCCACATATCACCAATGTGTGAAGCTACCAACCCCATGGGGGAGTAGTGAAGATAGAAAATGATCAACAAGAGGCAAAGAACTATTACACCTCTTCAATGAAGCCAACTTCAAAACCAAGGGTAGCATAGCAATTAAAGCATCCTCCAAGGGATGTCATGGAGGCAAGAGAACAAGACATCGATGATATCATACTGGACTCTGAGATCCTAAATCCAAAGTTTTATAGGATCCAGGATCCTTGACAGTATAGAGCAGGATCTAGTATCCTTCTTAAAGAGAAGAAAGTCTACATTCGCTTGGAAACATGAAGATATGAAAGTTATCTCTAAAGACATTATTACTCATAAATTGGGTATTGATAAATCTTTTAAGCCAATCCATCAAAAGAGAAGGAAATTTTCACCTGAAAGGAATGTCATTATCCAAGAGGAAGTGGACAAACTCTTGAAGGCAGGTATGATTAGGGAAGTCAAGTATCCAAAATGGTTAGCCATTGTGGTGGTTGTTCAAAAGAAAAAATGGAAAGTGGAGAGTATGTGTTGACTTTACAGATTTAAATAAGGCATGTCCCAAGGATCCTTTCCTACTCCCACACATTGACTCCATGGAGGATGCAACAGCGGGTCATGAATTGCTCACCTTTATGGATGCTTCGTCTGGATTTCCACAAATTCAGATGGAACCATCTAACTAGAGGATACAACATTCATGACTCCCACTAGCATATACTGTTATATTGCTATGCCTTTTGGATTGAGAAATGCAGGTTCCACTTACCAAAGACTGGTGAATATGATATTCAAAGAACAACTTGGAGACACTATGGAGGTCTACATTGATGACATGGTGGTCAAGTCCAAGAAAGCAGAAGATCATCTCAAGGATCTTGAAGTGGCATTTAACATCCTTGATCAATACAACATGAAGCTGAATCCTTCAAAGTGTCATTTTGGTGTCAAAGTTGGGAAGTTCCTAGGATACATGGTGACCAAAAAAGGGATTGAAGCTAGCCCTGAATAGATAAAGGAAATCGTGAATATAAAGTCTCAAACCAATGCAAAGGATGTACAGAGGCTAACAGGAAGTATTGCAGCCTTAAATAGGTTCATCTCAAAGTCTTCAGAGAATTGCAAGGATTTTATAACATAGTGAGGAAGAATAAGAAATTTGAGTGGACTGAGAAGCATGAAGCTGCACTCAAGGCTCTCAAGGATTATCTATCCTCAGCACCAGCCCTAATGAAACCAGAAGATGATGAGCCATTATCCTTGTACTTAGCTGTTTCAGGTAAAGCAGTAAGTGCAGTGTTAGTTAAGGATCATGAAGGCCAACAACATCCAGTATACTATGTAAGTAAATGCCTTCTTGATGCTGAAGCTAGGTATTCTGTAACACCCTAACACGTTTAACCTTAAAACGACGCAGCGGAATTTTGAGTCTTAAAATTTCTTTCATGACATACATCTTGACATTCTAAAAATTCATTTTATAATATAAGAACATAACTTATCAACATTAAATTACATATTTAAACATTCCCGTACAATCTGTCTTGTGACTCGATCTTCGATCTCTATTCCTTAGTAATCCTCATGGCTGGTACTACCTGCGCTCACCACATAAAATTCATAACGTTAGTACGTATCATAAGCATACAAGATTTGTTCACGTTTACTTTTCATTTCATTAACTCTTTACATCCCGGCTTTCCCTCTGATCATACGATCCGTAGTGAGACTTCCTTGGTATTCCTGCGTTACACTTCATCACCAGGCACGCTGTTATTGTCGTTAGTACTCAATTTCATTGAATGCATGCGTACATACTTTCATAGTACTTATACATACACTTACGATTACACATAGCAACATACATACCTATGTACCTACATACATACGTACGTACCTACGTACGTGCATACCTAAATACCTCCATTCATACATACATACCTACATACTTACATACCTACATACATACATACATACATACATACCTGCATACATACATACATACATACATACATACATACATACATACATACATACATACATACATACATACATAAATACATACATACATACATACATACATACATACATACATACATACATACATACATACATACATACATACATACATACATACATACATACATACATACATACTTACATACATACGCACATACTTATTACATACCTTCTCACAACTTACATAAGTGCATACCTTCGTACATACTCACTTGACTACATATACATACTATCTACATACACCCTTACATACATACACTTATACTTATACGACATACATACGTATATACCCACATACATATCTACCTTCATATTTTCAATCACCCATTGCAATATACCCGACTCATACTTGCCTACTCATATACGTCTTCATATATCCTTATGTACTCGCTTACACACTATAATCTTACATACATTCGCGCATACATGCTTACATACACTTCTACATATGTGTATAGAGATATACAACATCCATACATACCTATCCACACATACGCTTACCCTAATGGTCACAAAACATGAGTTAAATTAGTCATACGCAACTTAAAACGCGTTTAAACGAGTTCCCAAGCCAAAACTGAGCAAACGAGCAACTTTCGACAACCAGGGGGGCTCGCGTGACGCCAAGGCCCTTGGCGTCACGCTAGGCCCTTG
The DNA here is from genome assembly GCA_030545235.1 of Helianthus tuberosus. NCBI lineage: Eukaryota > Viridiplantae > Streptophyta > Magnoliopsida > Asterales > Asteraceae > Helianthus > Helianthus tuberosus. Next base: position 16,429,938 of record CM060374.1, read on the forward strand.
TTTTGACAGAAATCTTGCAGCAACTTGCTGCATATTCCCAGCGCGATCCCGTTTCACGGAAACGGTCATAACTTCTTCGTTATTGGTCCGTTTTACCCGATTCTTTTTCCTACGCGTCCGTAATTTAATTCTCCATCTTATGGAGTTAAGATCCAACATTTGGACTACCGAAATTTCTAACTTTTAAGCCTTCGGCTTATTACCCTTTTCCATGATTTCTACCCGTTCATGCATTTACCCACATAACTTGTTTGTTTGACCTTAACTTCATATGAATTGATAGTTTCAAGGTCATTTGTCATAAAAGATTCATTCTCGGATGCCCTACATCTCATTCCCCCCCGTTTTCGCTCAAAAGCTTATTTTGACCCGTTAAGGGTAATTGCGCATTAAAACGTTTATGACTTACAAACCATACTTCTCACCTTCATACTTAACCAAAACATTACACTAATCGAGTAACTTGCTTCTAAACTACTTTTTAAGATCGTTTGCCCAAAATACCCATCAAGGGCATTTTGGTCAACTTTAATCCCATACTTTACGACAAAAGACTACGACACATACTTGTCTTCAACCATCGTGTTTAGTTAATTAAAACACCATATTACTTAATCGAACTAAGAAGTGATTACATAAATCACTTACCTTATGCGTCCGTGCTCGTATCCGATTCCTTGCCTCTTCTTGACCCGTTAACACCTCAAGCTTGAGTCCGTCTCGACGTGTTTCCTATACTTTCATTTCATCGAAACCACGCCCTTATTAGCATACTCATTTGTACATGTAACCATCATATCATTCGCTTAATTCACACTTAACTTTCCTTAGTCATTACTAACAAGCATTAAAACATATAATCGACTTCATACCCTTTCCATCACACGTAATTCATCATGTAATTACATATAATACATATTAACATAACATGTACCAGAAGACTTCCTATAATCCTACCTTTACCACAATGAGTCAAATCATGTTTCTTAATCTTGTTGACTTTCAAAAGTCAACTATTAACCATATGTAACCATCGACTTATCAACATATACCCGTAACATCATAATCGACTATACGGACGAAACTATATACATTGCATCACACACTTGATGTGAGTACTACCTTGCAAACATAACGTACAACTATTTCATGCACAAATCTTCTAAACTCATACATAACCCATCAAATCCTACTACTAATCATCATATATCATTCCAAATGAACATTAAACATAACATCATCATATTCCTATACTTTCATCTAACAATAATTCACCATACCCACATAATACATCAATCATTCAACAAGACTTGAACATAGGAGGTGATTCTAGTCATCATGTTCACCCTAACTAATGGGTTTCACCTCTAATCATCAAATTAACACAAACCATACATAACCCATGTTCTATACGAGGATTCTAACCCTTGTACATGATCAATTTCATATTAACTCACGGATTAGAGCATAACCCACTTCACCCATGATCACCAATCTTAGATTTAAAACATACCTTATGATCCTCTCGTGTTGGTGATCATTAATCCATGCTCGGTTATGGATTTAAGCTTCATCTTGCCTTCCGATTTGAGCATAAAGATGATGCTAGGGTTTGAGGCTCCATAGGAGCCTCCTGCTCCTTCTCGAACACACACGTATGTGTGTGTTTGTGTGTGATAAGTTATTTAATAACTTAACTTTCATCTTTCCCACTTTAGCCCCTCGGGTTTACCTTTAAAACATAACTGACATTACCTTCCTCTTTTAATTCTTTTGACCATACCCTTAACTAGGTTAAATAGCCTAGTTATTTATTTCATGACGTGTCATATCGGAACACACGACAAATATTAACATTCAGATTTTGGGGCGTTACAAGTCTACCACCCTTAAACAAGGTTTCGTCCCCGAAACCTTTCTCACTTTCATTGAACACACATTATCTTTCTTCTAGTCCATCCATACGACTACTAGCCCATACTTTCCTGATCATTCTTTCTTATATCATTTTCATTTTTACTTGACCTGTCAATAACTGGTCAATACACATACTCTTCCGTCCTTTGATATGATCCTTTCTTAATGGATCTAATATCTCCATCTCACCCCTAAAAATTTACATTCTCTACATACTCTGTATAACATTTAACTTTTTTTTTGTTATCACAACAAAAATATTATTACATAATCACGCCTACGTGCTTAATTCTAACGTTAACCTCATTCTACATTTTCTACAGTTACGTATACCTTGCATACCTTTATTTTATCTTTATATCATTCCGTTCATTTCACATTACTATTGCTTCCACTTCATGCATTACTTAATTCACGTGTATAAATAGTTCATATCTCTCGAATCGTGAGTTAAACATTTTACTAACCTCTTTTTCATCTCCCAAACCACGATCCGCAACCCAGATCGATCATCTTCTCCTCGAGTACTAGCCGTACAGGCCAGGTTTCATTCATTCGCATAACGAGCTTCCGCTCGTGCACGTCCTTTCACCAATACGATTGGTTTCATTACATCAATAGTTCTAACATTATCATCAACAACATCAGCGGTTAGCATATGTCATTCAAACATTCATTACACTAGGTGATTACCCACCTATAACTCTTCTACAATTTCCTACGTGCCTGCTATAAAGTGCCACACATTCTATTTCTTACATACAATCCTTTCATTCCATTAATCATTTCGCCAACTGAAGTACACGCTCGTACTTCCTTCCATTCATGCTTACTTGCGAAAACCTTATTACATCGTCTCAATATTTCTTACCAAACTTACCATTCCCGCCCCTACTTAAATTATTGTTCGGGTCACAGCCCGTCATCATTCCGACTTCTAAGAGTCAATTACTCACATATCTAACACGTAACTTATACAAAACTTCGTCTATTATACTATTACTTTTTTACTTTATACTTATTCTCTATGACCCGTTCGACTCAATCATGGTCAAACTATCGACATCTTCTTAGGTGGATTAATTTCATCTTTTTATATTTTTGAATCCGTCTCACGGATTCAGACGCATCATTCATGCTTTTTCATTCATTGAATCCGCCTTACGGATTCAAACATTACATTCATGCCTTTTATCCTTGAACCCGTCTCGCGGATTCAAACATTACATTCATACCTTCCCTCCTTGAATCCGTCTCACGGATTTAAACATTGCATTCATACCTTCCATCCTTGAATCCGTCCCGCGGATTCAAACATATCATTCATGCCTTTCATCCTTGAATCCGTCCCGCGGATTCAAACATATCATTCATGCCTTTCATCCTTTCATCCGTCTCGCGGATTCAAACATTGCATTCTTATCTTGTTGATCCGTACTTAATCACGGATTCAACATTCTTCATTCTTATCAGGCATGTTTTTCATTCTTACATAGTACTCTCAATTTCCCGAGAGTCTTACTTCCCATTTCACCCACACGCCCGCCTGCTACCCAACTCTACTGGACATACCTGTAACAATTATCATGATCTCACGAACGTCATACGTTTCTCGTGTACTGGCCAGGTACACAATCCATATAGTAGTTTCGTGCCTTCATGTAATTGTCACCTTATGTCCGTAGACTTAGGTTTCGGCGCGTGTATCGCTTCCAATACTTCATTACTATACTATCATTGTCTTTCATCTTAAAATTTTCCTTCCCTTAATGAACTTTACCATTACCTACATCCACATATTAAATTCACGTACCTGGGCTCATTTGCCTATTTTTCTTATTACTTCTTTGCCTGCCTTAGTATTCATCCTAGACTGCATTCACGGATCATCCTCTTCCAACACTTATGCTTACCTTGCACATACAAAACCGTCAGTTTCTTTATACGTATACATAAATACATACTTTCATCAACCTTTACCTTTGGATCTTGATCGAGTCTTAGATTGTACGAATTTCTTATCTCAAGAGCACACAAGTTTGAGTTCAAGTACTTACCTTCTCGTACTTGATTCCCTCAAACCAGGGCTCTGATACCAACTTGTAACACCCTAACACGTTTAACCTTAAAACGACGCAGCGGAATTTCGAGTCTTAAAATTACTTTCATGACATACATCTTGACATTCTAAAAATTCATTTTATAATATAAGAACATAACTTATCAACATTAAATTACATATTTAAACATTCCCGTACAATCTGTCTTGTGACTCGATCTTCGATCTCTATTCCTTAGTAATCCTCATGGCTGGTACTACCTGCGCTCACCACATAAAATTCATAACGTTAGTACGTATCATAAGCATACAAGATTTGTTCACGTTTACTTTTCATTTCATTAACTCTTTACATCCCGGCATTCCCTCTGATCATACGATCCGTAGTGAGACTTCCTTGGTATTCCTGCATTACACTTCATCACCAGGCACGCTGTTATTGTCATTAGTACTCAATTTCATTGAATGCATGCGTACATACTTTCATAGTACTTATACATACACTTACGACTACATATAGCAACATACATACCTATGTACCTACATACATACGTACGTACCTACGTACGTGCATACCTAAATACCTCCATTCATACATACATACCTACATACTTACATACCTACATACATACATACATACATACATACCTGCATACATACATACATACATACATACATACTTACATACATACATACGCACATACTTATTACATACCTTCTCACAACTTACATACGTGCATACCTTCGTACATACTCACTTGACTACATATACATACTATCTACATACACCCTTACATACATACACTTATACTTATACGACATACATACGTATATACCCACATACATATCTACCTTCATATTTTCAATCACCCATTGCAATATACCCGACTCATACTTGCCTACTCATATACGTCTTCATATATCCTTATGTACTCGCTTACACACTATAATCTTACATACATTCGCGCATACATGCTTACATACACTTCTACATATGTGTATAGAGATATACAACATCCATACATACCTATCCACACATACGCTTACCCTAATGGTCACAAAACATGAGTTAAATTAGTCATACGCAACTTAAAACGCGTTTAAACGAGTTCCCAAGCCAAAACTGAGCAAACGAGCAACTTTCGACAACCAGGGGGGGCTCGCGTGACGCCAAGGCCCTTGGCGTCACGCTAGGCCCTTGTTTTGACAGAAATCTTGCAGCAACTTACTGCATATTCCCAGCGCGATCCCGTTTCACGGAAACGGTCATAACTTCTTCGTTATTGGTCTGTTTTACCCGATTCTTTTTCCTACGCGTCCGTAATTTAATTCTCCATCTTATGGAGTTAAGATCCAACATTTGGACTACCGAAATTTCTAACTTTTAAGCCTTCGGCTTATTACCCTTTTCCATGATTTCTACTCGTTCATGCATTTACCCACATAACTTGTTTGTTTGACCTTAACTTCATATGAATTGATAGTTTCAAGGGCATTTGTCATAAAAGATTCATTCTCGGATGCCCTACATCTCATTCCCCCCCGTTTTCGCTCAAAAGCTTATTTGGACCCGTTAAGGGTAATTGCGCATTAAAACGTTTATGACTTACAAACCATACTTCTCACTTTCATACTTAACCAAAACATTACACTAATCGAGTAACTTGCTTCTAAACTACTTTTTAAGATCGTTTGCCCAAAATACCCATCAAGGGCATTTTGGTCAACTTTAATCCCATACTTTACGACAAAAGACTACGACACATACTTGTCTTCAACCATCGTGTTTAGTTAATTAAAACACCATATTACTTAATCGAACTAAGAAGTGATTACAGAAATCACTTACCTTATGTGTCCGTGCTCGTATCCGATTCCTTGCCTCTTCTTGACCCGTTAACACCTCAAGCTTGAGTCCGTCTCGACGTGTTTCCTATACTTTCATTTCATCGAAACCACGCCCTTATTAGCATACTCATTTGTACATGTAACCATCATATCATTCGCATAATTCACACTTAACTTTCCTTAGTCATTACTAACAAGCATTAAAACATATAATCGACTTCATACCCTTTCCATCACACGTAATTCATCATGTAATTACATATAATACATATTAACATAACATGTACCAGACGACTTCCTATAATCCTACCTTTACGACAATGAGTCAAATCATGTTTCTTAATCTTGTTGACTTTCAAAAGTCAACTATTAACCATATGTAACCATCGACTTATCAACATATACCCGTAACATCATAATCGACTATACGGACGAAACTATATACATTGCATCACACACTTGATGTGAGTACTACCTTGTAAACATAACGTACAACTATTTCATGCACAAATCTTCTAAACTCATACATAACCCATCAAATCCTACTACTAATCATCATATATCATTCCAAATGAACATTAAACATAACATCATCATATTCCTATACTTTCATCTAACAATAATTCACCATACCCACATAATACATCAATCATTCAACAAGACTTGAACATAGGAGGTGATTCTAGTCATCATCTTCACCCTAACTAACGGGTTTCACCTCTAATCATCAAATTAACACAAACCATACATAACCCATGTTCTATACGAGGATTCTAACCCTTGTACATGATCAATTTCATATTAACTCACGGATTAGAGCATAACCCACTTCACCCATGATCACCAATCTTAGATTTAAAACATACCTTATGATCCTCTCGTGTTGGTGATCATTAATCCATGCTCGGTTATGGATTTAAGCTTCATCTTGCCTTTCGATTTGAGCATAAAGATGATGCTAGGGTTTGAGGCTCCATAGGAGCCTCCTGCTCCTTCTCGAACACACACGTATGTGTGTGTTTGTGTGTGATAAGTTATTTAATAACTTAACTTTCATCTTTCCCACTTTAGCCCCTCGGGTTTACCTTTAAAACATAACTGACATTACCTTCCTCTTTTAATTCTTTTGACCATACCCTTAACTAGGTTAAATAGCCTAGTTATTTATTTCATGACGTGTCATATCGGAACACACGACAAATATTAACATTCAGATTTTGGGGCGTTACATATTCTCATTTAGAGAAATTAATTCTTGCTCTAATTATGGCTTCCACTAAACTTAGACATTATTTTGAAACTCACACTATTATTGTGAAAAAAAACTTTCCTATTAAGAATGTTCTCAGGAAACCTAAAATGTCAGGTAGAATGGCAAAATGGGCAGTCAAACTTAGTGCATATGATGTTAAATATGAACCTAGGACTGCCATCAAGTCTCAAGATTTGGCTGACTTTGTGGCTGATTTCAGTAGTGATCTACAAAGGGAAGCTGAACTAGAGGTTCAACAACTTGAGGAGGCCAAGGATCCTTGGACATTCTTCACAGATGGAGCTTCAAATGTCAAAGGAACTGAACTATGCATACTACTAAAATCGCCACATGGGACATAATACCCCAATCCATTGAATGTGAATTCCAAACCACTAATAATGAAGCAAAATATGAGGCCTTAATAGCAGGTTTGCAATTAGCTAAGCAAATGAGGATTAGGTATCTTCAAGTGTACATAGATTCATTTCTAATCACTAACCATTTTAACGGCTCATATACTATCAAAGGAGAAAAACTAATCAAATATTTAGAAATAGTCAGGAAACTGGCAGATTCTTTTATTTTTTTCAGCTTAAGACAGGTGCCTAGAGAGGAGAATGCAGAGGCGGATGCCTAGGAAAACCTAGGATCATCCTTGAAAATACCAGAGGATGTGCGGATACCTATCATCCATATTCTTTCTCCTGCAATTCAGGAAAATGAAGCAATGGAGATAGTTGAGGATACTGCAATTATGCTAAGTGATGATGCACAGTCAAATTCAGGATCATGGATCCTTCAAAATCTGAAGTATATTCAGAATGGGGAAATTCCCATAGGGGAGAATCCCAGAGCTTTCGGGGTTAAGGTATCTCAATTCACTATATTTAATAACATGTTGTATAAGAGATCTCTTGCGGGTCCCTATTTACGGTGTATTGAGGATCCAGAAATTCAAGAGGTCTTGATGAATTTTCATGAAGGAGACTGTGGAAATCACACTGGGGCAGAGCATTATTCTCAAGGATCCTTAGAACAGGTTACTATTGGCCAACAATGAAGAAGGATGTTGTAGAGTAGGCAAAGAAATGTGATGCTTGCCAAAGACATAGCAACATCCTATGTCAGCTAGCAGAGTCTTTATATCCAATAATTTTCTCTTGGCCATTCATGAAATGGGGGATGAATATAGTAAGCAAACTCCTAAAAGCACCAGGAGGAAAAGTGTTCATCCTACCTGTTTTGGTCAGAAAATCTAATGAGGATATTGCAACCAAACTCTTTGTTTAGGGGAATGATGCTTTAAATATGTAACAGCGATGAGGATCACTTCAATGTAAAATGCACAAACAACACAAGGATTTATACGGGGAAAAAGCCCTTGATCAAGAATTGATCTCCGGCACAAAAAACCCCGGGTGATGGAAACTACCGATCACCAAGCTAAAATAAATGGTTAAATGTTTACAACTTCGGATAGTAACGAGCTAGGTACAAGGATCACTACGGTGAAATGTGTAAAAAGTATATGAAATTGCTAAGTGTTTGAACGAGAGCTTGTATGAGCGTTTGTACGAGTGTGTGTAACTGAGAAATGGCTAAGTGTGTTCTACTAGCTCGTTACTCCATTTTTAAAATAGAAAAAACTACCTAAACTAACTATCCGACTTTCGTGCCAAGCCTCCACGTTCTCCATAACGTCTATTTTCGGTCAAGCACGTGCAGAATAGTGTAGGAATATTCTCCAGGAATGTCGCTTAGACTTGGTCAAGCTCAATATACCTGCGATATGCTACAAAACATAAGTAAACAATCGTCAGTACGAGGATCCTTAAAGTGATCCATGATCCTGATCCTGAAGCTCTTCTGAGGATCACCACCTGTCACAGAAGTAAGGATCACTAGTTAGGATAACGAATAAGGATCACTAATTGTTAGAAAATCCTCCCCTAACAATTGCCCCCAAAATATAAGGAGTGAAATTGTAAAATTAGCGAGTTATGTTTTCTTGATCTTATCCGTAACAAACTAACGGATATATAGCCATTAAAATAGAACTAGCCGTTGCGATGATGATGTCACGGAAGTGACAATCCTGCAGAATCATAATTATAAATAGAGATATAGATAGGATCATCATGCATTCAAATTCGAAAGAGACTCCCTTTAAATTCTCAGTCGACGAGCAACTAGGTAATTCTTTCTCCTCTTTCTCCCTTCTTACTCTGTTTCTCTACCTTTATCTCCGTCAGTACGAAAATGTTGCTTCGAAGTTCACCGGGCAAGGATCACCCAAAGAACAGTCCTCCGAAAAGCCAGGGGATCATTGAAGATTCCATTAAAGAACGCTGCTGCTTCAATGATGCTCAGATAGATAGGATTCGCTATTGTTTTCCGGCGAACACCGAATTCAGGCCTTTTGACCCCAACGCCTTGAGCGATCATATCTCCGATAAGTGGGTTGCTTTCCCCGTCACTCCTTTCACCATAGGCTATACATATCCTTTTCCAGCATTCACCCAATCTTTCTTTTCCCTAACCGGCATCTCTTATATCCAAGCCATGCCGATGATTTGGAGGGTTTTGCACACCCTTGAAAGGATCATCGATCAAGAGGGAATAGATCTAGGAATGGCAGAGCTGGGAGAACTGTATGATCTTACCACCTTTGGCTCTCACCGTTATTTGTTCAAACGTAAACCTGGTGAAGAACACCCGATCTTCAAAGCCACCAAGAATGATGCTAATTGGAAACGACGCTTCTTTTTTTATCAAGAGAGATTCCATCCAGGATGGAAAGGATCTTCCTAAAAAATGGGCTACCCATGGTAGGATGGAGGATCCTGAGAAGGATCACCAGGAACTTCCTTTTGATGTAAGGATAACTGATATTTTTGCTTTCTTGTTATGCAGCTATCACCGTTTCACACCTCAAACTGTCCCCTGCTGCTAAGGAAAGGCTCCTCGCTTTCAAGAGACTTGATCCTGAGACAAGAACTTTTAAGACAACAACTCAAGATTCGCAGGAGGTATCCTCTGGCTCTGTCACAATGTCAAGTAAGTATCCTTGTTTAAAATTTAGATATATAGTGAAATATGAACTAGGAAAAGATACTTATCTTGCTTTAATTGTGTAGGTGCTGGAAAATCTGCCAAGCCTGTATCCCAATTCAACACAGCTGACCTTGATGTCGTACGACCGAGAAGGAAGAGATCCACCAGCAGTCCTAGCATTTCCATTCCAAAGGCACCCACTAAAGGAAAGGGTGTCAAGAAGAGGAAAACTTCTGATGCTGAGGATCTTCAGGGTCTACCACTGATCCGCCACCAGTTCCTTGAATACTTCAATGAAGTAAGGATCCTTTATTCTGCCTATGTATCCTACTCGCATGAGGATCACTTGGTCTTGAACTGCTTTTATCCTTTTCTTTTGCAGAAATTTGCTGAGATTGAGGATTATGTGGGCCACGTTGAGGATCAAGATAAAAAGATTGCCGACCTCCAATAGGTTGCTGTGCTCAAGGATCTTGCACTTGCTGATGCTCGGAAGGAACTCCTAGAGGAGAAGACTAAGACAGCCAAACTTCTGATCAACCTTGATTATGAAAAGCATGAACTTATTGAAAATGCTAAGGTCTCTGCCGCCATTACGATGTACCAGACAAAATTGAAGATGGCCCAGGAAGCTCAAGATCCTAGCTTTGATACAAACAGCTGGGATGTTGAGGGTTGGAAGGAAAGGTTGGCTGAGCTTGAGGATGATGAAGAGGAGGCTACTGAGGTCCTAGCGATTGAAGCAAGTGGCAGTGGGAAGGATCAGGTGAAGGATACCATAGCTGGAGGAGAAGAGGATGCAGCAAAGGTGTAGGCTGCACAATTGGGCGATGATGGATATATGTGCCAAGGCCGGAGCCCAATTTTTTTAGTTTGATGGTTGTGATGTTTAAAACAATTTCATGGTTTGTACTTCGAACAATAGGTTTTAGGATTAAGGATCATGTATGATCCTTTGGACAATAGGCAGGATTGCAATTGGTGGAGGGATCCTCTGTTTGGGGGATGAAGCCATTGTGATCCTGCTGCCTTTATATTCCTGCACTACTTTTGAACTCATTATCATGGACACCCTTTACCTACCCCAGCGGACGGGCCACGTTTTGCTGGTAGAAGCTCGGGTAGGTAATTTTGACAACCTTTAAAGGGTTAGCCTTATGTTAATAAATAAAAACTTAACCTTTTGTCGCTTATCTTGTGTTGCTATCCTTTTTAGTATGTTACTTTCCAACTGTTGTAATGTTCATTCTGTTTATATTTATCAAGCCTTGAAAAATTAGAAAAGATATCCAAAAATCTAGGAAATGAACAAGGATCACATATCCCATAACCGATAGGTTTTAAAAAGTGATATGATTTAAGAAGTACAGGTTCAGTTGTCAAGTATAAGGGTTATTTAAAAGAATAATAAATAAAATCAAAAGAGTTAAGGATCATACCTGAGGATCCAAGTTAGAATCCTAACCTTAATAAGGATAACTATAAGATAAACCTTAGAGTGAAATAAGGATCAAGGATCCCTAGCTGCCTATCTTCAAGGACCTGAAATAGAGCATAACTTGGGACTAAGCCAATATAAGAAAAGAGTTAGCAACTGGGGACAAGCCCAAGGATAACTGGGGACAAGCCCAAGGACCGTGTGTAAACTGGAGTATGGCCCTAACTGGCGACTATCCAAACTTAGTGACATGAAGATGCCAAAACCTTAGCTAACGTGAAAACGTTAGAAACCTTAGCTAACGTGAAAACGTTAGAAACCTTATGAACGGATGTATGGTACGTCTACCATTATACGTAGGATCCTAAGCATAGCCAGAACAATGGAATTATCAGCCCCTAGAACGAGTACTGGTCCCAAAGCCTTGAACTACACCAGGATCATCGTGCGCTACAGGCGGAATCTGGGGACAAGCCCATATAACTGGGGTTTAACCCAAAAGACGGATTGCTTCTGTGGATAACCAACGTTGTGCTAAAGATACCTGAACTTTCAAAACTTGAATTCACGTGAGAGATGGATAAAGGATACATGATCCTTATCCTTATAAGAGAAAATAATGAAATGAAATAGCTTAAGTTTAGGATATTACCTAAGTAAGGATCACCGATACTTTAAGGATCCTTCAAGGATACCCCTAACGTGAGGATCATCTGTGCCATGAGGATCCTGCTCACATGAAATATTTCTTCAAGTGGACAGCATTCCAAGCTCTTGGTAGCAAATCACCTTCCATGGTTAGCAATCTATATGCCCCCTTTCCTGCTTCAGCTTCAATCAAATAAGGGCCTTCCCATTTTGGAGCCAATTTTCCATCAGCAGGATTGGTGGTATTTTGAAATGCTTTCCTTAACACCATATCTCCAACTTGAAACCTCCTGATCCTGACATTTTTGTTGTAAGCACCAGCCATTCTTTGCTGATAACTGGCCATCCTTATTCTAGCCATATCCCTGATTTCTTCAATATTATCCAGATCTTGAGCCAAGTTTTCATCATTTTCCTCAGGATCACGGGTACTTGTTCTAGCAGTAGGAACCACCATTTCTGTTGGGATCACCGATTCTGCCCCAAACACCAAAGAGAATGGTGTTTGACCAGTAGCATTCTTAGGGGTTGTCCTGTCAGCCCAGAGCACATAGGGTAGTTCTTCTGCCAATTTCCCTTTCTTGGATCCAAGCTTTTTCTTCAAATTGTTGATGATGATCTTGTTGGATGATTCTGCCTGGCCATTAGCTTGTGGGTGGACTGGTGTTGAAGTTATCATCTTAATCCCCCAGCTGTCACAAAAGTTAGTGGTTCTGCCCCCAATAAATTGGGAACCATTTTCACATATAATCTCGGAAGGAATTCCAAATCTAGTTATAATATTTCTTTTAATGAAGGATATAACTTCCTTTTCTCTGACTTGGGCAAAAGCTTCAGCCTCTATCCACTTGGAGAAGTAATCAGTCATAGCTAACATGAATACTTTCCCACCAGGTGCCTTAGGGAGCTTTCCAACTATATCCATACCCCATCTCATAAATGGCCAAGATGAGGATATAGGATGCAATAATTCAGCTGGTTGATGAAGGATATTGCTGTATCTCTGGCAAGGATCACATCTTCTGGCAAACTCCATAGCATCTTTCTTCATGGTTGGCCAGTAGTATCCTGTCCTCAGGATCCTTGAAAATAAAGCCCTGCCCCCAGTGTGGTTTCCACAATCTCCTTCATGGAAGTCTTTTAAAACTTCTTGAACTTCAGGATCCTCAATGCATCTCAAGTATGGTCCTGCAAGAGATCGTTTATACAACATATTATTCATAATTGTGAATTGAGATACCTTAGATTTGAAAGCCCTAGGGTTTTCTCCTGTAGGAATCTCTCCATGTTGTAAGTATCTCATAATTGGTGAAATCCATGATCCTGATCCTGAATAGGATTGAGTATCCTCACTAGGGATAACTTCAGAATCATTTCCTATCTCCATAGTCTGGTGATCCTCGATAGCCGGGGTCAGGATATGGATAATAGGAATCCTTATATCCTCTGGGATCTTCAAAGATGATCCTAAGTTAGCCAATGCATCAGCTTCTGTATTTTCTTCCCTTGGTACCTGTGACAAACTAAAGGAAACAAAAGAGAGTGCCAAACTTTTGACTATCTCCAAATATTTGGTTAGCTTTTCACCTTTAACAGCATAGGATCCATTAAAGTGGTTTGTAATTAACAAAGAATCTACATGTACCTCAAGATACCTGATTCCCATATGCTTAGCGATTTGCAAACCAGCAATTAGGGCTTCATATTCAGCCTCATTGTTAGTGGTTTGGAACTCACAAGCTATAGAATGGGGTATTATGTCCCCCTGTGGCGATTTTAGTAGTATTCCAAGCCCTGTGCCTTTGACATTTGAGGATCCATCAGTATGAAGTATCCAAGGATCCTTGGTCTCTTCTAGCTGCTGGACTTCTAACTCAGCTTCTTCTTGTAAATCACTACTGAAATCAGCCACAAAGTCAGCTAATGCTTGGGATTTGATGGCTGTCCTAGGCTCATATCTTATATCATATGCACTTAGCTTCACTGCCCACTTAGCCATCCTTCCTGACATCTCTGGTTTCCTGAGGACATTCTTAATTGGGAAATTAGTTTTAACAATGATATCATGAGTTTCAAAATAATGTCTTAACTTTGTAGATGCCATAATTAATGCAAGAATAAGTTTTTCAAGGTGTGAATACCTGGATTCGGCATCAAGTAAACTTTTACTTACATAATAGACAGGATGTTGTGTACCTTCATGATCCTTAACAAGGACCGCACTTACTGCTTTTGAGGATACTGCAAGATACAAGGATAACACATCGCCTTTTTCTGGTTTCATCAAGGATGGGGCTGAGGATAAGTAATCTTTGAGGGCTCTCAAAGCATTTTCATGCTTCTCGGTCCACTCAAATTTCTTGTTCTTCCTTAGGATATCATAGAATTCTTTGCACTTCTCCGAGGATTTGGATATAAATCTGTTCAAAGCTGCTATCCTGCCTGTTAGCCTTTGGACATCCTTAGCATTGGCCGGAGATTTGATGTTCACTATTGCTTTGATTTGTTCCGGGCTAGCTTCTATGCCTCTCTTAGTCACCATGTATCCTAAGAATTTACCTGCTTTAACACCAAAATGACATTTTGAAGGATTAAGCTTCATGTTATATTTGTCAAGGATATCAAATGCTTCCTCCAAATCCTTTAGATGATCCTCAGCTCTTATGGATTTTACCACCATATCATCTATGTAGACCTCCATAGTTTGTCCGATCTGACCCTTGAACATCATATTCACCAGCCTTTGGTACGTTGCACCTGCATTTCTTAATCCGAACGGCATAGCAATATAGCAATATATACCAGTTGGAGTCATGAAGGCTGTATCCTCTTGGTCGGATGGTTCCATTTGGATTTGTTGAAATCCAGATGAAGCATCCATGAAAGTTAACAGTTCATGACCCGCGGTTGCATCCACCATGGAGTTAATGTGGGTTAAAGGGAAAGGATCCTTGGGACATGCCTTATTTAAATCGGTAAAATCGACACATACCCTCCACTTTCCGTTTTTCTTTTGAACAACAACCACATTGGCCAACCATCTGGGATATTTGACCTTTCTAATCATACCTGCCCGGAGCAATTTCTCTACCTCTTCCTGGATAATGGCATTCCTTTCTGGTGCAAATTTCCTTCTCCTTTGATGGATTGGTTTGAAGGATCTGTCGATGCCGAGCTTGTGAGTAATAACATCTTTGGATATACCAGTCATATCTTCGTGTTTCCATGCAAAGGTAGTCTTTCTCCTTTTGAGGAAGGATATGAGGTCTTCTTTCATTTCGCCAAGGATCCCTGATCCGATATAGATTTTGGATTCAGGATCATCAGGATCCATGAGGATTTCTACCACATCCTGCTCTGTGGCCTCCAAGACATTCCTTGGAGGATACCTTGATTGCTATTGCTCCCTTGACTTCGAGGCTGGTTTCATCGATGAAGTGTAGCAATTCTTAGCCTCCTGCTGATCACTATCAATCTTTACTATTCCCCAAGGACTAGGGAGCTTCACACATTGATGGTAAGTAGATGGGACTGCTTTCATATCGTGTATCCAGGGCCTGCCAAGGATAACATTACAACAAGATAAACAGTCAATAACGCAAAATTTTTGATAAGAGTGTAATCCTTCAATATATATTGGGAGTTTAATGTCCCCCGGGGTGTTCTTAGTTTCGCCACTAAATCCCACGAGCACGGAGGATCTTGGTATGATCTCTGATTCAGGGATACCCATCTTCTTTAGAACATCAAGCTGGATAATGTTCACTGAACTTCCTCCGTCTATTAGGATCCTGCGGACAAAATGGTTAGATATGAAAAGAGTAATAACTAAACCATCGTGATGAGGATCCTGGATATCAACACGATCCTCTTCATCAAAGGTTATGACTTTTCCTTCGGAGACACTTGATGTTCGAACTGGTCTTTCTCCATTATCCATCTTAGCTTCCTTCGCGTGCCTTTTAGCTGCTGAGAAGGATGTGCCACAAATGTCGGATCCTCCAGAAATAAAGTTTATCACTTGTGCATCTGCTGGAGGAGCTGGAGCCTTCTCAGGGATCCTTTCAGGATCCTGAGTCCTTGACTTTTTTCTTCCCAACAACTCTTTTAGATGCCCTTTGCTCAACAAGTATCCAATTTCCTTTCTTAATGCAATGCATTCTTCTGTAAGGTGCCCAAAATCTTCATGATATGCACACCACTTTGATTTATCCTTAGTTGCAGCCGGCCTATCATTCTTTCTCGGCCACCTAGCTTTATCACCTAGGTTCTGCATAGCAAGTATTAATTCATTGTTATCAACACTAAAGCAATATTCAGAGAGTGGAGGATAATCTTCGTCATCCTCTTCTTGATCAATAGAGTGCACGTTCTGGTTATCAGATCTGTTGTAGGATCTGAACTTGTTGTTCCTGAATGAGGATCCTTGCTTATCCTGCTTTGAGGATCCTGTTATCCTCTCCTGGATCCTCTTGTCATCCTCTAGTCGAATGTACCTAAGTGCTCGGGTTCTTACCTCATCTAAGTTCCTGCATGGTGTCATAACAAGATCATCATAAAATAACGAATCCCTAAGCAATCCCATTTTGAAGGCCTCAACAGCCGTGGCTATATCTAAGTTAGGAATGTCTAAGGATTCTTTACTGAATTTGGTAATGTAATCTCTTAGTGATTCATTATGACCCTGGGTTATCCTATATAAATCACTAGTTAATCGTTCAAATTTTCTACTACAAGAAAACTGATTATTAAACAAGTTAACTAGGTTAGCAAATGAGGTAATAGAATAGGGAGGAAGACTTAGCAGCCACTTGAGAGCTGATCCAGTAAGAGTGGATCCGAATCCTTTGCACAGGCATGCTTCCTTTAACCTTTCTGGGATTGGATTGATCTCCATCCTCTCCCTGTATTGTGCTATGTGTTCTTCAGGATCTGTTGAGCCATCATACAGCTTCATTGTAGGCACATGGAACCTCTTGGGTATCTCAGCATCACAGATTGGTGGTGCAAAACGAGATATCTTATGGCTCCCATCTGCAATCTCGGGGATAGGTTTGACTACTCCCGGGACACTTGATATCATATCCTTTAGCTTTTGCAATTCTCTGGCCATGGTATGATTGATACCTGGATCCTGCATAAGACCTTGGTTAGTAGTATAAGAATTGTTAAAAGTGTTACCTCCCATTGGATTCAAGTTAGGGAGAATGGATGTTAATCCATATTGTTGGGGCTCTGGAATGATCGAGGGACCAGTAGAGGCATTGGTCTGCATTGGAATAAAATCTCCTTGATGGACATCTGAACTTCCTGTTTGCAAACTCCTCAAGGATCCTGGCATCTGAAAGGATCCCTGAAACTGGGACGATCCTGGAATGAAGAAGGATCCTTGAACCTGGGATGATCCTGGAACGAAGGAGGATCCTTGAACCTGGGATGATCCTGGAACGAAGGAGGATCCTTGAACCTGGGATGATCCTGGAACGAAGGAGGATCCTTGAACCTGGGATGATCCTGGAACGAAGGAGGATCCTTGAACCTGGGATGATCCTGGAACGAAGGAGGATCCTTGAACCTGGGATGATCCTGGAACGAAGGAGGATCCTTGAACCTGGGATGATCCTGGAACGAAGGAGGATCCTTGAAGCTGGGATGATCCTGGAACGAAGGAGAATCCTTGAAATTGCTGCACTCCTGAACTTGTGAGGGATCCCATATGCTGAGGATAGGATCCCGCTGGCTGGAAAAGTGAACCTGATGCCTGGGTCATGGTTGTTGTTCCGTAGTGCACTCCTTTTGGTCCTCCCACATATTGAATGTCTGGAACCGCTGATGGCTGAGAAGTAATCACCGAAGTATCAAAATTCAAAGATCTGGGCCTCAGTGGGGAGTGATTCTCCGCCGTTTTCTTCTGTTTCTTAATTTCGTCAATCTCCCGGAGGATCCTTTCGTTGGTTTTATCCTGCTCTTGTGCATGATTCCTCATCTGCAAAATCAAGGCATAGAGATCATTAGTAGTAGGATTAGTTGAAACAGAAGAAGTAGGTGGTTTCGAAAAAATGGGAGTCGGCTTCTTCGCAGCATTCTCAGTATTCTTCTAGGATCCAGAAGGTGGTGGAGGCAAAGGAGGAACGCCTTGTGAAGAAGTGAATGAGGGCATCAAGTTTGAAGCATTCTTCGATGAGGAAGCCATCTGCTTGGTTGTAGTGAACCGAATTGAGCACAGAAATGCGTATTTTCTTAAGGACGAAGCACCAATTGCCCCACGGTGGGCGCCAAACTGTTTTGGTCAGAAAATCTGATGAGGATATTGCAACCAAACTCTTTGTTTAGGGGAATGATGCTTTAAATATGTAACAGCGATGAGGATCACTTCAATGTAAAATGCACAAACAACACAAGGATTTATACGGGGAAAAAGCCCTTGATCAAGAATTGATCTCCGGCACAAAAAACCCCGGGTGATGGAAACTACCGATCACCAAGCTAAAATAAATGGTTAAATGTTTACAACTTCGGATAGTAACGAGCTAGGTACAAGGATCACTACGGTGAAATGTGTAAAAAGTATATGAAATTGCTAAGTGTTTGAACGAGAGCTTGTATGAGCGTTTGTACGAGTGTGTGTAACTGAGAAATGGCTAAGTGTGTTCTACTAGCTCGTTACTCCATTTTTAAAATAGAAAAAAACTACCTAAACTAACTATCCGACTTTCGTGCCAAGCCTCCACGTTCTCCATAACGTCTATTTTCGGTCAAGCACGTGCAGAATAGTGTAGGAATATTCTCCAGGAATGTCGCTTAGACTTGGTCAAGCTCAATATACCTGCGATATGCTACAAAACATAAGTAAACAATCGTCAGTACGAGGATCCTTAAAGTGATCCATGATCCTGATCCTGAAGCTCTTCTGAGGATCACCACCTGTCACAGAAGGAAGGATCACTAGTTAGGATAACGAATAAGGATCACTAATTGTTAGAAAATCCTCCCCTAACACTACCTATGACAGACTACTTCTCTAAATGGATAGGAGCAGAAGCTTTTATTCAAGTCAGGGAAAAGAAAGTCATATCCTTTATTAAAAGAAACATTATTACTAGATTTGGAATTCTTTCTGAAATTATTTATGATAATGGATCCCAATTTATTGGGAAAAGAACTACTAAGTTTTGTGACAGCTAGGAGATTAAGATGATAACATCAACACCAGTCCACCCACAACCTAATGGTCAAACATAATCAAGCAACAAGATCATCATCAATAACTTGAAGAAGAAACTAGGATCCAAGAAAGGAAACTGGGCTGAAGAGCTACCATATGTCCTTTGGGCAGATAGGACAACTCAAAAGAATGCCACAGGTCAGACTCCATACTCCCTAGTCTTTGGAACTGAGGCGGTGATCCCTACATAGATGGTGGTTCCTACAGCCAGAACAAGCATCCGTGATCCTCAAGAAAAATGCTGAAAACCTGACTCAAGACCTGGATACTATGGATGAGCTCAGAGACTTAGCAAGAATAAGGATGGCTAGTTATCAACAAAGGATGGCTGGAGCATGCAACAAGAATGTCAGGATCGAAAGATTTAAAGTTGGTGATTCGGTTCTGAGGAAAGCATTCCATAACACCACAAATCCAGTTAATGGCAAATTGGCTCCAAAATGGGAAGACCCCTATTTGATAGAAGCAGAAGCTGGAAAGGGGGCATGTCGCCTATTAACCATGGATGGTGATCTCCTACCAAGAGCGTGAAATGTTGTTCATCTGAAGAAATACTTCATGTAAAAAGGATCAAGGATCCTTAGAGACTTCAATATTCTGAAAAAGGATCAATGATTCTCAAAGGATATATGATCCTTACTTCGGTAACATCTCACTTTCACTTTCTTTCATTTTATAGTTATTATTTGTTATAGGGAAAGGATGTTAGATATTTAACATCCATTTTCATCAAGTTTTAAGCTTTTCACAGAAGTTTTTAACATCTTTTACAGAGGATTAAGGGGTTGGCCACCTCTCTCCCACGTTTAAGGTATCTTATACCTTCTAAGGTTTAAAGGTTTTCACCTTTCACACGAATTGGGGTTTAACACCCCGCTAGTAGCACATGTTTATCCAAGTATGGTTCGAGGCAATAGGACCAGTACACGCTTAGTGGCTGACAATTTCATTGCTGTTGGCCATATGTAGGATCTCAAGTATAATGGTAGACGTACCATGCATCCGTTATCCTAAGGTTTCTAACGTCCTCACGTTAGCTAAGGTTTTGGCATTTTTATGTCACTCACGTTAGGCTTGTCCTCAGTTTGGGCCAGACCCCAAGGATTTTGGGCTTGTCCCTAGTTTATTTGGGCTTGTCCCCAGTCTATTTGGGCTTGTCCCCAGTTATATTGGGTTTATCCCTAGAGTATTTGGCTTAGTCCCAAGTTCTTTTTTACATGTTCTTGAAGCTCTAAAGGTTTGAAAATAAGGATCCTGAATTTTTAAACCTTAACTAATTTCATTGGTCTATTTATACTATTGTAAGTCTCAAGGATATAGGATCCTAACTTGGATACTCTTGTATGTTTTATCCTTAGTTTTATTTATATTATTGACTATACCCTAGACCTTTCAATTAAGGATATATGATCCACAATCATATATGTAATGATATTTTCTCTAAAGTTGTTATGAGAGAAAATTGGCTCATTTTTAACAATCCAAAATTCTCTAAGTTTTCGTAAAATAAAGCTGATGATAAACATAAACATATCAGAACAAGATTTCAGAAACAAAAATACAACACCAAGTATAGTTAAAAGGTTGTAATTTTTATTGAAACCTCGTTAAAAAGTTAGCAAAATGATCAACCCGAGTTTCTACCAGCAAAATGTGGCCCGTTCACTCGGGTTGATGCAGGGTGTCCATACTAATTGTTCATAGAATTCAGGAAAATAAAGCCGAGGGGTGTAAAGGCTTCATCCTCCATGAAAAATAAGGACCCATCCACCTTTTCCACCCCCATTGTTTTAAGGATCAGTGATCCTTACCCTAAAGAAACTATTGTTCAAGGATTATACAGACCATAATTGTTCAAATCAAAACATCACCAAACAAAAAAAAAACACACATATCTTAAAAAAGGGGGCTCAGGCCTCGTCTAGATTATCCTTCATTGCCCATTTCTGCAACATCACCTTCAGCTGCACGTCTTCACCACCTTACTTCAAATCCTTCACCCTGCTTGGACCAACCTCCAAATCCTTCACCTGTTCCACCTCACCATCACCGCCCAACTCCAGGAGAGTCTGCCTCCAGCTAGCAATGTCCTAGGCAGACCGGTTAAACTTAGGATCTATAGCCTCTAGAGATATCTTGATCCTTGCTTGAAAGATAACCGGGGCATCACAAACCTTAGCATCCTCTGTAGCATTCATTTTTGCTTCATGAATCCCGATCTCGACATACATCAGCTGCTCATCCAGACCTGTCTTCTCCAGTTGAGCAACCTTCTTATCCTTGGCAGCAATGATGGAACGAAGATCAATCAGCTTCTCCTCAGCTTCTGCAAGGCTCTTATCCTGAAGGGCTTTGAGGTGGACAAACCTCTGCATGTTACAAGAAAAGAAAGTCAGGATCAGTGATCCTTCACAACAGCCAAAGAATAATTATGAGGATCAAGGATCCTTAACTCAGTGACAAAATCATGAAAGTGGCACTCAATCTGGAAGTTGTCCTCTTCAGGCTCTGAAGGCTTTTTCCTCTTGGATCCAGCCCTAGCACCGGTGGTCATGGTCTTAGGCTCCGGTTGGCTTTGGCCAGCTCTCTCTTGATAGAACAGGGGGAGATCATACTATCTGTTTTGGTCAAAAATTACCGTAACAATTTAGTGATCAAACTTAGTTTGTGAGGTAGTGTGCTATGTAAACTTGTAAAAATGTGTTAACTTTGTTGAAAATGTAAACAGTTTCAGGATATAGTTCCGGGATACAGAACTATATCAATTTGTAAAAGAAATGCATGTAAAGTAAAAATTGACACGAGATGTACGAGGAAAGCCCTTGATCTTTCTAGATCGCCGGCATAAAACCTCAGGAGCTGACAATCGCAGCTGCCTTGTTCTTCTTATTGCTTCAAATATCAGGATACAGTGCAGGATAATGCACGGATCAACTCTAAGTGTTACAATGATTGTGATTTGTGAGTGTTGTGAGTGCTTGTGATTGAGATGGTGATCGTAGCTGCAATGTGTGTGTAAAAGTGGACGGGATTATGTGTGTCAACCTACTTGTTTTGGTAAAAAATCAAGCAAAGATAATGCAACCAAATCTTTTGTTGTGAGGTGTGATGCTTGAATCAATGAACAATATTAAGGATTACCCAGAAATGTAATGAACAAGTGACACAATGATTTATACGAGGAAAAAGCCCTTGATCAAGAGTTGATCTCCGGCATAAAAAACCTCGGGTGATGGAAACTACCGATCACCAACTCAGATTAAACAGAAAATGTATTACAACTTTGGATGATAGCGAGCTTGTTACAAGGATCACTAGAGTGTAATGTGCAAAAAAATGTGTAATCGCCGAGCAAACTGTCGAGAGTAGTTACGAGTGTGTGTGTTTAGCAAAAAATAGCCAAGTGTTCTAATCTAGCTCGCTATCCCCTTATAAATTTGGAAAATATCTTAGCTAACTAACTATCCACATTTCGTGCAAGTCTTCCACGACCTCCATAATGTCAATATTAGTCAAGCAAGTGCGGAATAAAAAGGGAATGTGCTCCAGGAATATCGCCAAGACCAAGTCCAAGCACGTACTCCTGCAAAACAACTTCATATTCAAAGCAGACAATCGTTAGTGTAAGGATCACTATGATGATCCTGGATCCTGATCCTACAATACTCTCTGAGGATCACTAATTTAAACAGAATTGAGGATCCCTAAGCCCGACAGTAAATGAGGATCACTGATCTTTGGAAAATCCTCCCCTAACAATTGCCCCCAAAATATAAGGAGTAAAGTGTAAATAAACGAGTTATATTTTCTCGTTCTTATCCGTAACAAACCAACGGATATATAGCCGTTACATTCTGACTAGCCGTTGCCAATCTGACGTCATTGAAGTGACTATCCTGCAAAATCATGATTATAAATTGAAGTTAGAGATAAGGGTTAGGAAGCATTTAAATTCGTGCGTTTCATCCTTTAAATCCTCATTCGAAGATCTGATCAGGTACTTCTCTTTCCTTTCTCTCTTCATATTCTCATTCTGTTTCTTCTTCTTCACCATCATCATGACCAAGATGATGCTAAGATCTTCACCGGCTAAGGATCACAAAAAGGGCAGTCCCTTGAAGAGCCAAGGGATCATCGAAGACTCTGTGAAGGAACGATGCTGCTTTACTGATCAGCAGATAGACGGGATTCGCCATTGTTTTCCGTCGAGCACCGTTTTTAAAGCTTTTGACCCCACCGTCCTAAGCGACTTTGTTTCTGAAACCTGGGTAGCTTTTCCGGTCACCCCATTTACGATAGGATACTCGTATCCTTTTCCTGATTTCACCCAATCTTTCTTCTCTCTCACCGGCATCTCCTACATCCAAGCGATGCCAATGATGTGGAGGGTCTTGTATACCCTTGACAGAATCATTGAGTATGAAGGTATTGATCTGGGAATGTCGGAGTTAGCAGAAATGTACAACCTTGTGAGCCATGGATCTCATCGATATCTATTCAAACACAAACCCGGTGAAGAACACCCCATCCTCAAAACCACTAAGAATGACACCAACTGGAAAAGGCGATTCTTCTTTGTCAGAAGGGATTCCATCCCTGATGGGAAGGATCTGCCAAGAAAGTGGGCCATCCACGGTAGGATAGAGGACCCTTAGAAGGATCACATGATAACCTTGTTTCTGCTGAGGATCACTAACATCCGTTTGTTTCTTTTGTGCAGTTGTCTCTGTTTCGCATATTATTCCATCGCCTGCCACCAAGGAGAGGCTCGCTGCTTTCCGAAAACTTGATCCTGCAATAAGCTCATTTCAAGCAAATACCCAGGATTCTCAAGAAGTATCCTTTTGCTCTGTTACGATGTCAAGTAAGTATCCCATTTTGTGCATAACTAAATGCTTAAATTAAAATGAAATAAGGATACTTATCTGTTTTGGATGTGTAGGTGCTGGAAAATCATCGAAGTCTGCTACTCGTTTCAGTGTCACTGACCTCGATGCTGTCCGATCCGCAAAGAAGAAGCCTGCTGCTAGTCCATCCGTCACGGTCCCCAAGGCAACTACTTCTAAGGGAAGGGGCAGAAAGAAAAGGAAGACTGCTGATACCCTTGAAGGTCTGCCTCTGATCTAGCATCAGTTCGAGGAATATGTTGCTGAGGTGAGAATAACTGATCCTTAAATGTGATTCTTGTACACGATCCTTCCATACTGAGGTTAAGGGATCCTGAATTGTATCCTTTCTTTTGCAGAAATTTGCTGAAATCCAAGATTACGTAGGGTGTCTTGAAGAGGTTGAGCTAAAGTGTTTGGACCTCCAAAAGATCATGCTGGCCAAGGATCAGAAGATTGCCTCCCTCGAAAACAATGTCAATATGGTGAAGAAGGAACTTGTCCTGGCTCATGTCATTGCTGATCAGGAGAAGTCTGAAATCACAAATGATGCTAAAGTCTCCGCTGCCATTGCTATGTACAAAACCAAGTTGCAGATGGCCCAAGAAGCTCAGGATCCTAACTTTGAAAAGAGAAACTGGGACATAGAGGGCTGGAAGGCTAGGTTGGCTGAGCTGGATGACGAAGAAGAGGCTGGTGAGGTCCTAGCAATCGAGGCTGGCAGCAGTGGGGTTAAGGATCATGTGGGTGATGCCGGAGCTGGTGAAGGTGAAGGTGACGGTGATGCAAAAAAGGTGTAATATGCAGGAATGGGCGATGATGGACATTTCTAGACGCGGCCGGAGCCCATTTTTTTTAGGATTTAGTAGTGGTTTTTGGTTATGGTGTTTTGAAACAATGTGGGGTTGTATTCGAACAATAGTTTCTAGGGTTATGGATCATGGATCCTTAGATGATTGGTAGGATAATGGGTGGTGGATGGGTCCTCTGTTTGGGGGATGAAGCCACTTGTTATCATGCCATCTTTTATTTCATGCACTCTTAAGACCCGTTAACAATGGACACCCTTTGCCAACCCATGTGGACGGGCCACGTTTTGCTGGTAGAAACGTGGGTTGGCAATTTTGACAACCTTAAAGGGTTTAACGTTTTGTGAATAAATAAAACCTTAACTTTTTAGCTATTTCCCGTGTTGTTATCCTTGTGAATACTTTACTTTTCAATTGTTGTGATATATATTTTGTCTGAATTTATTAAGTAAAGAAGAAAAAATTTAATAAATATCCTCAAAAAGTTTAGGATATGATCAAGGATCACATATCCTATAGTCGACAAGTTTTGAAAAGTAGTGTAGTTTAAGGATCACAAGTTCAGTTGTCAAAGGATAAGGGTCACTCATGTAAATAATAAATAAAATCAAAGTAATTAAGGATCATACCTGAGAATCCAAATTAGGATCCTAACCTTTAACACTTATAATCAGGATAACCAAAAGATAAACCTTAGTAGAAGGTAAGGATCAAGGATCCTTGGTCGTTTAGCTTCAAAAACCTGAAATAGGATACAACTTGGGACTAAGCCAATATAAGATAAAAGTTAGTAACTGGGGACAAGCCCAACAATTCTGGGGACAAGCCCAATATACTGGGGACAAGCCCAAAGGATAACTGGGGGCAAGCCCAAGGATAACTGGGGAAAAGCCCAAGGATAACTGGGGACAAGCCCAAGGATAACTGGGGAAAAGCCCAAGGATAACTAGGGATAAGCCCAAGGATAAATGGGGACAAGCCCAAGGATAACTGGGGACAAGCCCAAGGACAACTGGGGACAAACCCTAAAGCGGGTACTGGTCGCATTGCCTTGAACTGCACCAGGATTATCGTGCGCTACTGGCGAAACTGGGGACAGGCCCAAACTGGGGTCAAGCCCAAATAAATGGGGTCAAACCCAAACAACTGGATACTTCTGTGGATACTTAATCCTTTGTTAAGGATACCTAAACTTTCTGTAAAACTCAGATTCAAGTGAAAGGAGGATAAAGGATCCAGGATCCTTATCCTTATATATCGGATAATTAAAAAGTGAAATAGTTTAAGATCAGATCATTACCAAGAATGTCACCGGCCAAACTCCATTTTCTTTGGTATCCAAATCTAGTAATAATATTTCTCTTAATAAAGGATATCACTTCTTTTTCTCTGACTTGAGCAAAGGCTTCAGCCTCTATCCACTTGGAGAAGTAGTCAGTCATAGCAAGCATGAATACTTTTCCACCAGGTTCCTTAGGAAGCTTACCAACCATATCCATTCCCCATCTCATAAATGGCCAAGAAGAGGATATAGGATGCAAAAGTTCTGCTGGTTGGTGAAGGATATTACTATGTCTCTGACAAGGATCACACTTCTTGGCATACTCCACAGCATCCTTCTTCATAGTAGGCCAATAGTATCCTGTCCTTAGGATCCTGGAGAATAATGCCCTGCCCCCAGTGTGGTTTCCACAATCTCCTTCATGGAAATCCTTTAGGACTTCTTGGATTTCAGGATCCTCAATGCATCTTAGATATGGTCCTGCAAGAGATCGTTTATACAACATATTATTCAATATTGTAAATTGAGATACCTTGATTTTGAAAGCCCTAGGGTTTTCTCCTATAGGAATCTCTCCATGTTGTATGTATCTCATGATTGGAAGGATCCATAATCCTGAATGAGGTTGAGTATCATCACTAGGGATGATTGCAGAATCCTCTCCTATCTCCATGGCTACATGATCCTCGATAGCAGGGGTCAGGATGTGGATAATAGGGATCTTAATATCCTCCGGGATCTTCAAGGATGATCCTAGATTGGCTAATGCATCAGCCTCTGCATTCTCTTCCCTTGGTACATGTGTCAAACTAAAGGAAACAAAAGAGAGTGCCAATTCTTTTACTATCTCTAAATATTTGATTAGCTTTTCACCTTTAACAGCATAGGATCCATTAAAGTGATTAGTAATTAACAACGAATCTACATGTACCTCAAGATAACTGATCCTCATATGCTTAGCAATTTGCAAACCAGCTATCAAGGCTTCATACTCAGCCTCATTATTAGTAGTTTGGAACTCACAAGCTATTAAGTGGGGTATTATGTCCCCCTGTGGCGATTTTAGTAGTATTCCAAGTCCTGTTCCTTTGACATTAGAAGCACCATCAGTGAAGAGTATCCTAGGATCCTTAGTTTCTTCTAGCTGTTGGACTTCCAACTCAGCTTCCTTTTGCAAGTCACTACTAAAATCTGCCACAAAGTCAGCTAAGGCTTGGGATTTGATGGCAGTCCTTGGTTTATATCTTATATCATATGCACTAAGCTTCACTGCCCACTTAGCCATCCTTCCTGACATTTCAGGTTTCCTTGGTGATCCTTAACAAGGACCGCACTTACTACTTTTGAGGATACTGCTAGGTATAAGGATAATATATCCCCCTTTTCTGGTTTCATCAAGGCGGGGGCTGAGGATAGGTAATCCTTAAGAGCTTTGAGGGCACTTTCATGCTTCTCAGTCCATTCAAATTTCTTGTTCTTCCTCAGGATGTCATAGAATTCCTTGCACTTTTCTGAGGATTTGGATATGAACCTGTTCAAGGCTGCGATCCTGCCTGTCAATCTTTGCACATCCTTGGCATTGGCAGGAGATTTGATATTCACAATAGCCTTAATCTGCTCTGGACTTGCTTCAATTTACCTGCTTTAACACCAAAATCACACTTGGAAGGATTCAGTTTCATATTAAATTTATCAAGGATATTGAATGCTTCCTCCAAGTCTTTAAGGTGATCCTCAGCTTTCTTGGACTTAACCACCATGTCATCTATATAGACTTCCATAGTGTGTCCAATTTGTTCCTTGAACATCATATTGACTAGCCTTTGATAAGTAGCACCTGCATTCCTTAGTCCAAATGGCATAGCAATATAACAATATATACCAGTTGGGTCATAAAGGTTGTATCCTCTTGATCAGATGGTTCCATCTGAATTTGTTGAAATCCAGATGAAGCATCCATAAAAGTCAACAACTCATCACCCGCGGTAGCATCCACCATGGAGTCAATGTGGGGTAATGGGAAAGGATCCTTGGGACATGCCTTGTTTAAATCAGTAAAATCGACACATACCCTCCACTTTCCATTTTTCTTTTGAACAACCACATTGGCTAGCCACCTTGGATACTTAACCTCTCTTATCATACCTGCCCGAAGTAGTTTATCTACCTTGTTAGGTCCCGGTTTTGACTCCGTTTCGATTGCGTAAACGAACGTGTAACGTGCGGAATCCGTACACGTACGTGACCGAACACACGTGACGTAATATAAACGTGATTCTTTGATTGATTTGATAACGTACAACACCTGAATCACTTGGAATGAGCTTTCTCTCTCTAGATCTCAAGCTCTCCAAAACACAAATGTAGCTAAAGTCTCCAAAAGTCTCTAAAACTAACCCTTAAGGAGACTCTCCTTATTTACAATTATGCCACCTTGCCTTTTAGTAACTAGATATTACAATAAGCCTAAACTTAAACTATTTCTGCTACTGTCTTGAGATGACGGAGGCGATAGACATACTGCACTAACAGACTCCCCCTTGGATATTACCGCAGTCAATCTCAAACATTTAGTCAAACTCCTAGCGCCTGGTCTTTCTCTCTCTAGCTTGAACAGAATCCCCGTGGATCTGTCTTCAGCTTCAGCTTCTTTCTTTCAGTAGACTCTTCAGGCTCCCCCTTTCGTCAAGCTTCCGTGCTTTGGGATCGACACCTGGCTTTCTGGTTACAAGCTCCTCTGGGATAGTTACGAGGCTCCTTGAATGCACGCTCCCCCTTTCGTAGAGCTCGTCTTCAGACTCCCCCTTAGACTCGGCTATCGGGATCGTAGTCTGGAATCTGCAATCCTCAAACATTTATAAGTAAAACATTTTTAGATTTCCAGGTATCGTAACCTGGCTCCATCAAACTTTCTAAATCAAGATCCTGGGACTAAGATATAATAATATGAATGTTAGGGGAGGATTTTCTAACAATTAGTGATCCTTATTCGTTATCCTAATTAATGATCCTTACTTCTGTGGCAGATAGTGATCCTCAGAAGAGCTTCAGGATCAGGATCATGGATCACTTTAAGGATCCTCGTACTGACGATTGTTTATTTGTGTTTTGTGTTACTTTACAGGAGTAACAAGCTTGACTTGGTCTTGGCGACATTCCTGGAGAATATTCCCAGACTATCCCGCACGTGCTTGACCAAAAATAGACGTTGTGGAGAACGTGGAGGCATGGCACGAAAGTCGGATAGTTAGTTTTAGTAGTTATTTCTATTTTAAAAAGGGGTAACGAGCTAGTAGAAAAACACTTAGTCATTTTTTAGCTACACACTCTCATATACTCGCACACTTGAAGCTCTCGACGAACATACATTCATTTTCACTCACTTTTACACATTTCACGATATTGATCCTTGTACCTAGCTCGTTACTATCCGAAGTTGTAAACATTTATTCATTTATTTGAGCTTGGTGATCGGTAGTTTCCATCACCCGGGGTTTTTTGTGCCGGAGATCAACTCTTGATCAAGGGCTTTTTCCCCGTATAAATCCTTGTGTTGTTTGTGCAATTTCCATTGAAGTGATCCTTGTCATTGTTATACATTTCAAGCATCATACCCCATAGCAGAGAGTTTGGTTGCAATTTCCTCACCAGATTTTTTGACCAAAACAGTTTGGCACCCACCGTGGGGCAATTGGTGCTTCATCCTTAAAAAAATTCGCATTTCTGTGCTCATTTCAGTTCACTACAATCAAGCAAATGGCTTCCTCAGCGAAGAATGCTTCAAATTTGATGCCCGCATTCACTTCTTCACAAGGCGTTCCCCCTTTGCCTCCACCACCTTCTGGATCCCAGAAGAATGTTGAGAATGCTGCGAAGAAACCAACTCCCATTTTTTCAAAACCTCTAACTTCTTCTGCTTCTTACACTCCCACTACTAGTGATATCTTTACTTTAATTTTGCAGATGAAGGATCAGATACGGCAACAGGATAAGACCAATGAGAGGATTCTCAAAGAAATCGGAGATCTCAATAAACAAAAGACAACGGCAGAGGATCATTCCCCACTGGTGCCGAAATCCTTGAATTTTGATACTCCGGTGATTACTTCTCAGCCATCAATGGTTCCAGACGTTCAATATGTGGGTGGACCAAAAGGAGTGCACTACAGAACAACAACAGTGACCCAGGCATCATGTTCATATTTCCAGCCAGCGGGATCCTATCCTCAGCATATGGGATCCCTCACGAGTTCAAGAGGATATTCAGGAATGCAACAGGTTCAAGGATCCTCATTTGTTCCAGGATCATCCCAGGTTCAAGGATCCTCCTTTGTTCCAGGATCATCCCAGGTTCAAGGATCCTCCTTTGTTCCAGGATCATCCCAGGTTCAAGGATCCTCCTTTGTTCCAGGATCATCCCAGGTTCAAGGATCCTCCCTCGTTCCAGGATCGTCCCAATTTCAGGGATCCTTCCAGATGCCAGGATCCTTGAGGAATTTGCAAACAGGAAGTTCAGATGTCCATCAGGGAGATTTTATTCCAATGCAGACCAATGCTTCTACTGGTCCCTCGATCATTCCAGAGCCCCAACAATATGGATTAACATCCATTCTTCCTAACTTGAATCCAATGGGAGGTAACACTTTTAATAATTCTCATACTACTAACCATGGTCTTATGCAGGATCCATGTATCAATCATGCCATGGCCAGAGAATTGCAAAAGCTAAAGGATATGATATCAAGTGTTCCGGGAGTGGTCAAACCTATCCCAGAGATTGCAGATGGAAGCCACAAGCTATCTCGTTTTGCACCACCAATCTGTGATGCTGAGATACCCAAGAGGTTCCATGTGCCTACAATGAAGCTGTATGATGGTTCGACGGATCCTGAAGAACACATAGCACAATACAGGGAGAGGATGGAGATCAATCCAATCCCAGAAAGGTTAAAGGAAGCATGCCCGTGCAAAGGATTCGGATCCACTCTTACTGGATCAGCTCTCAAATGGCTGCTAAGTCTTCCCCCTACTCTATTACCTCATTTGCTAATCTAGTTAATCTATTTAATAATCAGTTTTCTTGTAGTAGGAAATTTGAACGATTAACTAGTGATCTATATAGGATAACCCAGGGTCATAATGAATCATTAAGGGATTACATTACCAAATTCAGTAAAGAATCCTTAGACATTCCCAACTTAGATATAGCCATGGCTGTTGAGGCCTTTAAAATGGGATTGCTTAGGGATTCGTCTTTCTATGATGATCTTGTTATGACACCATGCAGGAACTTAGATGAGGTAAGAACCCGAGCACTTAGGTTCATTCGGCTAGAAGATGACAAGAGGATCCAGGAGAGGTTAGCAGGATCCTCAAAGCAGGATAAGCAAGGATCCTCATTCAGGAACAACAAGTTCAGATCCTACAACAGATCTGATAACCAGAACGTGCATTCTATTGATCAAGAAGAGGATGATGAGGATTATCCTCCAATTTCTGAATATTGTTTTTGTGTTAATAACAACGAACTAATCCTTGCGATGCAGAACCTAGGTGATAAAGCTAGATGGCCAAGAAAAAATGATAGGCCAGCTGCAACTAAGGATAAATCAAAGTGGTGTGCATACCATGAAGATTTTGGGCATCTCACAGAAGAATGCATTGCACTAAGAAAGGAAATTGGATACTTGTTGAGCAAGGGGCATCTAAAAGAATTGTTGGGAAGGAAAAAGTCAAAGACTCAGGATCCTGAAAGGATCCCTGAGAAGGCTCCAGCCCCTCCAGCAGATGCACAAGTGATAAACTTCATTTCTGGAGGATCAGACATTTGCGGCACATCCTTCTCAGCAGCTAAAAGGCATGCAAAGGAGACTAAAATGGATAATGGAGAAAGACCTGTTCGAACATCAAGTGTCTCCGAAGGAAAAGTCATAACCTTTGATGAAGAGGATCATGTGGATATCCAGGATCCTCATCTTGATGGTTTAGTTATTACTCTTTTCATTTCTAACCATTTTGTCCGTAGGATCCTTATAGACGGAGGAAGTTCAGTGAACATTATCCAGCTTGATGTTCTAAAGAAGATGGGTATCCCTGAATCAGATATCATACCAAGATCCTCCGTGCTTGTGGGATTTAGTGGCGAAACTAAGAATACCCTGGGGGACATTAAACTCCCAATATATATCGAAGGCTTACACTCTTATCAAAAGTTTTGTGTTATTGACTGTTTATCTTGTTGTAATGTTATCCTTGGCAGGCCCTGGATACACGATATGAAAGCAGTCCCATCTACCTACCATCAATGTGTGAAGCTCCCTAGTCCTTGGGGAATAGTGAAGATTGATAGTGATCAGCAGGAGGCTAAGAATTGCTACACTTCATCGATGAAACCAGCCTCGAAGTCGAGGGAGCAATAGCAATCAAGGTATCCTCCAAGGGATGTCTTGGAGGCAAGGGAGCAGGATGTGGTAGAAATCCTCATGGATCCCGATGATCCTGAATCCAAAATCTATATCGGATCAGGGATCCTTGGCGAAATGAAAGAAGACCTCGTATCCTTCCTCAAAAGAAGAAAGACTACCTTTGCATGGAAACACGAAGACATGACTGGTATATCCAAAGATGTAATCACTCACAAACTCGGCATTGACAGATCCTTCAAACCAATCCATCAAAGGAGAAGAAAGTTTGCACCGGAAAGGAATGCCATTATCCAAGAAGAGGTAGAGAAATTGCTCCGGGCAGGTATGATTAGAGAGGTCAAGTATCCAAGATGGTTGGCCAATGTGGTTGTTGTTCAAAAGAAAAACGGAAAGTGGAGGGTATGTGTCGATTTTACCGACTTAAATAAGGCATGTCCCAAGGATCCTTTCCCATTACCCCACATTGACTCCATGGTGGATGCAACTGCGGGTCATGAACTGTTAACTTTTATGGATGCTTCATCTGGATTCCAAGAAATCCAAATGGAACCATCCGACCAAGAGGATACAGCCTTCATGACTCCAACTGGTATATACTGCTATATTGCTATGCCATTCGGATTAAGAAATGCAGGTGCAACATATCAAAGGCTGGTGAATATGATGTTCAAGGATCAGATTGGACTAACTATGGAGGTTTACATAGATGATATGGTGGCAAAATCCTTAAAAGCTGAGGATCACCTAAGAGACTTAGAGGAAGCATTCAATATCCTTGATAAATATAACATGAAACTTAATCCTTCAAAATGTCACTTTGGTGTTAAAGCAAGTAAATTCTTAGGATATATGGTGACGAAGAGAGGCATTGAAGCTAGCCCGGAACAAATCAAAGCAATAGTGAACATCAAATCTCCGGCCAATGCTAAGGATGTTCAGAGGCTAACAGGCAGGATAGCAGCTTTGAACAGATTTATATCCAAATCCTCAGAGAAGTGCAAAGAGTTCTATGATATCCTAAGGAAGAACAAGAAATTTGAGTGGACTGAGAAGCATGAAAATGCTTTAAGAGCCCTCAAAGATTACCTATCCTCAGCCCCGGCTTTGATGAAACCAGAAAAAGGCGATGTGCTATCCTTGTATCTTGCAGTATCCTCAAAAGCAGTAAGTGCGGTCCTTGTTAAGGATCATGAAGGTACACAACATCCTATCTATTATGTAAGTAAAAGTTTACTTGATGCCGAATCCAGGTATTCACACCTTGAAAAGCTTATTCTTGCATTAATTATGGCATCTACTAAGTTAAGACATTATTTTGAAACTCATGTTATTGTTGTTAAAACTAATTTTCCAATTAAGAATGTCCTCAAGAAACCAGAGATGTCAGGAAGGATGGCTAAGTGGGCAGTGAAGCTAAGTGCATATGATATAAGATATGAGCCTAGAACAGCCATCAAATCCCAAGCATTAGCCGACTTTATGGCTGATTTCAGTAGTGATTTACAAGAAGAAGCTGAATTAGAAGTCCAGCAGCTAGAGGAGACCAAGGATCCTTGGATACTCTATACTGATGGATCCTCAAATGTCAAAGGCACAGGGCTTGGAATGCTACTAAAATCGCCACAGGGGGACATAATACCCCACTCTATAGCTTGTGAGTTCCAAACCACTAACAATGAGGCTGAATATGAAGCCTTAATTGCTGGTTTGCAAATTGCAAAGCATATGGGGATCAGGTACCTTGAGGTACATGTAGATTCATTATTAATTACAAACCACTTTAATGGATCCTATGCTGTGAAAGGTGAAAAGCTAACCAAATATTTGGAGATAGTCAAAAGTTTGGCACTCTCTTTTGTTTCCTTTAGTTTGACGCAGGTACCAAGGGAAGAAAATACAGAGGCTGATGCATTGGCTAACTTAGGATCATCCTTGAAGATCCCAGAGGATATCAAGATCCCTATTATCCATATCCTGACCCCGGCTATCGAGGATCACCAGGCTATGGAGATAGGAAATGATTCTGCAATTATCCCTAGTGAGGATACTCAATCCCATTCAGGATCAGGATCATGGATCTCACCAATTATGAGATACCTACAACATGGAGAGATTCCTACAGGAGAAAACCCTAGGGCTTTCAAATCTAAGGTATCTCAATTCACAATTTTAAATAATATGTTGTATAGACGATCTCTTGCAGGACCATACTTGAGATGCATTGAGGATCCTGAAATCCAAGAGGTTTTAAAAGACTTTCATGAAGGAGATTCTGGAAACCACACTGGGGGCAGGGCATTATTCTCAAGGATCCTGAGAACAGGATACTACTGGCCAACCATGAAGAGAGATGCTGTGGAGTATGCTAAAAGATGTGATCCTTGTCAGAGACACATCAATATCCTTCATCAACCAGCTGAATTATTGCATCCTATATCCTCCTCTTGGCCATTTATGAGATGGGGTATGGATATAGTTGGAAAGCTCCCTAAGGCACCTGGTGGAAAAGTATTCATGCTAGCTATGACTGATTACTTCTCCAAGTGGATAGAAGCTGAAGCTTTTGCCCAAGTCAGAGAAAAGGAAGTTATATCCTTCATTAAAAGAAATATTATCACTAGATTTGGAATTCCTTCTGAAATTATATGTGATAATGGTTCCCAATTTATTGGGGGCAGAACCACTAACTTTTGTGACAGCTGGGGGATTAAGATGATAACATCAACACCAGTCCACCCACAAGCTAATGGTCAGGCTGAATCATCCAACAAGATCATCATCAACAATTTGAAGAAGAAGCTTGGATCCAAGAAAGGGAAATGGGCAGAAGAACTACCCTATGTGCTTTGGGCTGATAGGACAACCCCTAAGAATGCTACTGGTCAAACGCCATTCTCTTTGGTATTTAGGGCAGAATCAGTGATCCCAACAGAAATGGTGGTTCCAACTGCAAGAACAAGTACCTGTGATCCTAAGGAAAATGATGAGAACTTGGTTCAAGACCTGGATACTATTGAAGAAATCAGGGATCTCGCTAGGATAAGGATGGCCAGTTATCAACAAAGAATTGCTGGTGCTTACAACAAAAATGTCAGGATCAGGAGGTTTCAAGTTGGAGATATGGTATTAAGGAAAGCATTTCAGAATACCACCAATCCTGCTGATGGAAAATTGGCTCCAAAATGGGAAGGCCCTTATTTGATTGATGCTGAAACAGGAAAGGGGGCATATAGATTGCTAACCATGGAAGGTGATTTGCTACCAAGAGCTTGGAATGCTGTCCACTTGAAGAAATATTTTATGTGAGCAGGATCCTCATGGCACAGATGATCCTCAGGATAGGGGTATCCTTAAAGGATCCTCAAAGTATCGGTGATCCTTACTTAGGTAATATCCTAAACTTAAACTATTTCATTTCTTCATTTTCTCATATAAGGATAAGGATCATGTATCCTTTATCCATCTCTCACGTGAGTTTAAGTTTTGAAAGTTCAGGTATCCTTAGTGTAACATTGGTTATCCGTAGAAGCAATCCGTTCCTTGGGTTTAACCCCAGTTATTTGGGCTTGACCCCAGTTTCGCCTGTAACGCATGATGATCCTGGTATAGTTCAAGGCAGTGGGACCAGTACTCGTTTTAGGGGCTGATAATTCCATTGTACTGGCTATGCTTAGGATCCTACGTATAATGGTAGACGTACCATACATCCGTTCCTAAGGTTTCTAACGTTTTCACGTTAGCTAAGGTTTCTAACGTTTTCACGTTAGCTAAGGTTTTGGCATTTTCATGTCACTAAGCTTGGATAGTCGCCAGTTAGGGCCATACTCCAGTTTACATACGATCCTTGGGCTTGTCCCCAGTTATCCTTGGGCTTGTCCCCAGTTATCCTTGGGCTTGTCCCCAGTTATCCTTGGGCTTGTCCCCAGTTATCCTTGGGCTTACCCCTAGTTGCTAACTCTTTTCTTATGTTGGCTTAGTCCCAAGTTATGCTCTATTTCAGGTTCTTGAAGATAGGCAACTAAGGATCCTTGATCCATACTTTATTCTAAGGTTTATCTTATAGTTATCCTTATTATGGTTAGGATCCTAACTTGGACCTTCTGGTATGATCCTTAACTATTTTTAATTCTATTCATTATTTATTTGAGTAACCCTTATACTTGACAACTGAACTTGTGATTCTTAAATCGTATCACTTTTTAGAACTTATCGGTTATGGGATATGTGATCCTGATCATATCCTAAGTTTTTTGGATATTTTTCAAGGCTTGATAAGTATAAACTGAATGAACATTACAACAGTTGGAAAGTAAGATATTAAAAAGGATAACAACACAAGATAAGCGACAAAAGGTTAAGTTTTTATTTATTAACAAAAGACTAACCCTTAAAAGGTTGTCAAAATTACCTACCCGAGCTTCTACCAGCAAAACGTGGCCCGTCCGCTGGGGTAGGTAAAGGGTGTCCATGATAATAAGTTCAAAAGTAGTGCAGGAATATAAAGGCGGCAGGATCACAATGGCTTCATCCCCCAAACAGAGGATCCCTCCACCAATTGCAATCCTGCCCATTGTCCAAAGGATCATACATGATCCTTAATCCTAAAACCTATTGTTCAGTACAGACCATCATTGTTTAAAACATCACATGCACAAAAAAAAAAAAAAAAACTACCACCAGATTTAAAAATTGGGCTCCGGCTGCGTCTAAGAATGTCCATCATTGCCTAATCAAGCAGCCTAAACCTTTGCTGCATCACCACCTCCGGCTCCACTTGCTTCACCAGCTTCACCCTTGCTTCCAGCCTCAATTGTCAGGATCTCTTCAGCCTCCTCTTCATCACCCAATTCAGCCAGCCTTGCCTTCCATTCTTCAATTTCCCAGCTGCTTTTGTCGAAGGTAGGATCCTAAGCCTCCAAGGCCATTTGCAGCTTGGTTTTGTACATTGCTATGGCGGCAGAGACTTTGGCATCATCTGTGATCTCCTGCCTTTCATAGTCAAAATTAACCAGCACCTTGGCCATCTCCTGTTTGGTATCCTGGAGTTCCTTCCAAAGATCAGCAAGTGCAAGATCCTTGAGCACGGCAACCTGCTGGAGGTCGGCAATCTTCTTATCCTGATCCTCAACGTGGCCAACATAATCCTCGATCTCAGAGAATTTCTGCAAAAAGGATAAAGGATAAGGTCAGGATTAAGTGATCCTCAAATCAGCAGGATATGTCGACAGGATATATGAGCAGAGACAATGATCCTTACCTCATTGAAGTACTCGAGGAATTGGTGGCGGATTAGAGGCAGACCCTGCAAATCCCCAGCCTCGGAGGCCTTTCTCCTCTTGATTCCCTTTCCTTTGAGGGGTGCCTTGGGGATTGAGGCTGTCGGGCTGGCAGGAACCTTTCTTTTGGAGGATTTGACAGTGGTGAGATCGGTGACACTGAACCTTGAAGCAGTTTTGGCAGATTTTCCAGCACCTACACAACCAAAACAAGATAAGTATCTTTTCTTAATTTACATTTTACTATTTATTTAAATTTTAAACAAGGATACTTACTTGACATTGTGACAGAGCCTGAGGATACCTCCTGAGAGTCTTGGGTTGTAGTCTTGAAAGTTCTAGTTTCAGGATCAAGTTTCCAGAAAGCAGCAAGCCTTTCCCTGGTTGCGGATGTTGTGATGAGATACGAAACAGAGATAGCTGCATGACACAAGACAAAAGGGGTTAGTGATCCTATCACATGAACAAGACTACCTGGTGATCCTTCTCATGATCCTCCGGCCTACCATTGGTGGACCATGTCTTTGGTAGATCCTCTCCGTTTAGAATGGAATTCCTCCTGACAAAGAAGAAGCGACGTTTCCAATCTTTGTCGTTCTTAGTGACTTTGAGAAGGGGATGTTCTGCACCGGGTTTTCGCTTGAACAAATAACGATGGGAACCAAAGGTAGTAAGATCATACAGTTCTGCCAATTCCGACATTCCTAAATCAACACCTTCCTGCTCGATGATCCTCTCTAGGGTATATAAAACCCTCCAAATCATCGGCATGGCTTGGATGTAAGATATGCCGGTCAGGGAAAAGAAGGATTGTGTGAATTCTGGGAAAGGATAGGTGTACCCTATAGTGAATGGAGTAGCTGGAAAGGCAACCCATGTTTCAGAAACATAGTCGCTAAGAACAGTGGGATCAAAGGGTTTGAAGAAGGCACTCGCCAGAAAACAGTGACGGATTTTATCTACTTGTGCATCGTTAAAACAACACCTCTCATTCGCTGAGTCTTTGATGATTTTTTGACTCTTCAAAGGGCTATCCTTCTTGTGATCCTTGCCCGGTGAGCTTTGGAGCATCATTCTTAGAGCGATGGTGGTAAAGAAAGAAAAACAGAGTAAGAAAGGGAAAAAGAGAAGAAAGAGATACCTGATTGATCTTCGACTGAGAATATAAAGGGAGTTTCTTTCGAATTTGAATGCATATTGATCCTATCTATATCTCTATTTATAATTATGATTCTGCAGGATTGTCACTTCCGTGACGTCATGATCGCAACGGCTAGTTCTATTTTATCGGCTATATATCCGTTAGTTGGTTGCGGATAAGATCAAGAAAATATAACTCGCTTATTTTACAAATTACTCCTTATATTTTAGGGGCAATTGTTAGGGGAGGATTTTCTAACAATTAGTGATCCTTATTCGTTATCCTAATTAATGATCCTTAATTCTGTGGCAGATAGGGATCCTCAGAAGAGCTTCAGGATCAGGATCATGGATCACTTTAAGGATCCTCGTACTGACGATTGTTTATTTGTGTTTTGTGTTACTTTGCAGGAGTAACAAGTTTGACTTGGTCTTGGCGACATTCCTGGAGAATATTCCCAGACTATCCCGCAGGTGCTTGACCAAAAATAGACGTTGTGGAGAACGTGGAGGCATGACACGAAAGTCGGATAGTTAGTTTTAGTAGTTATTTCTATTTTAAAAAGGGGTAACGAGCTAGTAGAAAAACACTTAGTCATTTTTCAGCTACACACTCTCATATACTCGCACACTTGAAGCTCTCGACGAACATACATTCATTTTAACTCACTTTTACACATTTCACGATATTGATCCTTGTACCTAGCTCGTTACTATCCGAAGTTGTAAACATTTATTCATTTATTTGAGCTTGGTGATCGGTAGTTTCCATCACCCGGGGTTTTTTGTGCCGGAGATCAACTCTTGATCAAGGGCTTTTTCCCCGTATAAATCCTTGTGTTGTTTGTGCAATTTCCATTGAAGTGATCCTTGTCATTGTTATACATTTCAAGCATCATACCCCATAACAGAGAGTTTGGTTGCAATTTCCTCACCAGATTTTTTGACCAAAACAATGAATATATCCAGAATTACTTGATACTCTCCCCCTATCAACAATCTTCAAAGATTTGGCAGTATTAAGCGAACATGATTGGAAACTAGCTCTTTTACAGATTTTAACAGTATAAGCATCCAAATCCCTCACAGTTAATCATCCAAGTCCAAATTAATGACCTTGGAGATATCACTAACTGTTTTTGATTTTTGATTTAAAAATTTCAAGTTTCAAATTAATGAACTTGTTTTATTTTCAGAAACACGATCAACATACTTAGATTTTGAAACTCAGCTTCCCAGACATCGGTTGTCGAAAATAAAGCGGAAATCAAAATCTTTTTGAATTTTCTGAAATATAAAGCAGTAAAGAAATATTTACAAACATATTTACACATAAAATTTTTGTTTGAGTATGTGTCAGAGGATCATATCAGTTTTTGACAGGTCACAAGTACCGTTGAGCTTAGTTACACATTAAGAATTAAACAATATACTTAGATTGTCGATATACTGATCCACTTAAATTTTTACACAAATTTCAACTGATTCAGGATACGAATTAAGTGTTTTAAGAACTTTAACTCATTCATGTGTCCCACCTCTTGAATATACTCCCGTATCCAGATCCCAATATTCAGTCTTACAGGTGAGTATACCTAGATGATATTTGTAAGGGGAATAAATTATAGTACGAAACCGTGAGAGCTCAGGTCAGAACTTCCGTTCAGCAGAGAGATGACGGCTCGACTTTTGGTGTGTCCCCTTTAGAGGATCTTTTGTATTACAACAGCAATGACTATCAATTTTATTGTTTCATCAATTTGCTGAGGGCGGCGCTATATTTCAAGCAATGCAGAAAGTATTCTCCGGGGACTAGGCCATTGCTTCCGTAAAATCAGAAGTCCCGGGATAATAGCCCAGATATCACTAAGCATAAAGACCTAGTATCTCAGAAAGAGGGGTCCTTCAAACGAGATTTCAGGGGTTACCTATATATCCAAGTAGTGTTCCCCACGAAATAAGCAAGTTTGAATTTATGTTTATATCCTGAAAAAGTTTACTAAATGTATAAAAACCTATCGGCATATCATCAGTGAGACTGTTTAACGCTATATAAACATTACATTTCTTTAGAATACTGTAACTGTCTACTGATGTACTATCATTTTCTCTTTTTACACAAAAACTCAAATTTTGAATTTTATCATGTTTTTGGCTTTTTCAAATTTTCAAATGTTTTTGGATTTTCTGACAATATTACTCCCCCTAAAATTCAAAATCAATTTTTTTAAAAATTTGA
This sequence comes from Helianthus tuberosus, assembly GCA_030545235.1. Taxonomy (NCBI): domain Eukaryota; kingdom Viridiplantae; phylum Streptophyta; class Magnoliopsida; order Asterales; family Asteraceae; genus Helianthus; species Helianthus tuberosus. The sequence goes on from CM060374.1 coordinate 16,471,439, forward strand.
CAACCAATACTGATAGCTTTGTCTCGCCATCCATTTTCTGCTTAAAGTGCTCTGATTTGCAGAAAATATACGCATGAGAAGCAGAAATTATAACGTACCCCTATGATTTACAACCCATTGATTTTCGACAGTTTGAAAACCGTTTTTCAATCTTGTGAAAGTAATCATGTTTGTTCAGCCGTGAGGGTTTCGGCGTATTCAAGCAACATATTTTTGGATTTAAATTTTTTTTAATTTTTAGGGTTTTTGAAATATTGTTTATTTATGTACAGAAAATGTTAAACTCCCTGTTCAACCAAACCAGGGTTCAACAGCCTTCTCCTCCTGTTGTGCCAGGCTGCTCCAACTTCCAATCTCACAATCTTTAGATTTGTTGAGCACCTGCACATTCAAACTACTTGATTACTTGAACAATTTAGCCCAGGTCTGTTTGACCTTAGGCATTTCAACACAATATATATCATTCAGTTTCGGAAAATCTTTCTCATCAAAAACTTTTTCAACTTTAACTTCAACTTTTTCATCTTTTACCAAAATTACTTGTTTCTTAGCACTCCATTTTTTACCTTTCGGAGTACCTCTTTTGTAAAAATGTGATTCTTTTTTAACATTATGTTTTTGAACAACTTTTGGTTTCCAAAACTCTTTGGGTTTTGTCATATCAACGGATTTTTGCCAACTTTGCGTTGTTCTAAATCTGGGTGTGTGAAAAATCTGTGTTTGTCTTAAATCAGACATAGTCTGTTTTGGTTTCCAAGTTTGATTCGAAGCAAACTTGTTTGTGTTATACCTCCAAGTTTGTTTTGAATCAAATCTGGCTGACCTTTGTTTCACACCCTCAGATTTTTGTTTCTCAACATTTTCAGGCTTCTTTTTGTCAACAACATCGACAGGTTTCAGATTTGGACACTTTCGTGCTAGATGTCCAATTTGATCACACTTAAAACATGTTCTTTTTGAAACATCTTTAACCTGTGATTGTTGCTTTTGCTTTTGAGCCCAAAACTCTTCAATAGACTGTTGTCTAAATTTGAGTTTTTCCTCTTCTTCAAAACTTTTTCCTTAAACAAAACTCATCTTTGCCTGAGAATTTGGAGTTTCATTTCTTTTCCAACTTTGTTTCTTCTTATAACCCAACCCAACCATCATGTTTTTCTTTTTAAAACCAGGTTTGTTATAAAAAGTTTTACGACCTTTACCAGCAAACTTTGAAATTTCTGACTTTTCAATTTCAGCTCTGCTATTTGTGGGATTTACTGGGTATGGTTGTTGTTGTTGTTTAAAAACTTTATCAATTTTCTCTGAAATCACATTCTGAATCGGGAATACAATATCTAAGAATAGTTTGTCCGATCCAATCATGGTGTAAACCAATCCTTTTGAATCATCATTCACAACTTTCTCAGATTTTATGTTTTTCAGATACTCATCATGAAAATTACCTTCATCTTCATCCTGTGATTCAGACTTACCTTTTGTAGACTCATCTTTCAAAACACTATCAACAACCTTACTTACCACCTCTGAATCATCAGCTTCATCAGATTTGGTGTAAGTCACATCGATACTTTCAGGTAATTGGTCAACTATGTTCAGACCTTTTGCCACCTTTTCCTCATCATAAAAAGTATAATTGTTTCTCAATGGTGGTGGTACCTGATGAAATTCTGAACCAATACCCTTTTTGTTCCTGTCAGTATCTTTGTCATCTGGTGTGATGTTGAAAATGCGTTCAAGAATGTACGAAGAGTTATGATAACTTTGAAGTTTGGTAACAATCTTTTCTTTTTCAGCCAGAACTTGTTTTAGATTAGCAATTTCATCAACACACTTGTTTAATTCAAGTTGCTTTTCTTTAAACTTTCTCTCATACATTTCTTTAGTTACCAAAGTTTCAGACAATCTTTGATCAAAACATTTAACTTGGCTCTTCAAAGTATCATAAGCCTCTTGTACTCTTTGACTCGACCACTTTAAAACATCATACTCTTTTTGAAAATCTTGAAACTTATTTTCTTTTTCAACACAACCAACACATTTAGCTGTACACATTTCTTTCAAAATCTTATTTTCTTCTTCAAGACCATGACATTTCTGTGTTAGCTTTTCAACCTTTAGTTTCAACATTTCTTCTTTTTCAATCATTTCTTTACATTTTATTTTGAAAACATTTTCAAGTTTGCTTGTTTCAATATCTTTTGTTTTGATTGTTTCATCTTTTTCAATACAGGCTTTGCATATTTCTATGCAATTCCTGCATTTGTTCTCATTTTTATCAACAATTTCAACATTCGATAGATCAGAAGATTCATTTACCTCGGTCTCTTTCAGCACCGGTTCTTCTGTCTGATCTTCCTCTTTGTTCTCTTCTTCTTCTTTCTGTTCTTCTTCAATCTTCTGCTTTTCTTCAGTAGCAAACTTTGCAGTACTCTTTACTTCTTTAATCAGCTTTTTCAACTCTTCTTCCTTTCTCTTTTTCATTTCCACTACCTTTGGTAGACTTGCTTCAAAAACTTCTTTTATCTTGTTCATTAAATCCGGCAAGTAACTTTTATCAGAAAGCCTTCTTGTGTTAAAAGTGCCCACATTTGGAAACAAATTTGTTACTGCATCAAAATCCACTTTTGACGGATCATCTACTGGATTACCCTGTGGGTCCATGTAACACTCTAGTTCTGCATTCCATCTCTTGGCTCTTTGTGCTTCCTTAAATGGTTCATCCAACTTGCTAATCTCCCATCTTGCACTGTCTCTTCTCCACCAACTATCATGATCAACATTGGCGACAAATGCATATCCAACTGCATCTTCTTTAGGGCAAACTTGACTCCAATCGTAACCTTCATCGTCATGTATAACTGCAAGAGCCCTTGATTTTTCTTCAGGTTGCTTCAATCTTGGTGGTTCTGATTTGTTCTGATGATAAATCGCTTTCTTGTAATAATCTTCTTTGAACGGGTTTTCAGAATCATCAGCATACGCATTTCTGCACTCGCGCTTAAAGTGACCTTTCTGTTTGCATTTAAAACATGTCACCTTAGACTTGTCAAATCCTAGTTTGGTATATGGTCCACCAATTGACTTCCTCCCCGTGATCTCCATGAACCGCAGTGCCCGACGAACCGCACTTGCCATGCACCATCTTATATCAATCAGTTCCATCTTCTCGGGGTCTATTTGATCGTAATCTTCTTTCGTCAAGTTGGTGTTGCCAATCTTCCCTGCAACGAGGCTTTCATACGATTCAAGTACAGATGCCAAGAAAACCATTTGTTGTTTCGCTGACTCTTCACTGAAATTCTGCCCATTCTTCAGATCCACTGCGATATTACACTCGAATAAATTCTTTGAATCAGTTTGGCTTGAAGTTGTTGAAGAAGATCCATCGTGAAAACCACTGTGAAGACTTTCATTGTTCACTGAATTTGAACTTTCTGCAGAAAACGCTGTTCTTGGAGATCCAGCCTGTGGTACATTTCCTCTGTAGTAAAGTTCCACATTCTGCTGATGAGCTGGATTGTTGACTTTAGATCTCTTTATCTCCAACTCATGGCTTTCAAGTCTTTCAGTCAGCAAATCCACAGTTAACTCTTCAGGCTTGATTGTATTTTTCAACATTAGAGCGAAGTATTGCCAATCTTGATCATTTGGCAATGAATCAAACAATTTATCCACTAGCTCCTCTTCAGTATATGTAATTTTGTATCTGGCCAGCTCCATTTTCAGATGTCCAAATCTCTCGATCATTTTACAAACATATTCATTTTTTATGCAAGTGAATAAATCAAACTCTTTACGCAACAATTTCTTTTTGTTTCTTACAATTTCATTACTTCCTACACATTTTCTCTCTAACGCTTCCCACAAACTCTTTGAAGTTTTTTCTTGTTCGTGTAACGAAATAATATCTTCTCTTACTGATTGTTTGATCAATGTTATCATTTTATATTCAGCCACAACATTTTTTATATCTTTTTCTGTAAACTCTTCTTCATTTAATAACTCTCCTCCTTCTTTTGCTGGTGCTTTATATTCATTTTTCAGTTTTAACCAACTTTCAGGAGCGAAAGCTTTTACCCAACCCTCAAATCGGTTTTTCCACCAGTTATAATCTTCAACTTTCATAAGCTTTGGTGGTTTCTGTTGGCTTCCATACATGTTTTCAAATTTCAAATTCTCTGAGATTTCCTTCGAATATTCTCTCATCTCGGATCTTCTCTCTATCGATTCGGAAGTGAACGCGTTATAAAATGTGTTGTAAAATTCTTCACCGCTGCTCGACATCTTGAAACAATTTCTTAAACTTCGCACCTTGTAAATCTTGAATCTCCTGAAAACAAACAAACAAACGATCAGTTTAAAAATATCAAACAACTTGATCGAACGGGTATCCGAAAAAATCAAAAATGAAAATAATCAATGCTGTCCGATCGGTTGGAGTTGCTGTTCGATCGGCTGACACTACACGACAAATCTCTTGGCCGATCGGTTGGGAACTTGCTAGCCGATCGGTTGGGAATTCAAGTGATGGCACAAGACGACAAAAAGCTTGAACGATCGGTTGGCACGTTGACTTCTTTGACCTCAACAATTATAATGCAAACTGTCAAACTACAAAATGACAATTAGCACATGTACTCATTCAAATCTCTTTATCACATGCAAACTGATAACATCTTTCATTCACGTGAGAGTCTGATTTCAACAATTAAAGTGGCCGACATGTTTGATATTCATCAATTTCTGATTGGACCTTACTAACATGCAATCATAATCTCTGAAACATCTCATGCAAATACTGAATGGCCGTCGCTTGTAATATATGAATTTAGGAGATCACGTGATGAGGTTATTAATGAAAGCTATACATGTTGACACCTGTAAAAAGATTCACATGCTTCACCGAATGAAATTGATTACATTGACTGACAAACATAACAGTGTTGACTTAATGACTTTAATGAATGATGTGTTATGAAACGATTTGCTGATCGATCGGCTGGGATGCTAGCCGATCGGCTGGCAAGTCAAAGTCAACGATTAAATGAATTGTAAAGAAATATTTGGAACGGTTAGCTAGCCGATCGGTCAGCTGTCCGATCGGCTGACATTCATATGAACTTTAACATCAACAGCAAACATTTCACAACTTTTTCGAACATAAAATCTTAGATTTCTCCCAAACCGTTAGGAATTAGGATCTGAAAATTTTTAGGCTTGTAGATCAGGTACTTTCGCACAACATATCCAAAAATCAGCAATTTTCGACCGTAGAAACCTGTTCAATTTGACAAAAATCAGATAAAAACGTGAAGAACAAGAAAAATATGAAAAATTTGACAAATCTGTATGATTTTGGCTCTGAATCTGATCAAATCTTGTACGAATCTGTGCGTTTGATCTTCACAACCGAGCACCTGCTCTGATACCACTTGTTAGGTCCCGGTTTTGACTCCGTTTCGATTGCGTAAACGAACGTGTAACGTGCGGAATCCGTAGACGTACGTGACCGAACACACGTGACGTAATATAAACGTGATTCTTTGATTGATTTGATAACGTACAACACCTGAATCACTTGGAATGAGCTTTCTCTCTCTAGACTCTCTCTTTAGATCTCAAGCTCTCCAAAACACAAATGTAGCTAAAGTCTCCAAAAGTCTCTAAAACTAACCCTTAAGTTCCTATTTATAGGCAAAGGATATAAGGAGACTCTCCTTATTTACAATTATGCCACCTTGCCTTTTAGTAACTAGATATTACAATAAGCCTAAACTTAAACTATTTCTGCTACTGTCTTGAGATGACGGAGGCGATAGACATACTGCACTAACATACCTCCTCCTGGATAATAGCATTCCTTTCAGGTGCAAACTTCCTTCTTTTTTGATGAATTGGCTTGAATGACCTGTCAATGTCGAGTTTATGAGTAATTATATCTTTAGATATACATGTCATGTCTTCCTGCTTCCAGGCAAAGGTAGTTTTCCTTCTTTTAAGGAAGGATACTAGATCCTGTTCAATGTCGCTAAGGATCCCTGATCCTATGAAGATCTTGGATTCAGGATCCTGAAGATCCATGAGGATTTCTTTTACATCCTGCTCTCTTGCCTCCAAGACATCTCTTGAAGGATACTTTAATTGCTATTGCTCCCTTGGTCTTGAGGCTGGCTTCATTGATGAGGTATAGCAATTCTTAGCTTCTTGTTGATCACTCTCAATTTTCACCACTCCCCATGGACTAGGAAGCTTTACGCATTGATGATATGTGGATGGGACTGCCTTCATGTCATGTATCCACGGCCCGCCAAGGATAACATTACAACATGATAAGCAATCTATAACACAAATTTTTTTATAAGAATGAAGTCCTTCAATATAGATGGGAAGTTTGATGTCCCCCAATGTGTTCTTGGTTTCTCCACTGAATCCCACAAGGACTGAGGATCTTGGGACAATATCAGACTCCGGGATATTCATTTTCTTGAGGACATCAAGCTGAATGATGTTCACAGAGCTTCCTCCATCGATTAGGATCTTGCGAACAAAGTGGTTAGATATAAATAAGGTAATAACAGGACCATCATGATAAGGATCCTGGACGTCAACACGATCATCCTCATCAAAGGTTATGACTTTATCCTGGGTAACAATGGAGGTCCGGATGGGTCTGTCTCCATTATCCATCTTGGTTTCCTTGGCATGTCTTTTGGCTGCTGAAAAGGAGGTACCACAAATGTCTGATCCACCGGATATGAAGTTTATAACTTGTGCATCTGCTGGAGGAGAAGGAGCCCTTTCCGGGATCCTTTCAGGATCCTGGATCCTTGACTTCTTTCGTCCCAAAAGCTCCTTCAAATGCCCCTTGCTTAACAAGTAACCAATTTCCTTTCTAAGTGCAATACACTCTTCAGTGAGATGCCCGAAATCCTCATGATATGCACACCACTTGGACTTATCCTTTATAGTAGCTGGTTTATCACTTTTTCTTGGCCACCTAGCTTTCTCACCTAGATTCTGCATTGCAAGAATTAGTTCATTGTTATCAACAGAAAAACAGTATTCAGAAATGGGAGGATAATCCTCATCATCCTCTTCCTGTTCCACTGCATGCACGTTCTGGTTATCAGATTTGTTGTAGGACTTTGATTTGTTGTTCCTGAAGTAGGATCCTTGCTTTTCCTGTTTTGAGGATCCTGTCAGTCTTTCCTGGATCCTTTTATCATCCTCTAATCGGATGAATCTAAGGGCCCTGGTTCGTACTTCATCAAGATTCCTGCAAGGGGTCATGACAAGATCATCATAGAATAATGAATCCCTAAGCAATCCCATTTTAAAGGCTTCTACAGCCGTAGCAATATCCAGGTTAGGAATGTCTAAGGATTCTTTACTAAACTTAGTGATGTAATCTCTAAGTGATTCATTTTGACCTTGTGTTACCCTATAAAGATCACTAGTTAAACGTTCAAATTTTCTACTACAAGAGAATTGACTATTAAACAGATTAACTAGATTAGCAAATGAAGTAATAGAGTAAGGGGGGAGACTTAGCAGCCATTTAAGAGCAGAGCCTGTGAGTGTGGATCCAAATCCCTTGCATAGACATGCTTCTTTTAACCTCTCAGAAATTGGATTGATTTCCATCCTCTCCCTGTATTGAGCTACATGCTCCTCTGGATCCGTTGAACCATCATACAGCTTCATGGATGGTATCTGGAATCTTTTGGGTATCTCAGCATCACATAAGGGTGGTGCAAAACGAGATATCCTATGGCTACCGTCTGCGATCTCAGGAATGGGCTTGACCACTCCTGGAACACTGGATATCATATCCTTAAGCTTCTGTAATTCCCTAGCCATAGCTTGATTGATACCTGTATCCTGCATGGAGCCATGGTTAGTGTTATAAGAATTATTGAAAGTGTTACCTCCCAGAGGATTCATGTTTGGAATTCCAGATGTGAATCCATATTGACGGGACTCCGGTATGATCGAAGGACCAGATGAAGCAATGGTCTGCATTGGTATGAAGTCTCCTTGATGAACATCCGAACTTGGAGGCTGCATACTCCTTAGGGATCCTTGATCCTGAAAGATGTTGGATCCTTGATGCTGAGAGGATCCTTGAACCTGAAAGGATCCTTGAGGCTGAGAGGAGGATCCTTGAACCATGGAGGATCCTTGGACCGCGTGCATTCCCAAATATCCTCCTGAGCTGATGAAGGATCCCTGATGCTGGACAGAGGCTCCGGAAGGTTGAAAGTAAGATCCTAGAGCCTGGTAATCCACCCAAGTATTGCACGTCCGGAGCTGCTGAATGCTGGGAAGTTATGACCGGAGTGTCAAAATTCAACGATCTGGGCATCAATGGGGAATGATCCTCCATCGATTTCTTCTGTTTCTTGATATCACCTATCTCCCTGAGGTTCATTTCGTTGGTTTTATCCTGCTCTTGCATGCGATCCTTCATCTGCAAAATCAAAGTAAAGAGATCACCATTAGTAGGATTAGTGGAAACAGAAGAAGTTGGTGGTTTTGGAAAAAATGGGCTTCGTCTCTTTGCAGCATTCTCAGCATTCTTCTGAGATCCACAAGGTGGTGGAGGCAAAGGTGGAACGCCTTGTGAAGAAGTGATTGCCGGCATTGAACTTGAAGTGTTCTTCGCTGAGGAAGCCATCTGCTTGGTTGTAACGAACCGAAATGACCACAAAAATATGAATCTTCTTAGGAATGAAGCACCAATTGCCCCACGGTGGGCGCCAAACTGTTTTGGTCAAAAATCAAGCAAAGATAATGCAACTGAATCTTTTGTTGTGAGGTGTGATGCTTGAATCAATGAACAATATTAAGGATCACTCAGAAATGTAATGAACAAGTGACACAATGATTTATACGGGGAAAAAGCCCTTGATCAAGAGTTGATCTTCGGCATAAAAACCTCGGGTGATGGAAACTACCGATCACCAACTCAGATTAAACAGAAAATGTATTACAACTTTGGATGATAGCGAGCTTGTTACAAGGATCACTAGAGTGTAATGTGCAAAAAAATGTGTAATCGCCGAGCAAACTGTCGAGAGTAGTTACAAGTGTGTGTGTTTAGCCAAAAATAGACAAGTGTTCTAATCTAGCTCGCTATCCCCTTATAAATTTGTAAAATATCTAAGCTAACTAACTATCCGCATTTCGTGCAAGTCTTCCACGACCTCCATAACGTCCATATTAGTCAATCACGTGCGGAATAAAAAGGGAATATGCTCCAGGAATATCTCCAAGACCAAGTCCAAGCACGTACTCCTGCAAACCAACTTCATATTCAAAGCAGACAATCGTTAGTGTAAGGATCACTATGATGATCCTGGATCCTGATCCTACAATACTCTCTGAGGATCACTAATTCAAACAGAATTGAGGATCCCTAAGCCCGACAGTAATTGAGGATCACTGATCTTTGGAAAATCCTCCCCTAACACTTCTGATCCAGCACTCCTATTTATAGTTACAAGAAATAACAAACTATGCTAAAAATCCGGGATATTCCCTATTATTCTGGGATCCTGCGAATATTCCCTTTTGACCGTTGTAAACCCCTTCTCCAAGCTTCCAACGTCTTTCTTGTAACCACCTTGACCTATTCTTCAGGGAGACCAAGCCTCATGACCGTTTGTACCTTGCAGCCAAAGCAAATTGTTAACAGCACGCAGGATACCCTCGCAGGATGTTACCAATATCCTGGTCCAGTATCCTGGTAGCGAAAATAGACATATAAAGTCAGGATATAATTTCGGGATATAGGTTAGAAAATTCCACCCACAACAATTGTCCCCAAAAATATAGCTGTTGGGATCCTTTGATCTTAACAGATGTATTTTTCCGACATTATCTGAAGTCTTAATGGATAGAGATGTGATGTGACCTGATGCAGCTTTCAAGGCTAGTATTTCTCATAGTTAGCTATCTTCGCCCTATATCTTCTACTTTCTTCATCTTAATTATCACATTGTACCGGACCATTCAGGTATTCCCTCTCTCTCTATTCTTTCTTTGTGCATCTTTTCCGTCGTCACCGATCTCATGGCAAAACGCACTCGTTCATACTTCAACGACTCCAAGCCAACCTTCATGGCACACAATCTGCTTGGCAAGCCCGAGAAAGAGGTTTGCAATTTTGATAATGCCGACATGGCCGCTCTACGTGCCTCTGGAGCCTTCCCTGATGGTACATCATCCGGCCATTTGATTGAAACATCCGGTCAGATTTTTCTTCAGCTGAGTGGGTTTGTTTTTTGGCTTAGTCACTCAAGTTCAAGTCAGCATTCATCCCCCAATACGCCGGGTAAGGATGTATCTTCTAAATGAATTTCTGCATATAAAAATTGAAATTACTTCCCTTTTATGTAGATTCCAGCAAACTTATTCCAATTTTCGATCTAGAAGAGCTTGACAGTTTCCCGGAAACTGTTCCAGTAAAGAAAGAGCCTAGCTCCAAGCCTTCAACTAGTTCTCAACCTGTAGCCATGCCCAAGCCTTCCTCAGCAGCGAAGCTCCGTGCTTCTAGTTCCCGTAAGAGGAAAGAATCTGATTCTCTCGTCATCGCTGAAGTCTTTTCCTACGAGAACCTTGGTTTCATGGAATCTAACCATTTCATGACTTCTTCCCTTAACCAGGTAAATATCCTTATCCTACATCCTGCATACATATACTGAATCGATACCCTGGTTAGATTATATTAACAATACCTGAGTTCTGTTTTGTAGGGTCTTGAGCGTCTGACGCATCTCTACACCGAAGCTTGTGAAACAGTGAATATCTCGGAGGCCAAGTTGAAGAAAGCTAAGATCACTATCGTGGATCATGGGAAGATCGTTGCAGCCAGGTCACAACATTATGAAGATAAGTTAAAAAAGGTGACTCTGGATGTCGAAGCTGCAGTGAAGAAGGCCACTTAGAATGCTGAGATCGAGTTGGTTGTCGCCGAGGTCCAACATAAGCAAGATATGGCTTCATTCAGGGATGGCCTCAAGGGTTCCGTCGTAGTTTCCCTCCTTCAGGCCAGGCTTAAGATGGCTTATAAAGCCAGGATAGCGGGCTTTAAATGCCCAACCTGGACCGTTGATGTCTGGGAGAAGAAACTGAAGGATCTTGGTTGCAGTCCTGTGACGTATCCTGCCAAGCCGGAGATTGGCGAATCTTCCAAGGTGGGTGAGACGGTGGAAGAAGCTGGTGATGGTGGATCTGGTGCTACCCCGTGAGCGGGTGGTAAAGTGAGCGATGATGGATGTTTATGCCTACGCCGGAGCCCGCTTTTTTAAGTTCAATGGTTGTTGGTTGTTGAACACTTTTCTTTTTCTTGCATGTTGAACGATTTACTTTCCTGCACTTTAGACATTAGTACAATATGATGACCAAGGGTGGAGGGATCCTGAGTTTTAGGATGAAGCCCTTGGTCGTTGATGTGAATATTATAATAGTTGAAGGTGGAGGGATTTTGAGTTTCAAGACAAAGCCTTCGACTATTATCTTTAATATGCTTTAGACTTTGTTGTACCCTTGGTGGATGGGTCTCTTTTTGAGACGAAACCAAGAATACAATCTTTTGGACCAATAATAATAAACTAACCATTTAGCCTCATTTGTTATGTTTTTATTTTGAAAGGTATGTTATGAATATCTTGATCAAATACCCTGGTCAGGATACTGATGAAATGTTCAATACTTTTGCCATCAAAATGTTAAACAAAACTTGGTTGAATATGACTTTTTTTTAGAATACTTAGATCATTTAGATAAGGTTTTCAAGACTTGAAAATAATAAATCACACCAGAAACACTTAGGCAATAATTACAACCTCAACCTTTGATTCCTTTGCAATGTCCCCGGCATGGATGTCCCCTGTCTGTGCAGGATATTGCATTGGTGCATGACATACTTGAGTATTTCTTCTCTTAGTGATTAAACTTCGTAACTTTTCACCAACAGAAGAACGTGTGTAAACACAATTGTAGTTCGTCATATCTTTGGAACTTGTCAAAAAGTTTAGTTTCATTGGGATAAACCCTTAATATTCTAGGGATAAACCCTTAGTATCCTGGAGATAGATCCATAATATTCTGGGGATAAACCCTTAAGTATTCTGGGGGAAATCCCAAATTTTCGTGCGCTACAGGCGGGAGTGTATAAACTCCAAGACTTAGAAAGGTGAAAACCTTTAAACCTTAGAGCGTATGAAAATACCCTTTCGTGAGAGAGGGTGATCAATCCTCATATACCTTAAGGATCCAGGGTATAGCCAACAGTAACGAAATTGTCAGCCACTTTTACATGAACCGGTCCCGCCACCTTGAACTATCCCTGGATAACTTGCGCTCCAGGTGGGGTGTTTAAACCCAATTCGTGAGAAAGGTGAATACCTTTAAACCTGTGAAGGGATCAGGATCCCTTAAACGTGAGAGAGGGGGCCAATCCTCTAATCTTTCGAAGTATCCTGAGTGTGTATCCTGGAGCTATATCCCGGAGTGTATTCTGCAAAATAATTATAAGCTAAGGTGGGTATTAGCTTGGCTAACACCCCTCCGATGCTTAAGTCAGTAATGGGTTAAAGCAATAAATAATATTAAAATTTAATAAAAGAGATAGAATCCATACCATCCTGAGCTAGAATTTAGATTCCTAACTCACTTGAAATAGAGCTTTAGGTGTATAGCATTCCAGGATCTTGGTAACATATCCCCCTCCATATTCTTGAGTCGGTATGCTCCTTTCCTTGATTCTGATTCAATCTCGTAGGGTCCTTCCTATTTTGGAGCTAACTTTCCATCAGCAGGATTACTAGTGTTCTAAAAAGCCTTTCTTAATACCTAATCCCCAACTTGAAACCTTCTAGTCCTTATATTCTTGTTATATGCTCTGGATATCCTCTATTGATATGCTGCCATCCTTAGCTTTGCTGCATCTCTTGTCTCATCCACAGTGTCTAATTCTTGGCACATAGCTTCAGGATTCTGCTCAGGATCCCGGAGATTAGATCTTGCTGTAGGCATCACCATTTCTGTTGGGATCACCGCTTCTGCTCGAAATACTAAAGAGAATGGAGTTTGGCCAGTCGCAGATTTTACTGTCGTTCTATCAGCCCATAGGACAAAGGGTAATTCTTCTGCCCATCTTCCTTTCTTAGCTCCAAGCCTTTTCTTCAAATTGTTGACAATTATCTTGTTCGAGGATTCTGCTTGTCCATTTGCTTGAGGATGTACCGGTGTAGATGTGATCATTTTAATTCCCCAACTTTTGCAAAAGTCAATAGTCCTCTTGCTTATAAACTGAGAACCATTGTCACAGATTATCTGGGCTGGTACTCCAAATCTGGCCAGGATATTCCTTTTTATGAAGGATACTACTTCTTGGTCTCTAACTTGGACAAATGCTTCAGCTTCAACCCATTTAGAGAAATAATCGGTCATTGCCAGCATGAAGACTTTCCCTCCTGGAGCCTTTGGCAATTTTCCCACTATATCCATTCCCCATTTCATGAATGGCCAAGGGGAAACAATAGGATACAGTGGTTCAGCAGGCTGATGTAATATATTACTATGTCTTTGACATGCGTCACACCTTCGAGCATATTCTGCAGCATCCTTCCTCATTGTTGGCCAATAATATCCTTTTCTTAATACTTTTGAGAATAAGGACCTGCCCCCAGTATGGTTACCACAATCCCCTTTGTGTATATCGTGAAGCACTTCTTTGGTTTCAGGATCCTCTAAGCACCTCAGATATGGACCTGCAAGAGATTTCTTATACAAAACATTATTTATAATAGTGAATCGTGATACCTTCATTCTAAAGGCCTTAGGATTCTCATCCTTTGGGATGTGTCCTTCTTTAAGATATCTTATGATTGGAGCCATCCAAGACTTAGGATCCCTCTCATGATATTCATCACCAGGATCCTGAACACTTATTACTTCCTTATCCTGAGGATCCGTCGCAGGATATAGGATATGTAATATCGGTATTCGGGTTCCTTCCGGTGTCCTGACTGATGATCCTAGATTTGCCAAGGCATCAGCTTCAGCATTATCCTCTCTTGGTACCTGTTCAAGTGTAAAAATATCGAAATATCATGCTAATAATTTGAGAATTTCAAGATACTCGATTAACTTCTCACCTTTAACTGCATAGGATCCGTTAAAATGATTAGTAATTAACAAAGAATCAACATATACTTGCAAATTCTTGATATTCATGCTTTTAGCCAATTCTAATCCTGCAATTAAAGCTTCATATTTTGCTTCATTATTGGTGGCATGAAACTCACATCTAATAGCCTGGGGTAATATGTCCCCCTGTGGCGATTTTAGTAGTATACCCAAACCTACACCTCTTACATTAGACGCACCATCAGTATATAGTGTCCAAATATCTGAGTTTTCACCTAGCCGTTGCACTTCTAGGTCGGCTTCTTGTAAGTCATTACTAAAATCAGCCACAAAGTCCGCTAGAGCCTGAGACTTTATAGCATTTCTAGGTTCGTATACTAGATCAAAGGCACTTAATTTTACTGACCATTTAGCCATCCTACCTGACATTTCGGGTTTCCTAAGCACATTTTTAACAGGATAGTTGGTTTTAACATGAATCCTATGTGTTTCAAAATAATGTCTAAGTTTTGTTGATGCCATAACTAGGGCTAATATCAGTTTTTCTAAGTGTGAATATCTAGTTTCAGCATCTAGTAAACTTTTACTAACATAATAGACAGGATACTGCTGACCTTCGTGACCTTTTACCAAGTAATGACTTTATCATCCGTAAACATGGTCATCCTTGTGGGCTCATCTCCTATTTCCTCCTTAGCCTTCCTGGCATGCCTCTTAGTTGTAGAGTAAGAAGTTCCACATATGTCGGATCCTCCGGAGATAAAGTTAATTATCTTGGCATCTTGTGATGGAGATGCAGCTCTCTCAGGATCCTGGTCAGTATCCTGAGCTTTCTTCTTTCTACCGAGGAATTCTTTCAAGTATCCTTTGCTTAGCAAGTAGCTTATCTCCTTTCTCAAGGCTATGCAATCATTTGTCATGTTCCCAAAGTCTTCATGGAAGGCACATTATTTAGATATATCCTTCCAATCTGTATTCCTTGGATTCTTTTTCGGTCACCTAGCTTTGTCCCCCAGTCCCTGCATAGCATACATTAACTCAGGAACATTTACAGAAAAACAATACTCTGAGATTTCAGGATATTTTTCATCGTCCTCATCTTCAACAACATTCACTCTCTTATTATCTTTCTTAGCATATGGCTTTGAACGATACTATTTGTAGGAAGATTCTGACTTGCTTTTTGTCAGTTCATATGTTGAAGATGTGTTCATCCTCTCATGCATTTTCTTGTTATCTTCAAGCCTTATGTATCTCAAAGCCCTATTCCGAGCTTCATCTAAATCCCTGCAACGATTTATTACAAGATCCTGATAAAATTGACAATCCTTCTGTAACCCCATTTTCAACGCTTGTACTGCCGTAGCAACATCAAGATTCGGGATATCCAGGGATTCTCTACTAAATTTGTTAACATAATCCCATAGGGATTCTTGTGATCCTTGTGTTATCCTGTAAAGATCACTTGTTAGTTTCTCAAAGCTCCTGCTACAAGAAAATTGACTGATAAACAAATTAACTAAATGAGAAAATGATGTAATTGAATAAGGTGGAACATTTAAAAGCCATTTTAAGGTCGATCCTGTTAAAGTTGAATCGAAGCCTTTGCATAAGCATGCTTCCTTAAGTTCTGGTGGGATTTGATTTATTTCCATCCTTTCCCTATACTAGGCAATATGCTCCTCAGGATCTGTCGTCCCATCATACAACTTCATGCTGGGAGTCTGGAATCTTTTTGGAATTTCAGCATCACAAATTGGATGAGCAAATCGGGATATCCTGTGACTATCCTGGGATACTTCCGGTATAGGCTGCACTACTCCAGGAACACTTGATATCATATCCTTCAATTTTTGAAGTTCCCTGGTCAATGCTGGTGTTACACCTATATCCTTCAAAGAATCAGAATTATTAGTAGCAGGGATACTGATATTGGCAAACATGTTACCAGCCTGTTGACTTTTGCCATATCCTGGGCCATATCCTAGATCCCTCACGGTCGATATCCTGGCGAATGATGATATCTCCAGCATGTTGCTCCGGGACTGACTCGGTATCATGTTGCCTTGATTATCCTCGGTAAATGTTGCTGAACTAAAGTTCAGCATCCTGGGCTGTAGAGGAGTATTTGTATCCTCCATAGGTTTCCTGGAGTTTGACTTCAAGAGTTGTATATCCTTCATGATCGTCTGGTTAGTTTCTTGCTGCCTCTTCATTTGTTCCTGTATACTTACCAAACAAAGACAAAATTTCGTCATTAGAAGCAAGGATACGGGTTCTCCCTGAATTTCCAGATCTAGAAACATTATGAGCAGCAGGAATTTCTCTCGGTGTGTGGGTTTCATTTCTCCTCTGAAAAGTTTGAACTTGTGAAGGTGGAGGAGGTAATGAACCAGCAGCAGCAGAGGTTGAAACAGACATGGAAGAAGAGTTCAAATTCGATTGAGAATCCATTAGAAATAGTTTTTAAAAGAATTTCGAAAACAGAAAACCGAGTAATGATTTTAACAAAGTATTGATTAAAAATAGCACCACTTGCCCCACAGTGGGCGCCAAATTGTTTTGGTCAAAAATTACCAAAGCAATTTAGTGATCAAACTTAGTTTGTGAGGTAGTGTGCTATGTAAACTTGTAAAAATGTGTTAACTTTGTTGAAAATGTAAACAGTTTCAGGATATAGTTCCGGGATACAGAACTATATCAATTTGTAAAAGAAATGCAAGTAAAGTAAAAATTGACACGAGATGTACGAGGAAAGCCCTTGATCTTTCTAGATCGCCGGCATAAAACCTCGGGAGCTGACAATCGCAGCTGCCTTGTTCTTCTTATTGTTTCAAATATCAGGATACAGTGCAGGATAATGCACGGATCAGCTCTAAGTGTTACAATGATTGTGATTTGTGAGTGTTGTGAGTGCTTGTGATTGAGATGGTGATCGTAGCTGCAATGTGTGTGTAAAAGTGGACGGGATTATGTGTGTCAACCTACTGATCCAGCACTCCTATTTATAGTTAAAAGAAATAACAAACTATGCTAAAAATCCGGGATATTCCCCTATTATTCTGGGATCCTGCGAATATTCCCTTTTGACCGTTGTAAACCCCTTCTCCAAGCTTCCAACGTCTTTCTTGTAACCACCATGACCTATTCTTCAGGGAGACCAAGCCTCATGACCGTTTGTACCTTGCAGCCAAAGCAAATTGTTAACTGCACGCAGGATACCCTCGCAGGATGTTACCAATATCCTGGTCCAGTATCCTGGCAGCGAAAATAGACATATAAAGTCAGGATATAATTTTGGGATATAGGTTAGAAAATTCCACCCACAACACTATCGATGTCACCAAGATGACACTTTGAGGCTGACTTGCTTGTGGACCTTGGCGCACCTATTCAATCAACATAAATATAAGTATCCATAATCCTTTAACTTTATTTCAATACATAAATATTTATTGTATGTGAATACTTACTTGACATTGTGAAGGAAGTGGATGTGGTTTCTTCTAAATCCTTTGCTTTTAACTTGAATGTTCTAACTGTTGAATCTAATACCCAGAATGCAACTATTCTTTCTTCAGTTCCCGCTAGCTCAGCATGAGAAGCAAAATTATTCACTGCACAAATAAACAAAACAGGACCAGTTAGTAACAAAAAGATACTTCTCTACAATCTTAACCTAAGGATCCTATATCCTACCCTTTAAGATCCACTTTTTTGGGAGACTATTCCCTAAAAAAATAGAATCCCTCCTCACAAAGAAGAACTGGTTCTTCCATGAGGTGTTGTTTTTGGTGGTCTTAAGGATTGTGAGTGGCTGATGAGGCTTGGCTTTGAACAGGAACCGGTGGGATCCATGAGACACAAGGGTATACAGGTGTGAGAGTTCAAAAAAGTTGAAGTCCAGTCCTTCATCGCTAATGATCTGTTCTAGAGTGTACAATACCCTCCACAACATGGGCATTGCCTGACTGTAGAACATGCCAGTTAGGGTGAAAAACCGCTGGGTGAATTCAGGGAATGTATAACAACTCTCCTAAAATCCCTATAACATCCATATAAGTCCTAAATACACCCCATAAACGAAAAGTGGGCTTGAAATACCTTTATTTTATAAAAATCAAGAAAAACAGGAAATAGGGGGCGCTCGCGGGGCGCGACCCCCTTGGCTACATCAGTTGCGGGCCGCGACCCCATGGCCACCAGACGCAACCCGGTGATGCCACGTGTCCCCTTCGTGTCAAAGCTAGCCGTTGATTCGACAAGGCTAGTCTAACACCTCGTAAAATCATGTCCAATATAATGGTGACACGTGTCATAAACTGTAATCATGTAAAAAGTTAACTTTGAGGGACTAAAGTTGACAAATAGTGTAAATATGTATGTGGAAGGACTAAAAGCGTCAACATGCCAAACTTGTGCCTCTGATTGGCCTCACACGATGTTCGTATTCCTTAATGAGTAAATTGTCGAACGCAAGAAGCCGTTTGTGCTTAAAATCAAAAGTTTACAAAGCACAGGGGCTAAACGTATCAACATGTTAATTCTTACCTCTGAGTGACCTTTTAGCGATCCCGAGGCTTTGTAATATTTTATTATACTCTCACGAATGTTGGATAATAATTTCGTAAAGTTTCGATGCAAATAAATGATTAAAGTTGTAAATTCCAAGAAGAAGGGTTAAAAGCGTTAACAAGAAGAAATAATATCTTTCGGGTGATCTCATAACTGGTCGTAAGCCTAACGATGTTTGTTTTATGTCCCTAGATACTTAAAAGTTAACTATGGGGGTCAATAGTGCAATAAATAGAAGTTATTTGGAGTAAATAAAGGCAACGGACTGAAACTGCCAAGTTTCAAAGTTTTGTAACCGGAACTAAGGAGAGTCGCGGGGCGCGTAGGCTGCCCCTTGACTCGTACGCGGCCCGCGAGAAACCTGCCAGCATCCAAAAAACTGGCAGATGCATGTTGTAGGCTGTCCACCTCCATTGCATGGCTTCTGAGCGATACCAGGGGCTGGTAAATGGTTTTTACTGCCATGGGAACACTTGTAAACATCTGGTAACTCCCCTCAACAGCTGGAATCATCTCAAGGACCCTCAAATCTCTATAAATAACTCCCTTGTTTGAGCATTTGAACTTGCACTATCAATTTTTTACTTCACCTCTTCTTCTCTGGAGCATCCTGGTCTTAAAAAAGCTCTCTCAAGTTAAATCTTCGTGCTAAGGACCTTTGTAAGTGTTCTTAGCTTCTATAGTTCAGTTTTTACTACTTTAAGGACCGAAAGTCAAAGTTATTGTAATTATGCTTTTACTTTTTGTTTAATCATTAACGGTCCAGCCATTATTCGAATTGAAAGTGGCTATGTGTTAGTAATTAAGTAGGTGATAATCCCTCAATAGGGCACCTCCTAATTATCACGTTTACTTAGTTAATTGTTGGGTCAAAGTAATTAAAATAAAAGTCAAACGGGTCAGTTTTTAAATAAAATTCATAACTGATAACGTAGAATCTATAAAATAAGTTTTATCACTTTAATAACTTGGTAAATATGATAAGAACATGTTTAGACATGTTCAACCCGACAATTCTGAGTTTAGGCTCGGTTCGCAACCGAAAGTCGCAAAAGTTGACTTTTGCTTTGACTTTCAGTTCTGACCCAAATTAGCTTAGTATCTTTATGCCTTAGGGTTCCTTTGTGACCATATTATATGTTAGTATAACCCTCTGAGGTTATACTACATGGTCCTTTAGAAATCAGAGTTCATTTGCATGTTTCCGTTATTTGCTTAAAATTGACTATTATGCCCTTATAATGTAAAAACAAGATTTTTGGATATATGAGTATACAAATATATTTGTTACTGATATATAAGCATGTCAAAAAAATTTGACACCAGTTTCTGGTCTCAAACTAAAGTTATGCAAGATATCGTAAAATGAAACTTTTTTATTAATTAAACTACGTTTTTTTGCATAAATCATGTTTAAACCCAAATTTTAGCAACAAACTCATCACCTACTGTTTTGATATTATTTTTAGGGATTTTTGGAATATTATGTCAGATTATAAACTGATCATATCATTGAGTTCTTGTATAATTCAATAAATAACGATAATACCCTTTTTGTTAATAAAATGAGATTAACATATGATTAGCATGCCAAACCTTTTCCTACTGATTTTATATGAAAAATAAAATATTTTAAACATTCAAGACTGACCAAAATCTTATAATTTCATAAACATCTCAAATATCGTCAATTATCGACTTTTACGATAATTAGGTGCATAGTATGGTTTAAAACCATGTTTAACACCTAAGACTTGTTACCAACTGAGTTTATAAATAAATTTTAATATTTTTACAGTAAGTACAAGTCATGAACTCAGACTTCCAAATTTATCCTTAAAAACACATGTGAAATTACCAAAATACCCATACGGTGCATAGTTTGGCCATAAATGGTAAACGACACATATGTATGATATCTTACTGATTTAACATTATAAAATAAATATTTTTACAGAATTTTTTAGACCAGAACCTCAGTTTACTATTAAACCTCTTTTATAAACTTTAAAATGACCAAAATGCCCTTACAGGACTTAAATTGGTTTAAAAAATCTTTTTGGGCATAATTAATAATATCCTACTGATATCATAACATATTTAAAGCACAATAACTTATGGAACTTGTACATGACTCATCCGGTTACCCGTTATGCATATACGCGTTCGGTACGGTTTATGTAACTAGTTTGCATAAATTAGCCGAAACGGGTCAAACCTTATCGTTTTTACTTCAAAATCCAGAATGTATTTAGTTTACCCATTTTATACAAGTCTCCATACTTTTCAGGTCTAAATTACATTCCAATCCGGTCATCGCTTAATCTTGCGTTTCGTACCGTAAATCTTTCTTTAAAACTAACCGGTCTAAGTTTACAACTTAAATAAGACCCGTTAGGAATCTAATAGGTAATTAAAACCTTCGTTCCAGATTAGGAGCCCGGTAAAAGCTACCTACACTTGTTTGAGTAGAATATACGACTAAGTATACAAAAATTTGCAATTTAAGCTCAGGTAAATCCTTTTAACTTATTTTCCCATATACGGGCTTAGGATACGGTAAATTATTACCGCTTGGTCGGGTATGGAATATTTAATCGATTAGTGGTTAATTCATTGACATAACCCGTTTTAATATGTTTTTTTAATATATAAACATTTGGGGGTTAATATGACCGTGTCCTGGATATCCTCAGCTCATTTCATTTGAAAATGGCCACGACTTAAGCACGAGGTGTAGGCATACACCTGACAGTTGCGTATGTAAAATGATATACCCACACGTGAGGATAACTCCTTGTGGTTTTATATTAGTGGTGTGTCTATTAATCACGTCTCGGCTTCTATCCCGGGCCCAGAATGTACGACAAACATGTAAATCTGTATACAAGATTATTTTATGTAATTATCCCAAGTTATAAAAGAGTATTTGTGCCTTGTGCATTTAAATCAATTTTCATAAATGTTTTCAAAAGAGTCGGTTAATTGTATTTACCAGTGTAAACTGACGTATTTTTCAAAAAGACTAAGTGGCAGGTACTACTCGAAATTGGCTGGAAGCTTCTGAGCATTAAATAAAGAATCTTGCAAGTTCTTAATGTTCAAAGTCTGTTGAACAACGTTTTGTATTATATTTTTAGATCCGCTTATGGATCCTCTTACAACCGTCTGCAATATATTTTATTTGTACTTTACTTTCGGTTTGTATTAGTATTTTTCCTCCAAGACTTCCGCTGTGCTATAAACTGTGTATATTTGACTATGATGATATCAACTACTTCACGATATTCCCCACCGGGCCCGCCGTGCCCACCAGTAATATGTGGAAATATCAGGGTGTGACAGCTAGGCCCTAGCCAGCCTAGCTCGCGGGCCGCGAAGGCCTTGCCTTCTGTTCTCGCGGGGTGCGAGAAAGTCGAGATCAGGCCCTATAAATAGAAGCCATCGGCTTCAGTTGAGAAATCGTTCAAAAATCGAAATTCTCTCTCAAATCTCTATATTTTCTAATAGCTAAAATAATTCACGGGCATAATACCCACTAAAAAGCGAAGCTCTGCCTCATTGTAAGTATTATAACCCCCGAGTACGTATTAGTTACTCTGCCCGATTGATCTAGAGCTCCGTATCGCATGTCTAGGCTCTGCCCGACTCAGTCGTTGGAGTTTTGTCTCAGGGGGAGGGTATAGCTAATGTAAATTTCGGTTATTATACTAACGCGTGTGCATTGTTTAATTTAATAGATTATAACCAGGAAGTCACAAGGAAATACCTAAATTAGCAATGTGAGTTAATCCTTCTTTTTGTAAACTGTTTTTACAAAACCTCAATTATTTAAATTACAATTCACATTGACTGAGTATTTGTAAATCTATAATTATCGTTGGTATGTTGGGGTTTTGTATACATAACTTATTACTACTCTGTGAGTAGTAGCACGACCACAAGTCAGGATTAACAAGTAGATATAAACAAATGTAATTGCAGGTTGCCCTTAATGCTGTAAAATAATAAAACTTGTTTTGATTAAACTGGGATTCACTCACCAGTATTTTTCACTGAAAAAAATGTTTTAAACGCGTTTCGGGTAACAAAATGTGAAAGCCAAATATAAGCCAGCTGGAGAGCACTGAAGGCTTGGAAAAGTGGCTATAAAAAGTTACCTAAATAAAGAAGAAGTTTTATTTCAATAAAATAGGGTTTATCTCTATAAACAGATTGTAATAGAAACTTGGGATTTTCCCATGTATTTATTATTATAAAAATGTGGTGTTTTACTCTGCTAAACTATTTCCTAACTACGGTCCTGATGTAAATTCCGCTGCCAAATTAAATAAACACCGATACTACCAGCTCTGTGAGCTCGCGGTCGCCCGCCTCCCGGGGCAGGGGTCGGGGGCTGCGACAGAAGGTGGTATCAGAGCTACAGTCACTGATTTTAGCCATAAAAGTGTTCTACTGACACCAAAATTTTAATTGTGTTAGGAAATAACCTATGTGATTACGTGCGTATCTGTATATTATTGTTTTGTGTTATTTGACAATCTATTAGTTTACAGTATGAGTGATCAAGGACCATCTGACGCCTATCGTCACCTCTCCAATTTTCCTAGAGATGAAGGAACTTCCTCCCAGCCTACTCATTCGGGGTGTTCAGCTGACACCGAAGAGGGGATATTCATCTTTAAGGCACACTCCGAAGAACCATTTCCTACGATAAAAAAATGATGGTTCAGTCGGGGAGCACATGAGCGTAGGAAGCGAATGAGAAAATTACAGCAACAAAGGGTTTTAGCAGCAGCAAATAGGGAGATGAGCACCTAGACCCAAGACATAATTAATAGGCGACTGGCCAACTTTCACATATTAGCCACCACTGCAGCAGACCCAAACCTAGACCAGATACTGGCACCACAACCACTACCCCTATTCCCAACCCAACCTATGGAAATAGAACCCAACCGAGGAGAACAGGTTCCCATACCCGCCTTTGACCCAAACGAAATCCATAGAATCCCAGCACCCAATCCTCTAGCTTATGACCCATGGGAGGATGAATATAGGGATTATCAAGAACTCTACCCACAAGAGGAACCCATGCCAAACCCTATAGCACAATACACCAACCTCAACCCTCTAGATCCATATTGGGATAACGACCAATATGTTCGGGAAATACTAGAAAACCCGTACCCATATGGAGAACTTGTACCATAGTACCTGACCCAATACCCGCACCACCACCACCCATGAGTACCAAAAACGTGCAGGAACTCCGCACATTTTGTGAGGAGTTAGTGGATGAAGGAGGGAGAATAAAACAAATAGGCGAAAAGCTCATTTGAAAATACGACGAGCGAAATATGCAATACTGGATGAACCCTTAGAAATAATAATAATAATAATAATAATAATAATAATAATAATATATAAATATATATAAATGCGTGTAGTTTGAAAAAAAAATCAACTAAAATAGATGATCCAATACCTACTGATGCATAACTAGTAATGTATTTTAAATTCCAGTTGCAGCTTGTAATAGATGCATATATATATATAGGGGAAGGTTAAAATGAGAACCACCTCGAGTTGTAAGAACCAGTGAGAACCACCCCCGCGGGGGGCCGTTGACCACGAAATTTTTTTACACCTAGATCCGTATATTTTAACACGGGGGGTAAATTTTGGGTTCAAACGGCGCGCCCGGGGGGGTAGTTTTTTACGCCCAAAGTTTGGGTTTTTTTAATTTTTTTAATTTTTCTTTTTTTTTTTTTACCAAACTTTGGGCGTAAAAAACTACCCCCTCGGGCGCGCCGTTTGAACCCAAAATTTACCCCCCGTGTTAAAATATACGGATCTAGGTGTAAAAAAAATTTCGTGGTCAACGGCCCCCCGCGGGGGTGGTTCTCGCTGGTTCTTACAACTCGAGGTGGTTCTCATTTTAACTTATTCCTATATATATATATATATATATATATGAAATAGAGTAAATGTCGCAATGCTCGACGATTTTGATCAATGTCTTTGTTTGTGTAATTGTTGGCATTAAATCTTATTCTGTGGTATTAATACCTGATAATTGTTTGTAAATCCAGATGGACAACGAATAAAATCAGGAAAACCAGAATAATGATAACCAAATAAATAACAGTGTCATCCAACACATAGTAGCACAAGAAATTAGAGATGTTATGCCATATATTATCAAGACTATTAAAGAAGCGGAAAATAATAAAAGTAATAGTGGAAGTAAACGACCACCTACTGAACCCGGTCACAGCATAAACAGTGGACCGTTACTTTAATTGCCTATTCCAAAAAGAAGAAAAACCATGTCATATGGTTGTTCTTACAAAGAATTCTTGTCTTGCAAACCAATAAAATTCTCTGGCAATGAAGGAGCCATTGCAGCTTTACGCTGGATAGAAAAGACAGTGGCTGTCTTAAAAATAAGCAAGTGTGCAGAGGAAGATAAAATCATGTTTGCTTCCAATCTTTTAAAGAATGCAACCTTAGAATGGTTGAATACTATTCTCCAGTCTAAGGACATGGTCGAAAGAAAATTCTGTCCTCCCAATGAAAAAGAAGAAATTGCTAATAAATTCTTAAACCTTAGAATGACTGGAGTAGACTGTAAGGGTTACACTAACATATTCTTCGAATATGCTAGAATAGTGCCAACCCTAGCCTCACCAGAACCAACATTAATCTCCCGTTACATCCGGGGATTAATCAGTGAGATTAGACATGTAGTCAAGGTAGCTAGACCACAAACTATATAAGAAACTGTAGAACTAGCAAATACCTTGACTGATGAATTGGTACGTACGCAAGAAGAGAACCAGAGGAAGAACCTAGTCCAGAAACTTACCCAGGAATTTCGCTACGGTAATTCCAACCGTGGGAAGAACATAGGTTCTACTTCCGCACCTTACTGCAAGTCCTGCAAGAAGAAACATTTAGGAAGATGTTCCACCTACTACAACTTCTGCAAAATACAGGGACACAAGGAAAAAGACTACAGGAAGAAACCCAGTAATGGAATATGTTTCAATTGTGTAGAAAAGGGACGTATCAAACCGAATTGTCCGAAACGAGCTCTAGCCATGAACAACAAGACTACTAAGAATGCTAGAGCATTTGTTCTGACAGCTGAAGAAGCCAAAATTATTTCGGATGTGATTGCCGGTACGTTTTTAG
Source organism: Helianthus tuberosus (assembly GCA_030545235.1). Classification (NCBI taxonomy): domain Eukaryota; kingdom Viridiplantae; phylum Streptophyta; class Magnoliopsida; order Asterales; family Asteraceae; genus Helianthus; species Helianthus tuberosus. The sequence continues at coordinate 16,497,371 of CM060374.1, forward strand.
TTAATGATGTTTTTGCTAAAGTATTATTTGACTCTGGTGCGAACCAAAGTCTTATAAATACTTCATTTTGCAAAATTCTTAATCAACCATTAACTAAACTTCAACAAGAGTGTCTAGTTTTCACACCCCGACCACGTAAAACAATAAAACGTGGCGGAAACATCGAGGCGTGTTGTAACAGAATTAATGTTTCATAACCATGGATACCAAAGAGTGTTTTGTTTTATTAAACATTGAATAATTACATCGTCTTGAAATCTAAATACACTATTTAAACATAGTCTATCATTGTTATTGAGTCACTAAGGCCTTGTCCAGTCCTATGTGAGCATGCATCATATCAATTGATATCATCCAACAATACCTGAAACATATGTGAAAACGAGGTCAGCAAAGAAATGCTGGCGAGATACATAGGTTTTGTGAAAATAAGATTCATGACTTCTGTTTTAAGAAAATGTTTAGTCATGAACCTTGTAATTTGCTTTGTCTTTGTAAATCATTTGAAAAATAATAAGTTAAGATGATATGTACAAATAAAAGAATAGTGCATGATTAAATGAATAACCATGTAAAATGAGTTTGTATAAGATAAGTTGTTTGTAAATAAATGTCTTGTGAAAAGTATGTTACTTGTATAAAAAGGTTCTATGTCTCAAACTGAAATGATTCAAATAACGCTATGACATGTAATACCATACAAACACTTATATATAGGAAGTACCAGCGGCGTATCCACCATGCTTGTATCATATTACACACACATCGTTACTTAATCACTTAATCAAACCAAACCAAACAATGTAAAATGTCTATGTTTAAATCAATTGTCAAATGTATTGTATAATATGTCAAAGTATTCATGTCAAGATGTAAATTATGTCAAAATGTCTATGTCAAATATCCATGTCAAATGTCTATGTCAAATATCCATGTCAAATGTCTATGTCAAATATCCATGTATGGAAAGTGAAATGTCTCAACTAAACCATGTGCACAAAAACAAAGTATTGAAGTAAAACTTGGTTTAAATCAAAGTTATGTTTTGTGGGGAATACATGATCAAATGTCAATCATGTCCCAATGTTTACCCAATCGTTAACCCATTTTGTAATATCGTTCTAGTCGTTCTTGTTTTAATTGTGAAACTACTTTATGGTCGATTCTCTAATAACATTCAAACCTTCTTGACGCGTTCCTCGTTCCAACTCGCTCTCGCTCTCGTTCTTAACAAACCCTTACCAAAGGATAAGTTAATAATTACAGATTCAGTCGCTACTCACAACCCCCACACATAACAATGGGTGCAGTAAATAACGGGATTTGTCAGATCCTATGGTACCATAACCTAATACTGGTCGGCTTGATCATTGCTAATGAATGTCATCGGTCATGTAAACTACAACCAACAAGTTTGTTCACTTTTTGAAATCATTGTATTCGTTCTTGAAATCATTGTTAACGTTCTTGAAATAATTGTTATTGTTCTTGAAACCACATTGTAATTGTTCTTGAAACCATTGTAATTGTTCTTGAAACCATTGATAAAACATTTAGCACATATGAGTCACCCCAAAACAGTTAAAAACAGTAAAAGAGGGGAATAATGTACTCGCCTGAGAATGCTTAGAGGTCTTGAACAACAACCAAACAAAGCTTGAGGGAGCACGGAAATCAGTCGGCAAATCTAAACTATATAAATAAACCGGACTTAAATCGGGAGATCGGATAGGATGAGGCTTGGCAAACCAAATGAGTATTGGAACTCATATGATATGGTTTAACAAGGCCTACATACTACAATGAGACTAACCTAAGTGCTTTCGACCCATCGCGACCCATTAAGGTAACTTATGCTACTTTAACGCGTCGTGCGCGTGAAACGCGTTCGGACCGTCTAACTAGTCCTATGACAAGTGTTATATGCCTAAACATGTTACATAATCAGTTATGTGACAAAATTTTAGGTTACATATGCTTAATTACCAATTATACATGAAAAGGGTATTCTGGTAATTTACCTAAGGCATATAAACTACCTATCATACAACTACTTAAACGATGTGACCATAGGGTATAACCTCGGAAGGTTATGCCCTATACTAGGGTCACCTAATGTATTTGGTCGGATCCTAATGATCGACCAAACTGGGTCGGGTTCGAAGGTATAGGCGATTTATTAGATCGCCTACCCTACGACCCTAGACAACGTGGTAATCAGTAGGCATAGTCCCAAGGGACTATAACCAACGTGATTACACTCACGTTGCGAAGTTCAAACGAACTTCGCATTGACCATTACTGGTCAACGCTGAAAGTCAAACAAAGTTTGACTTTCTGACTCGAAAAGCAGTAAAATAAGGAAAAGAACGAAAGAATACTTACGAAGGGTCCCTGAATGCTAATCCCGATCCAAGAACTCAGGTATGAAACAATGGTTTCAACTTAGAGCTCTCAAATCAGAATTCTTGTAAGAAATGAGGTTGGGGTGATGGGGTATTTATAGTTTTCGGGTAACCGTTAGGATCGTTTGTTGTAAAACGTGCCATGATCCAAGGCGTACACTTGTCGGAACCTTATGGTGGCTGAAATTAGGTTCTTATCCGCTGACTAGACGATTGAGAATGTGCGGTTGAGAATCGAACAGCTGGGACCCGCGTTTAAAACATTGAATCTGGTCTGGTTAGGCAGTCGCGTAGCGCTACTGCCAAGGCATTAGGCAGTCGCGCTACGCTAGCACCTCCCCTGATCAGAAAAGTTACAGAAATGGCAGAAATGGTCCCTGCACGTGTTTAAGGCCTTTTTCGATGCGTTTGAACCCCGTTAACCTCATTTCAAGGCTCTAAAATGAAGTTAAAGTATAGGGAACTCAAAACATGCTCAAAAATATCTCGGATGTCGGTTCGTTTGGCCGTACGAACGCGATGTTCGCTTAATTACGACGGAATGCGCATAAGCGCGAAAAACGATCCAAATGACGCAACGAATGGATTTTTCTTATGGCGAACACTAAAATATAATATAGTCATGCTTACATAAATTTTTGGATGTCCGGATGTATTCAGAACGTAAGTTATGCACGAAAATGCAAACTTATGCACTTTTTGACACTTTTAGTCCCTGAATGACTCAAAAGTTTATTTTAGCACACCGAACACCTCAAAGCCTATTTCTAAGCTATATAAAGGATATTTAAGGTGTGTTTAACTTATGGTCATGTTCCGGAATGTCTGTTACAGTTCAAATTGGCATACTTTCGCAGTTTGTCAAGTTTAGTCCCTGTAAGCGAATTAACTTGTTTTTGCCATACCAAAGCCTTCAAAACTTATTTCTAAGTTATGTAAAGGTTATTTAAGGTATGTTAAGCCAATGTCACTATTCCGAAGTGTTCGTTGCATTAAACTGGTTATATTTACGCATCAGTGCGCGTATAACCTTCCAGAAAGCGATTTAGAGTTTGAAATCGAACAAGAGTTGATATGTGTAAACGATACACATATTTTTACAAATCCCAAGTATGAAATACAATATTTCATTGGTTTGGCATTTGTTTGTTGGCCGTGGAGGCACAGGTGTTACACTAGTAGAAACGGAAAATGGAGAATCCATTAAGATCACTGAAATTTTGCAGGGAGCAAGAATAGAAATTCTAAACCATAATTTTATTGCTAACCTTTACCCAATGAATCTGGTTGGATTTGATATTGTATTAGGAATGGATTGGTTAGTAACCAATAAAGCCAATATTATATGTGATCAAAAGTCAATACAAGTAAATTCACCAAAAGGTGAAAAGATCACAATTAAAGGAGATAAGCCAACTAGATCTACAAAATTTATCTTTGTGATGAAAACAGCAAGTTATGCAAGAAAAGGGTCACTAGTGTATATGATTTCCATAATCATTAACACTAAAGGAAAAGAATTAAAAGATATTCCTGTAGTATCTCAATTCTCAGATGTTTTTCCCGAAGAGCTACCCGGACTACCGCCAGATAGAGAGGTTGAATTCAGAATTCACCTACTACCAGGGACAACACCGATTGCCAAGGCACCTTACTGTTTAGAACCAGCAGAGATGCAAGAACTGAAGAAGCAATTTGACGAACTTCTAGAGAAAGGTTTCATACAACCAAGTTCATCACCATGGGAGCACCAATCTTATTTGTCAAGAAGAAAGACGGATCAATGCGTATGTGCATCGATTACCGAGAATTGAATAAAGTCACGATTAAAAATCGGTACCCATTACCGAGAATCGATGATCTATTTGATCAACTGTAAGGAGCTCGATTCTTTTCTAAGATCGATTTACGCTCAGGATATCATCAACTGAAAGCACAGGAGGAGGACATTCCTAAAACTTCCTTCAGAACAAGGTATGGCCATTATGAATTTACAGTCATGCCATTTGGTTTAACCAATGCCCCAACTGCATTTATGGACATGATAAACAGAATATGTAAACCATATCTGGATAAATTCATATTTGTCTTTATAGATGATATTCTCATTTACTCTAAGAGTAAAGAGGAACATGCAGCGCATCTGCATGCACTTCTTACATTATTGAGAAAGGAAAATTTTTATGCTAAATTTTCAAAATGCGAATTTTGGTTACAAGAAGTACAATTCCTTAGACATTTAGTTAATCATGAAGGAATTCATGTGGATCCCATAAAGATCGAGGCGATTACTAAATGGATAGTCCCTGAATCACCAACGGAAGTAAGAAGTTTTCTTCGACTGGCAGGTTATTATAGACGATTTATCCGAGATTTCTCTAGAATAGCCATTCCTTTAACAAAACTGACCTGTAAATCAGTTAAGTTTGAATGGGGACCAAAACAGGAAGATGCCTTTAAAGTCCTTAAGCAAAAATTAACCAACGCACCCATACTAGCGTTACCAGAAGGAACTGAAGACTTTGTAAATTATTGTGATGCCTCTAAGTTAGGTTATGGATGTGTGTTGATGCAACGTCAAAAGGTTATCGCCTATGCCTCTAGACAACTTAAGGATCATGAATAGAATTATATAACCCATGATTTAGAATTAGGAGCCATAAATTTTTGCCCTTAAAATTTGGAGACACTATCTTTACGGTAGTAAGTTTACCATTTTCACCTATCATAAGAGTTTAAGATATGTTTTCAGGCAAAAAGAGTTAAATATGAGGCAGAGACGCTGGATGGAAATTCTTAGTGATTATGATTGTAGTATCCAGTATCATGCAGGAAAAGCTAATGTAGTAGTTGATGCTTTAAGTCAAAAGTATCATGAAAAGCCAAGAAAAGTACGTTCTCTCAAATTAAATCTGCAGATAGATTTAAATGAGCAAATTAGAGAAATACAAGAATCAGTAATCAAGAACGATACTAAGAAATTAAAAGGAATAATTCAGGAATTAGAACAAGGAACAGATGGAATTTGGAGATTCCATAAGAAAAGAATTTGGATACCCAAACAAGGAAACCTACGCCATTGAATGTTAGAGGAAGCCCATAAGTCTAAGTATACGATGCATCCTGGTAATGATAAGATGTATCAAGTCTTAAGAAAGAATTTCTGCTGGATAGGAATGAAAAAGGATATAGCAGCCTATGTTGCCAAGTGTCTAACATGTTCACAAGTTAAAGTTGAACATCAGAAACCCTCAGGTTTATTGCAGCAATTAGAAATGCCTATATGGAAATGGGAATTAATAACAATGGATTTTGTTACCAAATTACCCAAGACGCGAAAAGGTAATGATACAATCTGGGTGATTGTAGACAGATTAATCAAGTCTGCTCATTTCTTACCAATGAAGGAAACTTTTAGTATGGAACAATTAGCCAAGTTATATGTAAATGAAATAGTTTCATTACATGGAATTCCTTTATCTATTGTTTCTGATAGAGATAACCGTTTTACTTCTCATATTTGGACCAGTTTCCAAAAAGCAATGGGAACCAAGTTAAATCTAAGCACAACTTATCATCCTCAAACGAATGGTCAAAGCGAGAGGACAATTCAGACAATGGAAGACATGCTTACAGCTTGTGTAATTCATTTCAGAAGAAATTGGGACTATCATTTACCATTAATAGAATTTTCCTATAATAACAGCTATCATACCAGTATCAATGCTGCTCCATTTGAAGCACTTTATGGGCGAAAGTGCCGAACCCCATTCTGTTGGGCATAAATTGGAGAAAAGCAACTGTCTGGACCAGAGATAGTACAAGAAACAACAAACAAGATAATTCAAGTTAAGGAAAGACTAAAAGCAGCACCCGAGCGTCAAAAGAGTTTTGTTGATAACAGGCGAAAACCATTGGAATTTCAAGTAGGAGATAAGGTATTATTAAAAGTTTCGCCATGGAAAGGTGTAACAACCCGCTTTTTGGAGAGTCAAAGTACAAGTCAAAGTCAAAGGATTGCTTATTGCGATCTGTCACTCCTTGCTTAACTAATGATTGTACGTTTTGACTTGTAATCGAATCTGTTTATTTTATCGCTTTAGTTGTATTATGTGGAGTATCTATTAATAATCGACGTTTAATCGATGTTTAATCGTTAATCGACTTATCGTTAATCGACTTATCGCTAATCGCATCGCTATCGCATTCACAACCCGAATTATGTGTTCTGGATGTTGTTTTACGTGTGTGCTATTATGTGTTACTTGTGCATGTTATGTTTATGTTGAGATGTTTAATCGCAATCGCAATTCTATCGCATCGCAATCAAATCGCAAACGCTAAACGCAAGTTATTTATAGTGATTGTATGTTACATATAGTAGTTAGATTATTTGTGTAACTAATGAGTAATACTACCGCATCGCTCGCTCGAATCGCATCGCAATGCTCAACCCGCAAAACGAAACGCCGAAACTCAACTCGTCGGAGCCACTCGACCGAATGGCCGATCGATCGAATGGCCATCCAATCGGTGCACCATCCGACCCTTACCCCTCATTTCTATTTTTGGCAACCTATAAATACCCCTCTTGTCACATCACAAGTGATGTGACAACTCCTCCTCACTCGACCATCACACTCAAGCCTTCTTTCTCTCGATTTCTCGCTATTCTTATAAGTTTTCAACTCAAATCTTGTACTTCTATGATCCACACACACATCTTCATCATTTTCACCTTTTAATCTTAACTTTTAACCGTGAAATCAACGGATTTGAGGTGTTCTAGGGTGATGTTATCATGGAGTTCTTATGAACTTCAAGTTTTGGCCTCATTCCACCAAGAACAACTCAGATCTGAAGGATTTCCACATGATTTAACAACGATTTCGCATAGAACTAAACATTTTCAACGTTAAGAGGATTGAAAGAAGCATTTCGAACTTTCTTTCAACTCTTTTACACTCAATGCACTCAAAACCGATAGATTCGGAGCTCATTCATGCCTTCTACTCTTCTCTAGTGATGTGCCGGTTTGAGATCTGAATCCTATCAACGAGAGAATTGATTTCTGGTTGAACATGAAGCCACCCATCATGAACAGTTAATTGATCGGATTGGGGTGATCCCCGTTCGATCGGATAGTCTAGGTCTGATGGAGTTTCCGTTGTTTGACACGTTGTCATACCGTCTCGAGCAAACCGCATAAACTTTTCAAAATAATCAAGTTCAAGACGATCAGGATCGTTGGGAAGGATTGCCGTCCGATCGGATTGCCATCCGATCGAATTGCCATCTGATCGAACTACAATCCGATCGGATTTCACTTGGTTCCACACTTAATCATTTTCAGATTTCAAGGAACATCAGTTCTAACGGATTGCCATCCGAACGGATTGCCATCCGAACGGATTGCCATCCGATTGAGTGACCGTCCTGCTGTGAACTTGTTCTCAACTGATAAGCCTCGCCAATTGGATCACCATCCGATCGAACGACCATTCGATCGATCGACTTGAAGGGTAGTGATACTTTTCTGTTTTCAAAATGCTACAACGAAAATTTCAAAGCCATCATACACAAACACATCCTTTCCAAACGAATGTATATCCGACCGAATGGCCATCCGATCAGATGACCATCCGAACGGATTGACATCCGATCGAATGACCTTCCGATCGGATTGCCATCCGATCGGATCACCATTTGACACTTGGTCACTTTTCACCGATTTACGCACCGCTCTTCGCTTATGCTATCGTTAACTGTTCAGGCTAATAACTCTAGTGCTCCCTTCAATCCATTTCTATCGATGTGAGTATACTCGATCCCTTTTTGCTTTATGCACTTTTGGGTGTTACATACGTTACTTATTCTAAATCACATCGACACACAACGCAAACACTATTTATACGCTGACCGTTATTGCATGTTACTTGTTACTCGATGAATGCTTGTATGTTATGTTAACACAGTGATTGTTTCCTGACGCCTTAGCAACGATAGTACTATTTGTTTGGACTCAGCACATTTCGTGGACAAGGGTTGTTAAGGTTACCTCTTCACGTGTCACAGTGGTGACATGTGTTACGCATTCTACAACTCGCAGTCTAGTCTATGCATATTTCATTGTCGATAACCTACTAGCTTCGCATTATACATGTTTCATGCTGGTTATGCGTAAACGCTTTTGAACTCTACTATTACTATTAAACTTGTATGCTCACATTTACACTATGTGTATTGAATTCTATTTTAACGTATGTGACAGGTGTCTGATTGCTTAGGATGTTGTGTTTACCTGCTTTGTGGAATCAAGTTGGAATGAGAGTCTAGAAACCAACGAATAATTTAATTACTTAAATCTGAGTTGTCGGAACATGTTTTGTTTTGAGATATCTATGTCTGTAATAATTGGTTACTTGATGGGTTATGGTATGGGACATAATATTAACTATCTAGTAATTTAGTTGTTATGGAATTTCTCTTGACAATCTATTTCGCTCAGTGCCGCGCCCTGATGTTTCCGTCATCAATTGGGGTGTGACAGATTAGTATCAGAGCCATAACTATAGGGAATTAGGCAAGACTCGACCTAGTCCAGGTTGATGTCTCAGAAACGACCTAGTATATAGTCTAGGTACCAACAGACCGACTTGTGCATGCCCGGTATGGGTTTCGTACGAGCTTACTCGCTATCTCTCGCTCGAACTCGTTGTACACTTCACACTTGCGCGAACATCGCATACTACAGTTATGCGCAAGATCAGCCTATCCTAAGGCTGGACACACACACACACGGATGGTTTGGTTGAGACCAGGTGTGAAAGCCGCAAACTCTCAACTAAATCGCTCGTTCGAATCGCTATTTTTACTATAAACAAGAGAATTTGTGTTGAATTAGGAGTGAAATCCACACTTTGACACAAATCTCCTTATCTATCTCATGATTTTATCGTACATATAGGGATGTCGTCGCTAAGTTAGGGGTGAAACCCGAACCTTGATGACTCGTTCCGCTCTATACTATTGGTTTTACAAAACTGTCACCAAAGTCTCGAGGGACTCCAACGACTTGAAGTCACACTGTAACTGGAAGGATGCGTGTCGATCACTCAAATTGAAGCGAGAGCACAGTCCCGAAAGCCAAAGCGTGCACTTAAGCTCCTTGTGAATAGTCGAATCACTTTGGGTAGTCGATGTCTCGCACCCAGACAATCTCTCTTCGATTTTATGTGATTTTTATGAGTTACAATTATGGAATTCGCAACTGCCAACTCTGTGATTTATCGATTTTATGTGAATCTTTTATATGGAATTATGTGTTTTTACGTTTAATTGTTAGCGTGTTGAGATACCGCTGGTTTCGATTTCACTCACACCACACGAAAAACGCTAACAAATCGATGGTCTATGTTCGCAATCGCTGCTTGCTATTCGCAATCGTCATACTTAATCGCTATACGCTGCTGTGAAGGATAGGTGAATACGTGAAAAATATGAGCTTAGGTTAGCTTATGTGCTTATGTGGTTTATGTGATTCTGTGTTCATGTGCCTACGTGATTTTGTGAATGGCTGTGTTCCTGAGCTTTATGGTGAATCGCTAGACTATACTAGGATTAATCGAAATTATGTTTGAGTCCTATGGCGATGTCTATTGCAGACAATGTCGTCGTTTGGATCATTCCACTCCCGAGCAGCTCGCCGAAACCATGATGACAAACGAATCGCCACTCTCGTCTCTAAGCAAATGGCGAAAGTCATCCCGCAGATCGTCAGTGAGCTGAATGAGAATGCTAGCAAATCTTCAGAGGAGTCCAGGATCGATACTCCTAAGGCCGCTTTTAGCTTCAAGCAGTTCAAAGCCTGCGGACCAAAGGAATTTACCGGATAAGATGGTCCTACGGCCATGTTTAAATGGTTTGATTCTATCGAAGTCACCTTGCGCCAGAGTAGCTGTCCAGAAAACCTACGCACTGTCAATGCTACCGGCGTCTTCCAATCCTGCGCTCTTGATTGGTGGACGACCGAGAGGAACAAACGAGGAAATGATGCAGCTTTCGGATTGTCGTGGGACGAGTTGAAGAACAATATGATGCAAGAGTTCTGTCCTCCCTATGAACTCCAAAAGCTTGAGGATGAATTCTAGCACATTAAGCAGGATGGCGGAGATAACGCTGGGTTTACTGCCCGCTTCAAGCAGTTGAGTATTATTTGCCCTGGTCAGGTTACTACCCCGGGTATTACAATCAAGAAGTATGTCCGTGCTCTTCCGGATTGCGTTGCAGACTTTGTTCAGGCTGCAAAGACGACAACGATAGAGGAAACATACCTGCTCGCCGCTGAGATCAACGATAAGCGAGTAAGGGCTGGTTATTTCGACAAGACCTCCAAGAATCTGCATCAAGTCACCGCTGCTCCTACCATTGAAACCACCGCCGCACCGCAATCTTCAAAGCTCTCATGTCGCAAGAGGAAGAACAATAGCAGTTCCAACAACAAGAGCTGTGCAGTTACTGCTGCCCCGCTCCAAACAGTACCTGCTCAACCGCAACCTCAACACCGCCAAGTAGCGACACCTATGGTCAATGCATCGCCTGCCAAGCGTGCATACACCAGACCACACCCGCTTTGCCCTACTTGTACTTATCACCACCCGGTGGGTATCGCATGAAGGTTCTGTGTTCATTGCAATATGTACGGCCACTTCACCGCAAACTGCCGTACAGGTCCACGCCAAGCTCCAGCTCCAGCTCATAGTCAAGCTCCTGCTCAACAAGCTCTACTTCCTGCTCCCCAAGGCCATCAAGCAGCTCCTGCACCCATGGCTCACGATCGAGCTTGCTTCGCATGTGGTGATCCCAACCACTTTGCAAACATGTGCCCAAACAGAGTAGTGAAACAAGAGCCCCAGTCGCAGCTGCAATAACAACAGCAGCAGCAGCCAGCAGCCCGCGGATGTGCTTTCAATATCAACGCCCGTCAGGCTCAAGCTGACAACAATGTGGTTAATGGTACGTTCCTTGTGAATGGTATATAAGCTTCGTGTTTGTTTGATACTGGAGCAGATAACTATTTTGTATCGTTTGAATTCGAAAAGCTCCTTAATCGTAAGCGCGCCCATCTACCCTCGACGTTCGATGTAGAAGTTGCCACCGGAAGAACCATCGCTGTCAATTCTGTTCTACGTGATTGTACGCTTGAACTTAACAATCACGTCTTCCTTATCGACCTTATTCCGATGCAACTTGGAAGTTTTGACGTCATAGTAGGCATGGATTTTCTTCGTGAAAATCATGCTGAAGTTGTTTGCTTCGAAAAGATGATTCGTTTCTCGCTCGCGAACGGTGATCAACTTTGTGTGCATGGCGAAACTCCTTCGAAAGGTCTCAAACTCATGTCCTGTGTTCAAGCTAGCAAGTATCTCCGCAAGGAATACAGAGCTTACTTGGCTAACATCGTAGTAGTTGAGAAGGAAAAGAAAGGAAATGCAGGAGTGAAAGACGTTCCCGTTGTTTGTGAATTCCCTAACGTTTATCGATGATTTACCTGGTTTACCTCCCACTCGTGATATCGATTTCCGAATCGACCTCATTCCTGGAGCAAATCCTGTTTCTAAAGCACCTTATCGTCTCACTCCTTCTGAAATGCGCGAACTCTCGAGTCAGCTCCAGGAACTGCTTGATAAAGGCTTTATTCTCCCTAGCACCTCTCCTTGGGGCGCGCCTGTCCTTTTTGTCAAAAAGAAGGGTGGATCGTTCCGGATGTGCATCGACTATAGGGAGTTGAATAAGCTGATAATCAAGAATCGCTATCCCTTGCCTCAAATCGATGATTTGTTTGATCAGTTACAAGGTGCTACGTGTTTCTCGAAGATCGATCTATGCTCAGGCTATCACCAATTACGCATTCAAGAGGATGATATACTCAAAACTGCTTTTCGAACCCGATACGGTCGCTATGAGTTTGTTGTTGTGCCTTTTGGTTTGACCAACGCTCCCGTAGTTTTCATGGATTTAATGAATCACGTGTGCAAACCCTTTCTTGACCGCTTCGTCATCGTGTTCATCGATGATATCCTGATCTATTCCAAGTCAAAAGCCGAACACTCGCAGCATCTACGTTTGGTTCTTGAGTTACTCCAGGGAAACCGTCTCTATGCCAAGTTCTCCAAGTGTGAATTTTGGCTGGAGGAGGTCCAATTCCTGGGTCACATTGTCAATAGTCAAGGAATTCATGTCGATCCCGTGAAGATCGAGGCTGTTAAGAGTTGGGTCACACCCAAGAACCCGTCTGAAGTCTGTTTTTTTCTCGGACTGGCAAGCTATTATCGCCGATTTATCGAAGGTTTCTCTAAAATCCATGTGTCGCTTACCTCTCTCACGCATAAGGACAAACCTTTTGTTTGGGGAACTAAATAGGAGGAAGCCTTTCAAACTATCAAGGCTATGATTTGCAATGATCCCGTGCTCTCACTGCCCGACGGAAACGACGATTTTGTAGTATACTGCAATGCCTCAAACCTTGGTCTCGGTTGTGTTCTCACGCAACGGGTCAAGGTTATCGCGTACGCCTCTCGACAGCTCAAGATCCACGAGAAGAATTATACAACCCACGACCTCAAGCTCGGTGCAGTTATTTTTGCATTAAAGATTTGGCAACACTACCTTTATGGTACCAAGTGTACGATCTTCACCGATCATAGGAGCCTACAACACATCTTTGACCAGAAAGAACTGAACATGCGCCAACGCCGATGGGTTGAACTACTCAACGATTACGACTGTGAGATTCGTTACCATCCAGGCAAAGCAAACGTCGCTGCCGATGTTCTCAGTCGACGAAGCTATTTGCATAGCGTTCGTAATGTTCAAGCCCAGTTTAATCTCGAAGCTCTCATCCGCGACGCGCAGTATGCTTGTTTTACCGAACGCACTTTGAAGAAGGAAAAGATTCTAAATGATGGCGCCCAACTCGTGAATAAATTGAATGGTATCTTTCACTACTTGGACCGAATTTGGATTCCCAAGCGTACCAATTTGCGACAACTTCTGATGGACGAAGCCCACAAATCTCGATATTCCATTCATCCCGGTGCTGACAAGATGTACCAGGACATGCGCTACAAGTACTGGTGGCCGGGCATGAAGAAGGATATCGCTCTCTATGTTTCTAAGTTCCTGACTTGTTCCAAGGTCAAGGCCGAACCGCAAAGACCCTCTGGCTTGCTCGTTCAACCCGAGATCCCTATGTGGAAATGAGAGAGTATAGCTATGGACTTTATAACTAAACTTCCGCGCACGACGTTAGGTCATGACAGCATCTGGGTTGTCATTGACCGTTTGACCAAATCAGCTCATTTCCTACCGATACGAGAAGACTTTATGGTCTAAAAATTAGCCCGAATCTACACCGACGAGATCATTTGTCGACACGGGATGTCTCGTGACATCATCTCTGACCGTGATGGTCGGTTTATCTCACGTTTTTGGCAAACGTTTCAATCTGCTCTCGGTACTACGCTTAATCTAAGTACCGCTTTCCATCCCCAAACCGACGGTCAGACTGAAAGAACGATTCACACCCTTGAAGACATGCTCCGCTCGTGTGTCATATATTTCGGTGGTAATTGGGATGCGTACTTACCTTTGGTCGAATTCTCGTACAATAACAGTTATCATTTTAGCATCCAAATGGCACCATTTGAGGCATTATATAGAAGAAAATATCGATCGCCTATTGTATGGCACGAGATCGGAGACTCGCAAATTACCGGTCCTGAGCAGTTGCAAGAAACGACTGACAAAATCCTCCAAATTCGGGACAATCTGTTGAAAGCTTGGAGTCATCAGAAAAGTTACGCCGATAGACGCCGCAACCCCCTTGAATTTGACGTTGGCGATCACGTACTCCTAAACGTTGCACCTTGGAAGGGGGTGATCAGATTCAGCAAGAAAGGAAAGCTCGCGCCTCGATATGTTGGACCCTTTAAAATTTTGGAAAGGATTGAAAATGTGGCCTACAGACTCGAACTACCAGAGGAACTTAGTAATGTCCACCCGACTTTCCACGTTTCGAACCTCAGAAAGTGCTTAGCCGACCAGGAATTACATGTCACTCTCGAAGACTTACAGGTGGACAAAACATTACACTTCGTGGAGAAGCCTGTCGAGATCATGGGACGAGAAACCAAGGTACTCAGACGCTCACGCATTCCCATTGTGAAGGTTCGTTGGGAAGGCAAACGCGGAGCCAAATTCACCTGGGAACTCGAAAGTGACTTGAAGGCGAAGTACCCGCAACTGTTTGTTACGCCTACTTCTTAAATTTTGGAACGAAATTTCCTAAAGTAGGGGAGGCTGTAACAACCCGCTTTTTGGAGAGTCAAAGTACAAGTCAAAGTCAAAGGAAGAAAAGATTGCTAATTGCGAACTGTCACTCCTTTCTTAACTAATGATTGTACGTTTTGACTTGTAATCGAATCTGTTTATTTTATCGCTTTAGTTGTATTATGTGGAGCATCAATTAATAATCGAGGTTTAATCGATGTTTAATCGTTAATCGACTTATCGCTAATCGCATCGCTATCGCATTCACAACCCGAATTATGTGTTCTGGATGTTGTTTTACGTGTGTGTGCTATTATGTGTTACTTGTGCATGTTATGTTTATGTTGAGATGTTTAATCGCAATCGCAATTCTATCGCATCACAATCAAATCGCAAACGCTAAACGCAAGTTATTTATAGTGATTGTATGTTAGATATAGTAGTTAGATTATTTGTGTAACTAATGAGTAATACTATCGCATCGCTCGCTCGAATCGCATCGCAACGCACAACCCGCAATACGAAACGCCGAAACTCAACTCGTCAAAGCCACTCGACCGAATGGCCAATCGATCGAGTGGCCATCCGATCAGATTGCCATCCTATCGGTGCACCATCCGACCCTTACCCCTCCTTTCTATTTTTGGCAACCTATAAATACCCCTCTTGTCACATCACAAGTGATGTGATAGCTCCTCCTCACTCGACCAGCACACTCAAGCCTTCTTTCTCTCGATTTCCCGCGATTCTTGTAAGTTTTCAACTCAAATCTTGTACTTCTATGATCCACACACACATCTTCATCATTTTCACCTTTGAATCTTAACTTTTAACCGTGAAATCAACGGATTTGAGGTGTTCTAGGGTGATGTCATCATGGAGTTCTTATGAACTTCAAGTTTTGGCCTCATTCCACCAAGTACAACTCAGATCTGAAGGATTTCCACATGATTTAACAACGATTTCGCATAGATCTAAACATTTTCAAAGTTAAGAGCATTGAAAGAAGCCTTTCCAACTTTCTTTCAACTCTTTTACACTCAATGCACTCAAAACCGATAGATTCGGAGCTCATTCATGCCTTCTACTCTTCTCTAGTGATGTGCCGGTTTGAGATCTGAATCCTATCAACGAGACAATTGATTTCTGGTTAAACATGAAGCCACCGTCATGAACAGTTAACTGATCAGATTGGGGTGATTCCCGTTCGATTGGATAGTCTGGGTCTGATGGAGTTTTTGTTGTTTGACACGTTGTCATACCGTCTCGAGCAAACCGCATAAACTTTTCAAAATAATCAAGTTCAAGACGATCAGGATCGTTGGGACGGATTGCCGTCCGATCGGATTTCCATCCGATTGAACTGCAATTCGATCGGATTGCACTTGGTTCCACACTTAATCATTTTCAGATTTCAAGGAACATCAGTTCTAACAGATTGCCATCAGATCGGATTGCTATCCGATCGAGTGACTGTCCTGTTGTGAACTTGTTCTCAACTGAGAAGCCTCGCCAATCGGATCACCATCCGATCGAACGACCTGAAGGGTAGAGATACTTCTCTGTTTTCAAAATGCTACAACGAAAACTTCAAAGCCATCATACACAAACACATCCTTGCCAAACGAATGTCAATCCGACTGAATGGCCATATGATCGGATGACCATCCGAACAGACATCCGATCGAATGACCATCCAATTGGATTGCCATCCAATCAGATCACCGTTCGACACTTGGTCACTTTTCACCGATTTACGCACCGCTCTTCGCTTATGCTATCGTTAACTGTTCAGGCTAATAAATCTAGCGCTTCCTTTAATCCATTTCCATCGCTGTGAGTATACTCGATCCCTTTTTGCTTTATGCACTTTTGGGAGTTACATACGTTACTTATTCTAAATCACATCGACACACAACGCAAACACTATTTATACGCTGACCGTTATTGTATGTTACGTGTTACTCGATAAATGCTTGTATGTTATGTTAACACATTGATTGTTGCCTGACGCCTTAGCAACGATAGTACTATTTGTTTGGACTCAGCACCTGTCGTGGACATGGGTTGTGTACCTCTTCACGTGTCACAGTGGTGACATTTGTTGCGCATTCTACAACTCGCAGTCTAGTCTGTGCATATTTCATTGTCGATAACCTACTAGCTTCGCATTATACATGTTTCATGCTGGTTATGCGTAAACACTTTCGAACTCTACTATTACTATTAAACTTGTATGCTCACCTTTACACTATGTGTATTGAATTCTATTTTAACGTATGTGACAGGTGTCTAATTGCTTAGGATGTTGTGCTTACCTGCTTTGTGGAATCAAGTTGGAATGAGAGTCTAGAAACCAACAAATAATTTAATTACTTAAATCTGAGTTGTCGGAACATGTTTTGTTTTGAGATATCTATGTCTGTAATAATTGGTTATTTGATGGGTAATGGTATGGGACATAATATTAACTATCCGGTAATTTAGTTGTTATGGAATTTCTCTTGACAATCTGTTTCGCTCAGTGCCGCGCCCTGATGTTTCCGTCATCGGTTGGGGTGTGACAAAAGGAATAGTTAGATTCATCAAAAGGGGAAAGCTAAGCCCCAGGTATGTTGGACCCTTCGAGATTATTAGAAGGATAGGACCCATAGCTTATCAGCTACAACTGCCCGAGGAAATGGCAGGAATACATGATGTATTCCATGTATGTAATCTCAAGGAATGCTTAGCAGATGAATCGTTAGTGGTACCTCTTAAAGACAAAGAGGTAAATGAGAAACTTAAGTTTGTAGAGAAACCCCCACAGATTGAAGACAGAAAGATCAAGAATCTCAAACACAAGAGATTAATTCTAGTCAAAGTAAAATAGGATTCAAAGAGAGGACCAGAGTACACTTGGGAGCTTTAATCTGAGATGCAGAGGAAATATCCACACCTGTTCCTGTAGACCTCGAGGACGAGTTCTAAAACAAGGTGGGGAGGATATAACAACTCCCCTAAAATCCCTATAACATCCCTATATGTCCTAAAATACACCCCGTATACGAAAAGTGGGCCCGAAATACCTTTATTTTATAAAAATCAAGAAAAACATGAAATAGTCGAGATCAGGCCCTATAAATAGAAGCCATCGGCTTCAGTTGAGAAATCGTTCAAAAATCGAAATTCTCTCTCAAATCTCTAAATTCTATAATAGCTAAAATAATTCCCGGGCATAATACCCACTAAAAAAAGAAGCTCTGCCTCGTTGTAAGTATTATAACCCCCGATTACGTATTAGTTACTCTGCCAGATTGATCTAGAGCTCCGTAACGCATGTCTAGGCTCTGCCCGACTCAGTCGTTGGAGTTCTGTCTCGGGAGGAGGGTATAGCTAATGTAAATTTGGGTTATGATACTAACGTGTGTGCATTGTTTAATTTAATAGATTATAACCAGGAAGTCACAAGGAAATACCTAAATTAGTAATGTGAGTTAATCCTTCTTTTTGTAAACTGTTTTTACAAAACCTCAATTATTTAAATTACAATTCACAGTGATTGAGTATTTGTAAATCTACAATTATTGTCGGTATGTTGGGGTTTTGTTGTCACACCCCCAAAACCCACCCGCGGAGTACTACCGCTTGGAGGCGTGACTGACCAGGATCCAGCCACCAATCATATTGAACAAACATATAAGTAGTTATAAAAATCCAACCAATACAATTGGTGTTCAAACAAAACATAGTTAAGTTGCAAGCGGAAGCATAAGTCTTAAATCAAAACACAAGTTTAATTGTTACAAAGTTTAACATGGCACACAGCCGTCCATGTCCCACAACGATCCTCCTCCATGCAAGCTCCAGCTAAGAAACCTAAGGACCTGCAAAGCATGTAGTAACGAGTCAACAACAAGTTGAGTGAGTTCACGGTTGGGTGTTCGTTTTAAGTTGTTTCTAAAACAGTTTTCTTTTAGCTGGCATCCTGCCGTGGGGGTTACCCCATAGTTAAAAAACGCGACTTGTTCATTCCCGGTTACTCTGGCTATCCAGCCGTGGGGGCTACCCCGTGTTAGTTATCTGGCATTGCGGCCGTGGGGGCTACCCCATGTATACACTAGACTCGTTACCATATCGACTGCTGACTGTAGTCATGTTTATGTGCCCTGAACTGTCAATGTCTATCATCATTGACGTGCCAGTAGTCCATTAGTTCACGCCCGTCCTCTGCGGCACGGTGTGAGGCTTGTCAAACCTAAATAGCGCTATCTAACTAATGACCCGCTCGCCATTGGCCTCGGCGATTAAGTCGATACAAAGATGAGGGACTTCGTGATAGAGTTTTGGTCTAGTACGAGTTATCTGTCCGTGAGGACGAGGAATTACATTCCTGAACCTTTGCTGTCCTACCCAAGGAGGACGAGGAACCCAGTTCCTTAACCCCAATTCCCGACCCAGGGAATCCCATGCTTTGTAGAGGGTGTGAACTCACCTTGGTTTGCTCGGTAGAAGCACAGAAAGTCAAACAAGCAATGTTGTGGCTACTCACATCCTATCATAGTTGTATCATACAATCAGGTTCGTATTCAAGTAGTACACGTATGTTCTACACGTATGCTAGCACGTTGCATGCTGTTCATCCATAGCAGCCCAAATAATCATTCAAAATTAACAGTACGTATGAGGTCCGTGTAGTAGGCCCAAAGGTCTGGCCCAATCAATTAAGTCCAAACTGAGGTGCAAGCCCAAACAGCGTATATCTGCGTATTGTCTCGAGTCGCAACTAGGCGTTTGCGACTCGCAACCTGAGTCGCAATCGTGGTTTCGGTTCGTGCTGTTTTGGTTACGAGTCGCAACTGGACTCGCAACCGTGGTTTCGAGTCACAAGGTTGGTGTGCTGATCAGGTGTGGTTTCGAGTCGCAACCAGGTGTTTGCGACTCGCAACCGGTGTCGCAATCAGGGATCTCGACTCGTTGTGCTTGGTTTCGAGTCGCAACTGATGGTTTCGGTTGGACAGGAGCTGATTCGGTACAGTGTACTACCCACTAACATTCTGATTTCATGTAACAGTTTGTACTATCCAACCAACATCCTTAAACATGTTTCTTGTCTAGCAAATTACTAAAAATGGATCAAACATATCAGATTTCAAATATTCAACATGTTTATATGATATTCAACAAGTTCTTCATGTGTTCATCATGTTCATCTTGTTCTTCAATATTCAAGTAGTTCATCTTCATTCATATGAACCTAGGTCTAACAAGAATCATGAACAACTTATCAACAAATCACCCTAATAGCAAGCTTTCGGTTCTTAACACAAGAGTACACAATCCGATTTATATGAACATCAACAACTAGTGTTTTAGACTACATTTAAACACAAAACATCATGAGTTCATTATGCCACATATCCGAAATCAAAGCATGTTCCGATTATCAACATCATACACACGATTCACAAGCACATCATCATTGTACAAACGGTTCTAGTTCAATCATGTCATCCATAACATCAAACATCATAAACACTAACCAACAAACATCATAAACACTAACAAGCATCATAAACACTAACAAACATCATAAACACTAACCGGTTGTGAGGTGGTGAAAGATGAAGCTTTGTTTGGTGTGAACAAGCAAATCCGAGAAATCCTTTTGAGGTCGGTTGGTTTGATCCGAGAAGAAGGAGAAGAGTGTGATGCTTAGTGTCTAGGGTTTTAGTGAGAGAATGGAGAGTGTGTGTGTAGAGGAGGGTATGAGTGTTATCAAAATGGCAACATGTCTAACTATCAAGTTTATATATCCGCTCCTAGTAATACACCCTAGTGGGCTCTCGGATAGGCTAA
Organism: Helianthus tuberosus; assembly: GCA_030545235.1. Classification (NCBI taxonomy): domain Eukaryota; kingdom Viridiplantae; phylum Streptophyta; class Magnoliopsida; order Asterales; family Asteraceae; genus Helianthus; species Helianthus tuberosus. The sequence continues at coordinate 16,517,944 of CM060374.1, forward strand.
GTGTGGGTGTGTGGCCCAACCGGCCCAATGTTGCATCGTTCACTCGAGACCACATGGTCTCGAGTCGGGTTCTTGTGTCTCGGTTCATATATACATACATCGCATACTCACAAGCACACACAAATAACACATAATCACGTAAAGGTTCGTTTGTCATTAATCACATAAGCTAACTAGCCACGCGTTTAAGCATACACGAAAGGTTCTAGATTTCGAGTTGTCACATCATCCCCAAGTTGAAAGAAATTTCATCCCGAAATTTGGTAGGCACTCACTGAGGAAGCTAGTTAAGTTGTATGGTTTTCCTGGTTTTCCTGGGGTGTCACATCCACCCCCCGTTGATCTGGAATTTCGTCCCGAAATTCCGTAGCTTCGGCCTCAGTAGTGGGTGTACTGTTTGCGAACAGTTGGGGATACTTTTGTTTCATCTGATCTTCGCGCTCCCAGGTGAACTCTGGGCCGCGACGTGAGTTCCAACGAACTCGAACGAGAGGTATTCTAGTGCTCTTGAGGACCTTAACATCCCGGTCCGTGATTTCGACTGGTTCCTCGACGAATCGTAACTGCTCGTCGATAGTGAGTTCCTTCAAAGGAACTACGTGGGTCTCATCTGACGGACACTTCTTCAGATTCGACACGTGAAAAACGTTGTGAACTGCTCCGAGTTCCGCTGGTAAGTTTAGTCTGTAGGCCACCCTGCCTATTTTCTCAATGACCTCGAAAGGTCCAACGTATCGTGGGTTAAGTTTACCGCGTTTACCAAAACGAACCACACCCTTCCAGGGTGAAACTTTGAGTAGTACCCGCTCCCCAACCTGGATCTCAAGTGGTTTCCTGCCCATGTCGGCGTAAACTTTCTGACGTTCACGAGCGGCCGTCATGCGTTTTCGTATCTGAGCGATTTGCTCGGTTGTATCTACCACATATTCTGGGCCAGTGATCTGACTTTCTCCCACCTCTGCCCAGCAAAGAGGAGACCGGCATTTACGTCCGTACAATGCCTCAAACGGAGCAGCTCCAATGCTGGTGTGGTAGCTGTTATTGTACGAGAATTCCACAAGTGGCAGATGCTTTTCCCATCGGTTGCCAAAGTCGATTACACATGCACGAAGCATGTCTTCCAAGGTTTGAATAGTGCGCTCGGACTGCCCGTCCGTCTGAGGATGGTACGCTGTGCTCATGTCTAATCGTGAGCCGAAGGATTTGTGCATTGCTTGCCACAGCTCTGAAGTAAATCGTGCATCTCGATCCGAGATGATAGAGGTGGGCACCCCGTGCCTCGAAACAATTTCCTTGATGTATATTTCTGCAAGAGTGGAGAACTTATCCGTCTCCTTGATAGCCAAGAAGTGTGCAGATTTTGTGAGTCGATCCACGATCACCCAAATAGTATCGTTCCCGCGCTGGGATCTAGGTAGGCCAGTAACAAAATCCATGGAAATTTGCTCCCATTTCCATTGAGGTATCTCTGGTTGTTGGAGCAGGCCTGAGGGTTTCTGGTATTCGGACTTGACTCTCGCACAAGTCAAACACTTGCCGACGTAAGTTGCTATGTGGGCCTTCATGCTAGGCCACCAGTACGTAGTCTTGATGTCGTGGTACATTTTATCCGATCCAGGATGCACCGAGTAGCGAGACTTGTGTGCTTCGTCCATCACAAGTTCTCGTAGGTTGCCATAGAGTGGGACCCAAATGCGTCCCGTTACGTAGTAAGCATCGTCTTCCTTTTGTTCTAATCGTTGCCTCGATCCGCGTAGGGCTTCTGCCCTGACGTTTTCTGGTTTCAGTGCTTCTATCTGAGCAGCTCGTATCTGGGAAGGGAGACTAGAGTGGATCGTGAGTTGTAAAGCTCGCACGCGCTTAGGCGCAGTGTCCTTCCGACTGAGGGCGTCAGCCACAACATTGGCCTTGCCCGGGTGATACCTGATTGAGCACTCGTAATCATTTAGTAGTTCGACCCACCGTCGTTGTCGCATATTCAGTTCCTTCTGTTTGAAGATATGCTCGAGACTCCTGTGGTCAGTGTAGATCGCGCACTTGGTACCATACAGGTAATGCCGCCATAACTTAAGCGCAAAGACAACAGCTCCCAGCTCTAAATCGTGCGTAGTGTAGTTCTTTTCATGAACCTTGAGTTGGCGTGAGGCGTAAGCTATAACTTTATCTCGTTGCATCAACACGCAACCAAGACCTTGAATTGATGCGTCGCAGTAAACCACAAAGTCGTCTGTGCCTTCCGGCAAGGAAAGGATAGGTGCGCTACAAAGTCTATCCTTTAGGTGCTGAAATGCCAACTCCTGTGCGTTTCCCCAGCGATAAACAACGCCCTTCTGCGTTAGTGAGGTGAGAGGCTGTGCAATCTTAGAAAAATCCTTTATGAATCTCCGGTAGTATCCCGCCAAACCCAAGAATTGGCGAATTTCCTTTGGTGTACGAGGTGCAGGCCAGTTCTTAATCGAGTCTATCTTGGATGGATCAACGTGAATCCCATCCTTGTTTACCACGTGGCCTAGGAAATGGACTTCTCGAAGCCAGAAGTCGCATTTCGAGAACTTTGCGTAAAGCTGTTCTGTTCGAAGGAGTTCCAGGATAAGTCGCAGATGTTGCTCGTGTTCCTCCCGACTCTTAGAATAGATCAGGATGTCGTCGATGAAGACTATAACGAACTTGTCCAGGTAAGGCTTGCACACTCGGTTCATCAAGTCCATGAAAACCGCAGGTGCATTTGTCATCCCAAAAGGCATGACCAAAAACTCATAGTGCCCGTAACGTGTTCTAAAAGCTGTCTTGGAGACGTCCTCTTCCCGGACTCTCAGCTGGTGATAACCCGATCTCAAATCAATCTTCGAATAGTAGCTCGACCCTTGCAGCTGGTCGAACAAGTCGTCGATCCGCGGTAGAGGATAACGATTCTTCACCGTCACCTTGTTGAGTTCTCGGTAGTCGATGCACATTCTGAAGGTACCGTCTTTCTTCTTCACAAATAATACTGGAGCTCCCCAGGGCGATGAGCTAGGACGAATAAAACCCTTATCCAGGAGCTCTTGTAGTTGCGTGGAGAGTTCTTTCAACTCTGATGGGGCTAAACGATAAGGTGCACGGGCTATAGGTGCAGCTCCAGGAGCTAGTTCGATCTGAAACTCGACCTGACGATGAGGTGGAAGACCAGGTAATTCCTCAGGAAATACCTCAGGATAGTCGCGTACAACTGGAAAATCTTCTATCTTCTTCTCTTTCTCCGTGGTGTCAGTAATAAGAGCCAAAATGGCGGTATGGCCCTTTCGCAAGCACTTTTGGGCCTTCAGGAGAGAAATGACGTTCTCAACAGCACTCCTCTTGTCGCCATGAATCATGAGAGGTTCACCATCGGGACCTGGAATACGGACAACCTTCTCGTTGCAAAGAATCTCTGCTCGGTGCTGGGATAACCAGTCCATCCCAATGACGACGTCGAAACTACCCAAGACAATAGGAATGAGGTCGATAGAGAAGGTCTGGTCGGCGAGAATAAGTTTACAACCCTTGACTACGTGTGTGGCTTCTAAGCTCTTACCATTTGCTAGCTCTACTGTGTGCTTGTTGTTCAAAAGTGTTGGAATACGCTTAAGCATTCGACTAACTTCTAGTGACACGTAGCTAGTATCGGCACCCGAATCAAATAAAACTGAAACATAAAAGTCGTCAAGAAGGAACTTACCCGCCACAACATTGGGGTCATTCCTTGCTTCACCTTGGCCGATCACGAACGCCCGCCCCCGGGCTCCATTGTTGCTGTTGTCGCGTTTCTGCCTCATCTGCGGACAGTTCCTCTTAAGATGGCCTTCAGCCCCACAACGGAAACACCCCTTTTTGCTACCCTGCTGCTGCTGGTTTCGGTTTGTAGGATATGGGCTCCTACAATCTCTAGCCATATGTCCCGTCTTCTTGCACCTATGGCAACACGATTCCGCACATGACCCGGTGTGGTGTTGATGGCATTTGCGGCATTTCGGCTTATTCCCAAGGTATCCCCCTTGAATTTGGTAGTCCAGCCCCTGCTGGATGAGTTTCCCGTGCGGGTCCTGTTGTATAGAGCTACATCCCTCGCCCTGGTGATCTCCCCAAACATGCTTGGTGTTAATAAGAGTTTTCGTATTGGAAGAGTTACGCTTGGGCAACTTGCCCTCTTCCACTGCCTGATCAGTGAGCTGGTGCGCCAAACGAACGACTTGTTGGATTGTGGAAAAGTTGGCCGCAATTACGGACCCTTGGATTTCTGAGGCTAAGCCTCTGAGGTATAGCTCGAGTCGTCTAGAAATGGGTTGTGACAAGTTAGGACATAAGGCAGCCAAATCGTTGGACCTTTTCGTGTACGCTTCGATCTCAGATCCTTCCATTTTCAAGCCAAGGTACTCTAATTCAAGTTTTAGGATGTCGTCCGGGTAACAGAATTCTTCCTTGATCAAATCCTTGAAGTCGCTCCAGGGGGTGGCATTCGCATCCGCCAATCCGAGCATCTGAACTTGTGTGTTCCACCAAGAATACGCTTTCCCTTGCAAGGTACCAACAGCGTACCAAGAATACGCTTTCCCTTGCAAGGTACCAACGCATGTCTAGGCTCTGCCCGACTCAGTCGTTGGAGTTCTGTCTCGGAGGGAGGGTATAGCTAATGTAAATTTGGGTTATGATACTAACGTGTGTGCATTGTTTAATTTAATAGATTATAACCAGGAAGTCACAAGGAAATACCTAAATTAGTAATGTGAGTTAATCCTTCTTTTTGTAAACTGTTTTTACAAAACCTCAATTATTTAAATTACAATTCACAGTGATTGAGTATTTGTAAATCTACAATTATTGTCGGTATGTTGGGGTTTTGTATACATAACTTGTTACTACACTGTGAGTAGTAGCACGATCACAAGTCAGGATTGACAGTACCGTGGGTGGTAATTAAAGTAGATGTAAACAAATGTAATTGCGGGTTGCCCTCAATGCTGTAAAATGATAAAACTTGTTTTGATTAAACTGGGATTCACTCACCAGTATTTTCCACTGACAAAAATGTTTTAAACACGTTTCAGGTAACAAAATGTGAAAGCCAAATAGAAGCCCCCTAGAGAGCACTGAAGGCTTGGAAAAGTGGCTATAAAAAGTTACCTAAATAAAGAAGAAGTTTTATTTCAATAAAATAGGGTTTATCCCTATAAACAGATTGTAATATAAACTTGGGATTTTCCCATGTATTTATTATTATAAAAATGTGGTGTTTTACTCTGATAAACTATTTCCTAACTACGGTCCTGATGTAAATTCCCCTGCCAAATTAAATAAACACCGATACCACCAGCTCTGCGAGCTCGTGGTCGCCTCACGGGGCAGGGTTCGGGGGTTGCGACAGAATGGATATGTGTAACCTATCTGGAATGGTGCGACAGGGAAGCACACCCAAATAGGTGATACAAAGTCGCTTTTGGTTAGTGAATCAAAAGGACGGGAAATTGTTCCCAGAGGGAAACAAGTGTACAACCGATCAATTTCTGGATCGGTGAATCTACACCGCTCGGTAGAAGGATTCTTCAAAAGATTTTGGCTCTGTGCTGAACCATTAAGATCCTGACCCTTGTTTGGAGAGGATCGGGAGACCATTTTTTCCATGGATTGATTAAAGAAGAAGAAGAAGAATACAAAAGAGAAAGGGATGGAAGAGGAGAGAATACCTTATAAAGCTCTGGAATGGGTTTTAAATTGGCGATCCGTGAACTTAAATGGTTTTTCAAACTCTATCTAGTCCCTTTTTATTGCAATGATGGTTGCAGGTTAGCGCATCAGTGACATCAGCAATCTGTAACGACTAGTTCATGGTGTAACGGCTAGTTCGATTATAACGGAAATATGTCAGATAAAATTAGTCTAATATTAGCCATATTTGGTGGCAATTGTTAGGAGTTAATTTTTAATACTATGGATCACATATCCTTAGATTTGGCCTGGATCACTAATCCTTAACAGATGGTGTAGGAAGTCTGAGGATCATAGATCCTTATTATTATTTACATTTACTAACAATCATATCCTTTGTTTAAAACTTGTATTCACAAGAATATAATGAATTAGACTTGGTCTATGCTGATATATCGGGGAATATGCTCTCAATTGGCACGTGCATGAAGAAATGTAGCCGTTATGGAGAACATGGGGATACTTGCACTATTTTCGCTTTGTTTGTTATCATGTTGTTTCTATTTTTATAAGGGGATAACGAGTTCATTTTAGGCACAACACAAGCTATCATACAAACACACAATACTATAACAACCCTCCTAATTTTTTTTCAACACCCTAATATATTTTAAAATATCCCTATATGTCCTAAAGTACACCCCATATGCGAAAACGGGCACCGAATACCTTTATTTTTGTAAAAATTAAATAAAAACAGATTTTTATGGTCTCTGGCGAGGCGCTTAGCCTTTGGCTACCACCTACGCAGGCCGCGACAGCAAGGAGGTTAGGCCGCACCCGGGGCTGCCACGTGGCACAACGTGTGTGAAGGCTAGTGTGATGACTGGGCCAGGCTAGGGCCTACCCAGCCTACTACGCGGGCCGCATAGACCTTGGCCGGAGTTTACACAGGGCGCGAGGAAGACGAAATCTGGCCCTATAAATGAGATCGATCAGCTTTCACTTTTCGACGCTCACACCTTTCTTTCTCTCTCAATTTCTACGTAGTAGGCATAATTTTCAGGCATAATACCCCCTAATTAACGAAGTTCTGCTCCGTTGTAAGTTTCATAACCCCGGTTACATATTAGATACGCTGCCCGATTGATCCAGGGTTCCGTAACGGCTGTCGTGGTTCTGCCCGACGTAGTCGTTGGAATGCCGTCTCGGGGAGGGTATTACAAATGTAAATATAAAGGGTTATTATACTAACACGTATGCATTTGTGTAAATTATAGATAATCACCAGGAAACCCTTAAAGGAAACCTAAGACAGCAATGTGAGTAATCTCTTTTTTGTAAACTGTTTTTAGAAAACGTTAAATGTTTTACAATGCAATTAGCAGTGATTGAGTCTTTGTAATTCTTCAATTACTGCCGGTATTATGGGGTTTTGTATACATTACTTGATAATCTTCACAATTGGACAACGGGTTAGCCAATCTGTGATATGACCATAGTCACAGATACGGTCGAGTGGCAAGTACTGATGAGTAATTGTGTAGATGTAAACATTGTAATCGCTCTCAATAATGTGAAAATTGATAAAACTCTTATTGATTAAACTGGGATTCACTCACCAGTATTTCCCATTGACAAAATGTTTTTAAACGCGTTTCAGGTAACAAAATGTAAGAGCCAACTAGAAGCCAGCTAGACAGCACTGAAGGCTTGGAAAAGTGGCTATAAAAGTTACCTAAATAAAAGAAGATGTTTTATTCAATAAAATAGAGCTTATCTCTATAAATCAGTTTGTAATGAAAACTTGGGTTTTATCCCAATATGTTTAATATTATAAAAGTGTGGTATTTACTCTGATAAAATATTTCCTAACTACGGTCCTGATGTAATTTCCGCTGCCAAAATAACAAACACCGATACCACCAAAACTGGTCTCGCGGCCGCCCGTTCCCGGGACAGATAAGGGGGCGGGGGTTGCGACAGAAGGTGGTATCAGAGCTAAGCCAGTGATTCAGCCACAAAAATGTTCTGCTGACACCAAGATTTTATTCAAATTGTTAGGAAATTTACTACGGAAAGACGTGCATATATGTATTTTATTGTTGTGTGTTATTTGACTATTTGTTAGTTTACAGTATGAGTGATCAAGGACCATCCGACGTGTATCGTTAGTTGTCCGGCTCACCTAGAAGCGAAGGCACCTCTTCACATCCTACCCTCTCAGGGTATTCTGCTGACAATGAAGACGGGATATTCGTGTTTAAGGCTCAGTCTGAAGAGCCATTCCCTAAAAAAAAGAGGATGGTTCAGTAAGGGAGCACATGAGCGTAGGAAGAGAATGAAAAAGTTACAAGAGCAACGAGTGCTAGCAGCCTCTAAAAGAGAAACAGATGCCCACATCCCAGACATGCTTAATAGGAGTTTAGCAAACTTCCATATTTTAGCATCCACAGTTGCCGACCCAAACCTGGAACAACTAGTAGCCCCTCAACCATTACCCTTGTTTCCCACCCAGCCAATGGAAATTGAAAACAACCCAGAAAATCAAGTCGAAATGCATGATTTTAATCCAGAGGAGATACCTAGGGTACCAGCACCCAATCCCTTAGACCCAGATTATGACCCGTGGTGGGATGACAATAGGGATTATGCGCAACGCTACCACCTAACCGACGAACCCATTCCGAACCTATCAGCTTACCCAGGTTTGGACCCTCTAGATCCCAACTATGATAATGATGAATACATTAGGGAAATTTTAGAGAATCCGTATCCTCAGGAAGAACCCATGCCACAGTACCCAGATCCACTACAAAAAAAATGAGTATTAGAGACTAAAAAAATCAGTATTTGATACATAAAAATCAGTCCCTAATGTTTATCAAGGACTGATTTGTCAGTCCCCAGCCAGTCCCAGATACCTAGTACTAGATAGTGTTTTTAGTAACTGAAAATCGGTCCCGATTGTATGACACCAACAGTGACTAACGGTTAGTCTCTGATACATAAAAATTCAGTCCTCAATTTGTCCTCCGTTACCACGTCATTTCAGTCCCCGATACATGTCTTTGGTGACTGCAAATTAGTCTCAAATACTATGATATTTCAGTCCCCAAAACATAACTTTAGCGACTGAAAATCAGTTGTTTAAATTGTGTATATATTGTTTTTAATACATTTCATTATGTTCATAATTCCATATCGATTCAGTCCTTAATAAGATGTTTCCGAGACTGAGAATCCGTCTCTAATTATCACGCCATTTTAGTTCTTGAAAATAAATCTCAAATACATTTTAATTGTAGTCCCAAAAGTCTGAAATCGGTCTATGATAACATTTGTTGTTCTCGAAGATAATACAAAAAAAGGTATCCATTCCAGACAAATGAAACCAAATGTATCTATAATATCATAGATAAATAATTTCAAATACAAATGAATTCAAAATATATACAAATGAAAATGTCTCTATTCATTTAAGTTGTGACCTTTTTCTGTTTCCCCAAACAGCAATAAGTTTTCAAGGCATCTTTCCATTTAGCCTCCTCTGCAATTGCACAAGAACACTTGATTGCTTCTTGATTGTTTGGTTTACCATTTTTCAACCCAATACCTTATAAACCTTAACAATCAACTGCACAACAAACATGTGGCCATCTGATTCAAAGCATAATACGAAAAAAAATCATCAGTATATAACAACTAGAAATTTATGTAATCAAATGTTAACTTTAAGATATACAAAACTACAGATAATTATAATTTACCCAATGATTAACAAAGTATACCTAAACAACAAGCATCAATCCAATCTTAAAACAAATCAAGCACAGTAATCAACAGAATAGATCAATAAACAACAATAAGTATACGAAAGACATAAAACTACGGCTGATTGCCATTTACCCGTGATTAACGAAGAGGACAGTAATCAATCGAGAGGATGTTTCAAAACTCTGACCATAACGGAGAACTAATCCGGCGGAAGCAACTCTAACATCGTCAAAATAGTTTGCTTTATTAAATCCTTCGCAGAATATGAAACACCTTTGAAGATTCTCGAGTGCTAATGTGAACTGCCAGAACACAAAAGGCAAGTCAAAAGCCAGCAACACTTTTGCAAAATTCAATCATAGACTGAGATATGAAATCAGATACATACAATATCAAGAGCACAACTAAAATGAAACTTTAATACTAATTTTCCATTGGCCAATTGCATTGTTTTAACTCACATCTTGTATCATATGTACCTAAGCTTTTAAATATGGGAGTTCTACCTAAACAAAACTCTTAACTTGGAAGCACAAAAAGCATATAGAAACAATTAGGGGTGTAAACGAGCTGGGCTAGTTGAGATCGGCTCGAAACGAGTGACACCTTATCATGTCTTCTTCAAATGCATGAGCTCACTGTAATTTTTGCCTAAATATTAAAGTAATCGATTTTTAATTAACTAAAATTAGGGTTCATATAAGAATTTTTTTTAGGAATGGTGTAATTTTTGCCTGAACTGGAGCCGTATGATGACCGGAGTGGACTGAGGTCGAACGGAACTCGAACAAGTGAACGGAAATGGAACCGAATCAAACCCAGGCTCGATCCCGAGCCACCCGATTCAACCGAACCGAGACCTGAATCCGTTGCCATTGTCAGCCGAGCCGGGCCGGAGCTCCGATGACCTGAACCAAAAACAAAACTGAACGAAAACTGAATCGGAATTCAAAGAAACAAGACCTGAACCGGATTCTAACCTGAACCGATTAAACTCGAAACCCGAATCGCGACCCGAAACAGGAACGTGTCTGAACTCGAACCTGAACCATCGAGCCGCCGCCCGTCATTCCGATCTACCGCCGCCACCGCCGCTCAAACCTTCGTTGACCTTCTGTGTTCGTGGTTGCCGCCGAGTAGCTGGCGCCGCCGCCACCCGGAGTGGTGTCGGCCACCTGTTGGAGAGAGAGGGGGGAGATGAGCGAGAGAGAGGTGAGGAGATAGGGGGTGTTGTCTGCTTTAAGTGTTGTAGGGTTTTGTGGCCGTTGGATTGGTTTTTATCAACGGATGATGGTGATAGCATGGCGATCCGTGTGAGTTTGAAAAGACCAATCAGTTAGTGCTAGAATATTGCTTTTTTTAATTCACCCATTTTGTTTTATTTTAACAAAAAACAAATCCTTTTTTTTTTTGAGAGAGATTTATGATTTTTGCTAAGAAAGGGTTTGGGTAACAAATTTGATTAAGTATAAATATTCCATATGTAAAGAAAATAGACTTGAGGAGTAACAAATTTGTGTTATTGACCATTAATTGAAACCGATTACATAATTGATATATAAGTTAGTTGGTATTTTAACTTGAACTGTTATTTGTACTCGTACGTTGTTACGGAATACGGAATACCCCACCTTTTAGCGGATTCCGACGATGAATAGTTAAATTAGGTTTTTTTATTTATTTTTATATTTTAATGTCATGTTAGTTATTTTAATTTTATGCAAATGCAGTTTAGATGGGTTATGCAAGATGGCTGCTTACTAATCATTGCTTCCAGTTTGAGACATCGTCATAAAGAAAGAATATGATTGGTCAACAAGAATATCCATGTTTGTGTAGTTCTTTTGTAGTGCGTACGAACCTCGTCTCGGCCCGAAACTCAATTTGAAGGTCGTGATTCCGGTGGAGTGGGCGGCGATGGTCGTGAACGGTGGTGGAGTAACTGGTTGCATATAAGAAAACCCTATTTTGGGGTTTAAGTTTTATTTACATCCAACTTTCTACAAATTTTGCTACCAGGTTTATTTAACTTCTTTATTTAATTTTCAAACATTTCTTTTTGCTACCGATTTTGCTACGTTATTTTTTTATATTTTTTTCCTCAGATTTGCTACGGATGTTGCTACAACTTTTTTCTACGCTTGGTTTAATTTTTTTTTTATAAAACGCTTCAATTTGGACATTACATCAACAGAAATTAGTGGTAGATTCCACTTTTAATTTTATAAAAAACTACTTCGGTTTCATCGAAGTCAGGCACGTTCGAATCAATTAAATGCGCGTGGGAAGTTGCTTTTGAGGTGCAGAGAATAGGCGTGCAACGACATTGATCAGATAACCCATTAACATCGGGGTTTTTCGAAGTCCGGTCAACAGCGCGGATATGCAGGTTTAAATATATATATTTTATATTTCTAAAGTGTATATATATATAACATAAATCTGAGATATGAACAACGATGGTGGTAGTCCAGCCGGTTATGCATGTGTGTGTGTTCGAGGGGCGCGGGTTCGAGTCTTGTTGGTGACCGATTCGAACCTTTTTATTCATTTTAACAAAAATTTACACTTTGGCCCCTGTGGTTCCACATTTACCTAAATAGTCCCTGTAATAGTTAACTGGGTATATTAACTAAGTTCGTTGTTTAATAAGGAACCTTTACAAATCCATTAACTCGGTTAGAATATAAGGTTAAAATACTTTTAAAAATAACCAAATCAGCCCCTGAAGTAGTTAACTGAAAATACTAACTAGGTTAGTCTTTTTAATAGAAATCCTTTTATAATTTTTAACTGGGTTAGTCTTATTTAGTTAAATCAGTCACGGACATCAGTCACAAAAAAATCAACCTCTAATACAATTAGTAACTAATAAATTAGTCCCAGATACTACGTATCCGAGACTGATAGATTAGTCCCCTCATAGTTTAGTCCCTCGGTGTCAATATATTAGTGACTGAATACTAGTGACCAATAAAATGGCGCCATTTTTATTAATGGGTCAGTTATTTAGGACTGAATTTCAGTAACCAATAAGTTTCCCCCCAAAATTTATTTTTAGACAAACATATTTGTGACTAAAATTCAGTCACGGACATTAGTCACAAAAAAATCAACCTCTAATACAATTAGTAACTAATAAATTAGTCCCAGATACTACGTATCCGAGACTGATAGATTAGTCCCTCATAGTTTAGTCCCTCGGTGTCAATATATTAGTGACTGAATATTAGTGACCAATAAAATGGCGCCATTTTTATTAATGGGGTCTGTTATTTAGGACTGAATTTCAGTAACCAATAAGTTCCCCCCCCCCCCCCCCCAAATTTATTTTTAGGCAAACATATTTGTGACTAAAATTCAGTCTCAGATAAGTTGTCCAAGTATTAAGGACTGATTATTAGTCACGGACATCAGTCATAAAAAATCAGTCTCTAATACAATTAGTAACTAATAAATTAGTCCTTGATACTATGTATCCGAGACTGATAGATCAGTCCCTCATAATTTAGTCCCAAATGGTCATTTTTCTTGTAGTGATCCAGTACCAGCACCTGCACCCCCAATGAGTGCAGAAAATGTGCAAGAGCTCCAAACTTTCGGAGAAGAGATTTTAGAAAGTGGAGAGAGAATGAGGCAAGTAGGAGAATGACTTGTCTGGAAGTATGACGAGCGTCATATGGATTTCTGGATGAATCCATATCAGTGAAGGTGATGGTGGATGTAGTAGTAATAATAATAATAATAATAATAATAATAATAATAATAATAATAATAATAATAATAATAAACCTATCGTAGTATAGACCACTTTGTGGTTAATGATGCATAGTAGTATTGTAATTTTAAATTTCAGTTCTGGTTTGTATTAGATGCATATTATATAAGAAAAGAGTAAGTCACAATGTTCAACGTTTTTGATAAAAATGCGTGTTATGTGATTGATCGTATTAAGATATTATCTTGTGATATTAATATATGGTAAATGTTTAAAATTCAGATGGCCGACTAAGTGAATCAAGAGAATCCGGATAATAACCCGGAAAACCAGAATAACGATAACCAGAGTAACCATAACCCGGGTAACGAAAACCCAAACAACAACAATAATGGAAACCAAGTGGACAACAGTGCCATTTAACACATAGTGGCACAAGGAATAATAGATGCGATGCCATATATTATTCAAACGGTTAGGGAAGCTGATAATAAAAGTAACCGTGATAGTAAACGACCCTCCGAACAAGAAAACAACGTAAACAATGGACCTATACTTCAAGCGCCCATTCCCAAAAGAAGAAGAACCATGCCTTATGGTTGTTCTTATAAAGAATTCTGGTCTTGTAAACCAATGGAATTCTTGGGCAATGAAGGGGCCGTTGCAGTTCTACGCTGGATAAAAAAGACTGAGGCAGTCTTAAGAATAAGCAAATGCGCGGAAGAGGATAAAATAATGTTTGCTTCTAATCTGTTTAAGAATTCAGCCTTAGAATGGTGGAACACTATCCTCCAATCTAGGGGAAGTGATAGGGTTTATAATATAGAATGGGAGGAATTTAAAAACATGGTAGAAAGGAAATCCTGCCCTCCCAATGTAAAGGAACAAATAGCAAATAAGTTCCTAAATCTTAGGATGACTGTGGTAGATAGTAAGGGTTATACTACATTATTCTTTGAATATGATCGAATAGTACCAACCCTTGCATCACCTGAACCAGTATTAATCTCCCGTTACATCTGGGGATTAATTGGGGAGATTAGTTATGTAGTCAAGGCAGCTAGACCTCAAACCATAGAAGAAGCCGTAGAACTAGCAAACACCTTGACAGATGAGTTAGTCCGTACACGAGAAGAGGACCAGAGGAGGAACCTAACCCATAAGCTTACCCAAGAATTTCGTTATGGAAATTCTAACCGTGGGAAAAATGTAGGTTCTACTTCTGCACCCTATTGCAAGTATTGCGAAAGGAAGCATTCTGGAAGATGCTCCATATACTGCAACTTCTGCAAAATATCTCGACACAATGAGGAAGACTGCAGGAAGAAACATAACAAAAGGATATGCTACAACTGCGGAGAACAAGGCCATATCAAGCCAAACTGTCTGAAATTAGCTCCAGCTACGAACAACAAGAATACTAAAAATGCTAGGGCATTTGTTCTGACTGCTGAAGAAGTTAAGATGATCCCGGATGTGATTGCCGGTATGTTTTTAGTTAATGATGTTTTTGCTAAAGTATTATTTGACTCTGGTGCAAACTAAAGTTTTATTAATACTTCATTTTGCAAACTTCTCAATCAACCATTAACTAAACTCCCACAAGAATGTCTAGTAGAGACAGCAAATGGTGAAACCATTAAGATTTCTGCTATCTTGCAGGGAGCAAGAATAGAATTTCTAAATCAAAAGTTTAGTGCAAACCTTTACCCAATAAATCTGGCAGGATTTGATGTTGTGTTAGGAATGGATTGGTTAATAGCCAATAAAGCCAGTATTTTATGTGATCAAAAGTCAATCCAAGTAAATTCACCCAGGGGTGAAAAGATCACAATTAAAGGAGATAAGCCCTCTAGATCCACAAAATTCATCTCTGTGCACCCAGGGGTGAAAAGATCACAATTAAAGGAGATAAGCCCTCTAGATCCACAAAATTCATCTCTGTGATGAAAACAGCCAGTTATGTAAGAAAAGGATCATTAGTGTATTTGATTTCCATAATCATTAACACTAAAGGAAAAGAATTAAAGGATATTCCAGTAGTATCCCAATTTTCAGATGTATTTCCAGAAGAGTTACCAGGGCAACCTCCAGCCAGATAAGTTGAATTCAGAATTCATCTGCTACCAGGGACATCACCAATTGCCAAAGCACCTTACCGTTTGGCACCCGTAGAAATGCAGGAACTGAAGAAACAGTTAGACGAATTGTTGGAGAAAGGATTCATACAGCCAAGTTCATCGCCATGGGGAGCGCCAATCCTATTCGTCAAAAAGAAGGACGGATCAATGTATATGTGCATTGACTACCGTGAATTGAACAAGGTCACGATTAAGAATCGGTATCCATTACCAAGAATCGATGATCTATTCGACCAGTTGCAAGGAGCTCGGTTTTTCTTAAAAATCGATTTAAGATCAGGATATCATCAATTAAAGGTACAGGAAAAGGACATTCCTAAGACAGCTTTTAGAACAAGGTATGGCCATTATGAATTTACTGTCATGCCATTTGGTTTAACCAATGCCCCAGCTGCATTTATGGACATGATGAACCGAATATGTAAGCCATATTTGGATAAATTCATAATTGTCTTTATAGATAATATTCTCATTTACTCTAAGAGTAAAGAGGATCATGCAAAGCATTTGCATGCACTTCTAAGTTTATTAAGAAAAGAAAAGTTTTATGCTAAATTTTCGAAGTGCGAGTTTTGGTTAGAACAGGTACAGTTTCTTGGACATCTAGTCAATCATGAAGGAATTCATATGGATCCAACCAAGATCGAGGCGATTACCAAATGGAAAACCCCTGAATCACCAACTGAGGTTAGAAGTTTCTTAGGACTGGCCGGTTATTATAGAAGATTTATTCGAGGTTTTTCTAGAATAGCCATTCCCTTAACTAAGTTAACCTGTAAATCCGTTAAGTTTGAATGGGGATCAAGACAAGAAGAAGCCTTTAGAATTCTTAAGCAAAGACTAACCAATGCACCCATACTAGCGTTACCAGAAGGAACTGAAGACTTTGTAGTCTATTGTGACGCTTCTAAGTTAGGTTATGGATGTGTATTGATGCAACGTCAAAAGGTTATAGCTTATGCATCTAGACAACTTAAGAATCATGAAGATAATTATTCAACCCATGATTTGGAATTAGGAGCCATAATTTTTGCCCTTAAGATTTGGAGACATTACCTCTACGGTAGTAAGTTTACCATTTGCACAGACCATAAGAGTTTAAGATATGTTTTCGGGCAAAAGGAGTTGAATATGAGACAAAGACGCTGGATGGAGATGCTTAGTGATTATGATTGTAATATCCAGTATCATGCAGGAAAGGCAAATGTAGTAGCTGATGCTTTAAGTCGAAAGTATCATGAAAAGCCAAAAAGAGTACGTTCACTTAAATTAAATCTGCAAGTAGATTTAAATGAACAGATTAAAAAGGCACAAGAATCAGTAATCAAGGATGATACTGAAAAATTGAAAGGAATGATTAAGGAATTAGAACAAGGAACAAATGGAATTTGGAGATTCCATAAGAAAAGAATGTGGATACCTAAATTAGGAAACTTACGCCACCGTATATTAGAAGAAGCCCATAAGTCTAAGTATACGATGCATCCTGGAAGTGATAAAATTGTATCAGGATTTAAGAAAAAAATTTTGGTGGATAGGAATGAAAAAAAGGATATAGCAGCATATGTTGCAAAGTGTTTAACCTGTTCATAAGTCAAATCTGAACATCAGAAACCTTCAGGTTTGTTGCAACAGTTAGAAATGCCAGTATGGAAATGGGAATTGATAACAATGGATTTTGTTACTAAATTACCCAAAACAAGAAAAGGTAATGATACAATCTGGGTGATTGTAGACAGACTAACCAAGTCAGCTCATTTCCTACCAATGAAGGAAACTTTTGGTATGGAACAATTAGCTAAATTATATGTAAATGAAATAGTTTCTTTACATTGGAATTCCTCTATCAATTGTTTCTGACAGAGATAGTCGTTTTACCTCTCATTTTTTGACAAGTTTCCAAAAGCAATGGGAACCAAGTTGAATCTAAGCACCGCTTATCATACTCAAACAGACAGACAGAGTGAAATGGGACTCCAAAAGAGGACCAGAATACACATGGGAACTGGAATCGGAAATGCAAAGGAAATATCCACACCTGTTCCAGTAGATCTCGAGGACGAGTTCTAAAACAAGGTGGAGAGGATATAACAAACCTCCTAATTTTTTTTTTCAACACCCTAATATATTTTAAAATATCCCTATAAGGAAACCTAAGACAGCAATGTGAGTAATCTCCTTTTTGTAAACTGTTTTTACAAAACCTTAAATGTTTTACAATGCAATTAAGCAGTGATTGAGTCTTTGTAATTCTTCAGTTACTGCCGGTATTATGGGGTTTTGTATACATTACTTGATAATCTTCACAATTGGACAACGGGTTAGCCAATGTGTGATATGACCATAGCCACAGATACGGTCGAGTGGCAAGTACTGAATGAGTAATTGTGTAGATGTAAACATTGTAATCGCTCTCAATACTTTGAAAATTGATTAAAACTCTTCTTGATTAAACTGGGATTCACTCACCAGTATTTCCCACTGACAAAATGTTTTTAAACGCGTTTTAGGTAACAAAATGTAAGAGCCAACTAGAAGCCAGCTGGACAACACTGAATGCTAGGAAAAGTGGCTATAAAAGTTATCTAAATAAAAGAAGATGTTGTATTCAATAAAATAGAGTTTATCTCTATAAATCAGTTTGTAGTGAAAACTTGGGGTTTTCCCAATATGTTTAATATTATAAAAGTGTGGTATTTACTCTGATAAAATATTTCCTAACTACGGTCCTGATGTAATTTCCGCTGCCAAAATAACAAACACCGATACCACCAAAACTGGTCTCGCGGCCGCCCGTTCCCGGGACAGATAAGGCGGCGGGGGTTGCGACAAATACACACATTCTCTTTCGCAAACTGCAAACACTAGTTACCATTGAATCAAGCTCATTATCTTCCGAAGTTGTACTTGGATCAACACTTATTTTTCTATACATTCGGTGATCAGTAGTTTCCATCACCCGAGGTTTTTTGTGCCGAAGATCTATCAAGTATCAAGGGCTTTTTTATCGTATAAATATTGGTGTTCATTGTCATTTTTACTTTATAATTTGATCACACTATTGTTCGTACACATCAGCATTCTATCTCACAATCAAAATTTGGTTACATTATTCTTAAACTGATTTTTGACAAAAACAATATATATACAGGTTACAATAAGAATGTATATATCACGTAAGAACTTGGTAAAAAATCATTCAAATTCAAAAGTGAAAAAACAATCAAGTAATAGCATGTAATCGCATAACATATTAAAATATTTTTTCTAAATAAAAAAACTATATCCATACAATACTTAAATTAAAGATTATAAAATGCTTAATTTTATTTAAAAATATTAATATATGAAAAAGTTATGGGTAGTTAAAGAAAGTGAGGGAAGTTGGTTTAAAAGCCAACAACCATGTTTATTTTTTTTTTACTTAAGGACTAATTTTTATTACATGATAGCAAGATTTTGGGATCACTTAATCTCCATCATTGGACGCTTTTACTTAAGGACTAATTTTTATTACACATTTAAAAATTATACTTAACATGTTAAAAACAATATTTTTCTAATTTTTTTTCGACGCTTTTTCTTATAAATACAAGTAGAAACATTTTTGATAAAAAAAATTAAAAACTAAAAATATAAAAAAATGTTTAAAAAAACGGTTATATCTTATAGAATTAACTTAACATGTTAAAAATAATTTTTTTAAAAACAATTTCAGCGCTTTTCTTTATAAAAAGGAGGAGAATCTAGTCGAGTAAAAAAAAAATTTTTCTAAAAAAAATTTTTTTTAGCCTTTTTTTAATTGTTTTTTTTAATATTTTTAGTTTTTGATTTTTTTATTAAAAATCCTTCTACAAGTATATATAAGGATAAGCGCCGAAAAAGATGTTTACAAAATTAATTTTTAACATGTTAAGTTATATTTTTAAGAGTGTTCCCCGGTTCCCCATTTTTTTAGTGTTCCCCAATGAACCTCACACTATATATATATATAGGGAGGGGCTCATGCGAGAACCACCCTTATTGTGAGAACCTTGAGAACCAATGTGAACACAACCTAAAATAGCTAAAAAAAACCTAACCCCCACCCCCAAAAAACCTAAACCCCCCACCCCAAAAAAAAAAAACCTAAACCCCCCTCCCCCACCCTCCAAAAACTCCCAAAAAACCTAAAAAAATCTAAAAAAAATAAAAAAAAATCTAAAACTTTTTTTTTGAATTTTTTAATATTTTTTATGTTTCGCTACTTTTCGAAGCAAAAAAAAAAATTTTTAAAAATTAAAAAAAAAAATTTCTTCGAAAAGTAGCGATTTTTTTTAAAAAATATTAAAAAATTAAAAAAAAAATTTGTGTGATTTTTAGCTATTTTTAGGCATTTTTTGTGTGTTCACATTGGTTCTCGCGGTTCTCACAATAAGAGTTGGTTCTCGCATGATCTTCTCCCTATATATATATATATATATAGGGAGGGGCTCATGCGAGAACCACCCTTATTGTGAGAACCTTGAGAACCAATGTGAACACAACCTAAAATAGCTAAAAAAACCTAACCCCCACCGTCCCACCCCCAAAAAACCTAAACCCCCCACCCCCCAAGCTAAATGCTAAAAAAAACCTAAACCCCCCCCCCCCCCCCCCCAAAAAAAAAAAAACCTAAACCCCCCTCCCCCACCCCCCAAAAACCTAAACCCCACCCCCCATGCTAAAATGCTAGAAACTAAACCCCCAAAAAACCTAAAAAAATCTAAAAAAATTTTTTTGAATTTTTTACTATTTTTATGTTAAAATCGCTACTTTTCGAAGCAAAAAAAAAAAAAAAGTTTTTAAAATTTTTTTTTTTTTTGCTTCGAAAAGTAGCGATTTTTTTTATAAAAAATATTTAAAAATTCAAAAAAAAAAAAATTTGTGTGATTTTTAGCTATATATATATATATATATATATATATATAGGGAGGAGCTCATGCGAGAACCACCATTATTATGAGAACCGCGAGAACTAATGTGAACACAACCTAAAATAGCTAAAAAAATCTAAAAAAAACCTAACCCCCCCCCCCCCTAAAAACCTAAATCCCCCCACCCCCCCCCCCCCCCCCCAAAAAAAAAAAAAAAACCTAAACCCCCCTCCCCCACCCCCCAAAAACCTAACCCCCCCAAAGCTAAAATGCTAAAAACTAAACCTCCAAAAAACCTAAAAAAATCTAAAAAATTCAAAAAAAAAATCTAAATTTTTTTTTAGTATTTTTTATGTTAAAATCGCTACTTTTAGAAGCCAAAAAAAAAGTTTTTTTTAAAAAAAATTAAAAATTTTTTTTGCTTCCAAAAGTAGCGATTTTTTTTATAAAAAATATTAAAAAAAAATTGTGTGATTGTTAGCTATTTTTAGGCATTTTTTGTTGTGTTCACATTGGTTCTCGCGGTTCTCGCAATAAGAGGTGGTTCTCGCATGATCTTATCCCTATATATATATATATATATATATATAGGGGCTGGTTAACGTACAAATGCGCTTATCGTACATTACGTACGCTACAATCTCAGCCGTCAGATCATCTTCCCGCATTGAAAATCGCATGTTGTTTTTTTGTAACAATTTCGCATGTTGGTTTTTTTAACATGCGATTTCATCAAAATTACCACATGCGAAATTGTTACAAAAACCAACATGCTATTTCATCAAAATTATCACATGCGAAATTGTTACAAAAAAACAACCTGCTATTTCATCAAAATTATCACATGCGAAATTGAATTACCACATGCGAAATTGTTACAAAAAAACACATGCTATTTCATCAAAATTATCACATGCGAAATTATTACAAAAAAAAAAAACATCATGTGATTTTCATTGCGGGGAGATGATCTGACGGCTGAGATTGTAGCGTACGTAATGTACGATAAGGGAATTTGTACAGTACCCTTTACCTATATATATATATATATATATATAGGGGACCGCTAGAATGAGAACCACCACGAGTTATGAGAACCGCGAGAACCACGTGCCACGGAGAGGCGTTGACCACGATTTTTTTTACAACTAGATCCGTATATTTTAACAACATTCGTAAAAAAAAAAAAAATTTTCAAACGGCGCGCCCGAGGGGGTAGTTTTTTACACCCAAAGTTTGTAAAAAAAAAAAAAACAAAAAAATAATAAAAACACCAAACTTTGGGTGTAAAAAACTACCCCCTCGGGCGCCGTTTGAATTTTTTTTTTACGAATGTTGTTAAAATATACGGATCTAGTTGTAAAAAAAAATCGTGGTCAACGCCCCCCCCGTGGCACGTGGTTCTCGCGGTTCTCATAACTCGTGGTGGTTCTCATTCTAGCGGCTCCCTATATATATATATATATATATATATATATATATATATATATATGGAGAATTCAAATAAGAAGATAAAAAATCTAAGAAAAGGAAAAAAACATAAACCAATGGAAATGCTCTACTTTATTGTTGAATTTGATGTTACTCTAAGGGTATACGAGTGATTTCAATAAACTGATTAATACATTGATATCCTATAATTTCCCTAAATAAATTAGACAATTAATTGTAGGATACATTTCTTCAAACTTAGAGATACAAGAGAGGATTAATGTTTGTTTCAATATGTATAGAATAAGCTTGATACGTGTATGATAATTGGTTATATGTTATAGAGAGATGAGAGATGAATAATGTTTGTTTTGATATATGTATGATAAATTTTGTTATATGTAAAATAAAACATTCTTGACTAATTAATTAGAAAAAGAATAAACAATGGTTACGTTATTTAGAAAATAATTAACCGTTGCACCAAACTCTCCAAATGCCCTTTTGATATTCTATATGATAACAATTGGTGAAGGATCTTGGCTACAGTACAAACTTTAATTTTTTTTTTTGGACGGCGACTTTTCACAACAAACGGCGAGGCCGCTACTACCGATAAATCGGTAGCAGACCACCACCCCACTCAGCCAAGACTATGTTGTCTTAACCGGGCCCACGCTTGGCGAGTGTGGCTTGGCGTCCCCCGAGAAACTTCACCACCCCACATCCGTATAGGTGTGGGTTTGCCCAGCCAAAGGCTCAAGCGCGGTTACTCGAAAACTCGGTCGCTCCTCAGGTTCGAACCGGTGACCTTTCAGTCCCCAAGCTCTCCCCTTCATTGTTGCTGGCCACTGGGCTAGAGCCAGTGGTTAGTACAAACTTTAATTATAGAATGAAACTTAATTACAATAATGCATTTGTTTACTTTCTATTTTGATGTGAAGTTATATGTTTATATTGTAAAATATCAAATAGTTTATATCTTTTTTTTTTACAAAGATGATATTATTTTATTAATAAGTGGTATGTATCAGTTTTAAAACTATATTTTTTTTACAAAGATCATATTATTTTATTAATAAGTGGTATAAATTTGAGTTTGTATGTTTTACGCCGGTTCGCGTGTGTCTTTGATTTCGCTTTACGTCACGTAGCGGTATAAATTCACAATTTTGTTTTATGATTTTTACCGGTTTTGATCGATGTTTGCTTGCTACTTAGCGAGGGACTGGGCTTAACTAAACGAATTCCCGCCACGTAGCGCGAGATATTTTTACTAGTTAAAAACAAAGTTAAAAATAATTACATTATTTAAATAGTCTTGTTAAAAGATTCCTCCTATATGTGTATATATGAAGGGTAAAGTTAAATTGAGAATGTATATATTGCATGAGAACTTGGTCAAAAATTATTCAAATTTATTTTTTATTTGTTACACTTATCATTATTACTTGAGTAGAATATTAGAAAATTAATTTACACATTTAAATTTACATGTATTTGTAAATAAAATAAATTGACACATGTGTAAAAAAATATAAGAGTGATTTTCAGAGGAGAAATTAATTAGATAAAAACTAAATTATATTTTTAGTGAAGTATTTTAATTTTCCTATATATTAAAAAACGAAGTGAATGAACAGTAAACAATACTAAATAAATATAAATATTAAAAAGAGAAATTAATGAAGAAAAATAGAAATGAATAAATAGTATCGGCTACCGGTATCAAATTTATCAAACTGAGTGTATTTTCGGTATCCGTTCGGCACCGGTTTTCATCGGGTTTTACCTTCAAATACCGGTGCCGTACAAGTACCGCCTGTATCAAGCCGTACTGTACCAGGTATATTTGGTACCGGTACCCACTTTTGGGGATTTCTATAACGGTTTTTTCGGTACCGGTTGGTACCAAGCTCATCAAATCCTGTAGCAGCGTAGCAATGCAAGTAATTGCACAGTTTAGATTACTTTTCATACACACAGTAAGTAAACTGTATTTCGTTTGAATGAGGTTTTATATACACAACTTATTTTGCTTTATTTTTTGTCTTTTTACGTAATGAATGAATTGTAGCATGTAAAATTAACTTGGATATTTAGATTATTGATGAGCAATTCGTATCAAATCCTGTAATAAAATTGGTATCGTATCGGTACCAAATTTACTATATCAAATCATTTTCGGTACCAATTTGGTACCCACCTTTTGGCTTTTTCAGAATCGTTACTTTCGGTTCGACACCGGTCTAGCACCATACCTATATTTATTTATTTTTACCTTCAAATACCATACCGTATTGTACTGAGCATTTTCGGTGCCGGTACCTAATTTGGATGATTTTCCGGATCGGTAGTTTTGGTGTCGTTACCGGTACCGAGCTCATCCATATTTTAACGTGTTAGCACCGTAATAACTGAACTGAAAACAACCGAATTTCCAACGTGTAGGACGTGTGGGTCCTATTATTATATATTAGGTTATTTAAAATCGCTTTTATAGGACGGATTGACTATCCTTTTCACGACATTTTTATTTATGTTTTGATATTCGGTATCTGCTTGCCGTTACTGACACGCATTTTGTAGTCATTGGGTCTCCGCCGCAACGCGCGGTGGGAAATTTAACTAGTTATAATGAAGATTGTATTAAAAGAAAATTGATTTTAATTTATTTTTTCATTAGTTCTCATAATTTTTGTAATATTTAACGTTCTAAGATAATAAATTCGCTTTCTTTAAGGTTGTAAACCACTTTAGATTAAATGCAAAATAATATAACTTTTACCTATGATGTCAACAGTTTTTTAAATAACTGACAAGACAAATGGATGAAACTTTTACCACCTACATATATCAAATCCTAACCAACCTCTCATCTACTACGCAATCATGATTCATACATGACAAATATATAGCGGGCCTCTTTAGTATAAATGCTCTCTAATGTAGACACGTAAAATATAAATGTTAGATTCTTCACATCATTCCTAAAAGTAGTTAATTGATAGTGATTATCTAATCTTAATTACAATTAACTTATAACAAGATAATAAGATTAAACGAGCACACAATATATATCTACTTTTAATCAAGAAAACTCGACAAGACATTTCGAATTTAAGTTTGTGATAAGTGACGTCTTTAAAAAGAATTACATGTCATATATTCTAGACGTAAAAATGTATCTTGAATCTATGGATCCTTTAGACATGACAAAGGATGATCATAGTGCCTTGAAAGACAAAGCAAAGGCTATCGTCTTTCTTTTTAAATATATTCATGATTTAATTACATAAACAATAAACAATCTATGTGGTTTACTAAAAATAACACGTTTTAGTACTAAGTTTTCGAGTAACAAGTTTAGGTCATATGGTTTCAATTATGTAACACTCAACTAAGACTAACATGCATTACCTTTTATGTTAAATCTAAATAAAATAACCAAAATACCATTTAACATAAAAAAAAACAAAAATAAATGAAACACTAAGGATTGTTTATGTCAACTAGAATTGATCCTTGCGTTGTGGTGTCGTTTTTTAACGTGATTTGAGCGTATTGATTTTTTTTTACAATGGCTTATCAATCAAAACGTAGCCCAACTGAAAATGTCTATAAAAATAACACAAAAACATGTTATATTTGATATGACGCATGAAACGTATAGTGACTCAAATTTACACGAAAACATATTATATTCGACCCGATTCATTTTCAAACAAAATTTACGTCAAAACGTATACCAAGTAAAAAACACCCATAAAAATAAGCACGAAAACGTATTATATTTGACATGATTTTTTTTCCAGAAAAAGTTACATCGAAACGTAAACTAATTTGAATTTATACCGACACGTACATAAACGTCAAAACATAGACCATCTGAAAACGTCCCAAAAATAAGCATGAAAACGTATTATATATGATATGAGTCATGAAACGTAAAGTAACTCGAATTTATACCATCCAACAAAAACGTATTATATTTAACCCGACTCTTTTCTGAACAAAATTTACATCAAAACGTAGATCAACAGAAAACGTCTATAAAATATGCATGCAAATGCATTATCTTTGACATGACTTATTTTCAAAATAAATTACGTCAAAATATAATCCAACTTGAATTTATAACGACACGTACAAATAATATGCACGTAAAACTCAAGTAGACATGCACTAAATCGAGAAATAACATAAATGAACTCTTGTACTAGTGGTTACTGACTTGTTTAAATAACAAGGAGACACGTGTTCTAATCTCGGAGTCTCCAAATTCTTTATTTAAGCTTATTTTTTGGTTTTTTTTTTGTTAGTGACATTTAATGTTTAATTTTATCAACTGCATCTTTCCCTTTAATTAATAAATTACTTCATAAACTTAGCTAAAAATAACTATTTAAATTACTTCCACATAAATTTTAGTTATTGATGAGTGTATATTAAATGAAGATTTTCGAATTTGACCCAATTTTTAATCTCGCACAAGGTAAAAAAAACTTTTTTTATGATTTTCGAAACGGCCGTGAAGCTAGATGTTAAAGACGAAGCCACCAATGATGGTATCTTACTACCAATGAAATACATACTTTGATGAAGATCAAATAAAGATTCAATGAATATACAGTCTTTTTTAAACTATTGTACATATCTTTAGATGTTGATTAGGTTAAAGGGTGTGGGGAATGAGTTGGGTCATTAATGGCACATAAGACTATTAATGAATTGCTAATCATCCCCTTGTCTTATCCACCATGGTTAGCATAGATTAAACCATGACAACCATAGGACTCATTTCCTTTTTCAATATTTCTTTTTCCTTTTTACAAAAAATAATATTTTTTGAAAAGTAAACTTCATTAACAACCAGCCAACCCAAGTCGGGCCGACAAACAACAACAAAAGACAATTACATATTATCAAAAGAGCACTACTCTCCCCATTCTATCCCTTTATGTTTCGATCTATTCGAAAACCAAAGAAAACCTAAAGACTTAACCTCACTTAGAATCTTATCAATCTTAACAGGAATGCTAGAGAAAATCCAATTATTCCTCGCACGCCACAAACTCGAACACACAATAATGATAATACCGTGAATAGCTTCCTTCTTCTTATCCGATGCTGAGATAACCTTGTGAATTCCAAGAAGGTCTTTGATCGAGAAAGCAAATATGTTGGGGGGTTTTGCACCACGAGCTCACACCGTTCCAAACGTTAGAAGCAACAAAACAAGCAATGAACAAATGATCAGTAGATTCCTCAGCTGAGTTGCAAACCGGACACGTAGACTCACCATGAAGAACGTTTCTCTTCCTTAAAGCTTCACCCGTAGGGATCCTATCCATCTCCATTCTCCAAGAGTGGATGTTGCATTTTTCAGGAACCCATTTACACCAGTTCATAATGAATCTGTTACTATTCTCCCTGTCCGAATACAAAAGCTTCTTGACAGCTTTAACTGAAAAAACACCGTCCGGATCTGAAGCCCATTTCCACTTATCTTCATCACTTGAAATCTGAACCGAAACCAATGACTGCCGAAGCTGCTGAAAATTCGCGATGGCAACCTGATCACTCAAAGGCGCCTTCCAATTCCAGACGAAAGACAAATCTGCATCTTGTCTTTTAATACGGTCCACTACCTTACATTTTTTAACCGATTCCATCCGAAACAGTTCCGGATAGATCAGCTTAAGAGGCCCATCACTAACCCAAGTATCGAGCCAAAAAGAAATATTGTTTCCGTTACCAACTTCGCCTTTCAGGTAATTCCGATGAGGTACTCCACCAGCTTTTATGTTTATAAAAACCTTCACAATATTGTTCCAAACACCATTAAGTGTTTTCTTAAACGGAATGCATGCCCACCCAACCCGACTATAGTGTATAGCATCGATAATTATTTTCCAAAAGTTATTATTCTCCGTTTTGTACCGCCATCCCCATTTAGATAAAAGAGACGTGTTAATCTCCTTAAGTTTATTCAAACCTAAACCCCTTTCTTTCTTATGACATGAACCCGATCTCAAGCCACCCAGTGCATCTTCCTTTCCGCGGTAACACCTCCCCATAAGAACTTTTTAATCGTGGCTTCCAAATCCGATATCACCTGTTGGAAAAATAGGGGAAAATAGCATTTTTCACAAATATAGGAAAATAATTTTTCCTATTTTAGACTAGAAATAAATATAATAAAATGAGCGGGTTTTATATATTTATTTGTGGGTTTGTGTTCTATGTTGGAAGAGCTTCGCAACGAACTAAACCATGTCCAAAACGGAGCTAAGATGAATGAGATATCGATGCTCAAAGTTGGGTGTTTGAAACATTAAATGCTGAAACAAAAGGGAAAGTAGCACCTTGTCCCACATCGGAGGAGAGTTGGAGCTTAAATGGGTATTTAAGGTGGAACTCTCCATCCTTATTGTTTCATGGAAGCACACACTAAGTGTCCTCGCAAAGGGGTAGCACCCTAACTCGCACTCGCACACGCTCGCGCGCGTGGCGTGGGCGATGAGGCGCAATGTGGCGCTTTGATGGCGCACTTTGCACTTCGCATCGTCGCTTAAGAGCCGCCTTTGTATTTTTGACCATGTGCGCATGGTTGATCACAGGGGCTACAAGGACCAAGTAGCGTGCGGGTCCGAAGCGCGTGACGTGGCAGTCCGCGCGCGGGTATAAGTGGCGCGAAGGCGCGCGGTTGCACCAGAGTGAGCCAATACGGCGCGACTGTGTGGCGTGCTCGTAGAGGCTCACATGTGACGTGGCGCACGCGCGCATGGCAGTGAGCCAGATGGACGCATCGCGCATGAGCAAGTACGCGCTCGCACCAGTGTGACGTGCGCGCGCGCGCAGAAGCTTCTAACATTCAATAGCAATGCAGTTACATTTCAGCAACGAAACTGCCAAGTCAAACGTTTATGACTGAGAATTAAATGACGTATTAAATTGCATTGAAGACGTTTAATGCAATTTAAAACTCTCATTTAATTCGTCTTTTGGCTGTTTCATATCAGGAGCTGTATATATAGAGCTCCATACCTTGCTGCTGAAGACACCACGAAAACCCAGCAACACGACAACTTATGCAAACTACTCTCTCTCTACTACTGATCTTCATCCTGCTCTCTTCAAGGTAACCTTCGGGTTGTAGGCGAACTCCGACAGTACCGCTTCTTCGGCTGTTGTACCCTGGGAAACAAAACGAGTGCTCCTGGGAGACTCAGAATGTTGGATCTGAGTTTGGTTTTGATTGTATTTTTCGTTTGAATTAGAATGAAGATGGATGAGTTGTGCAGCGGAATTAAGATGGAAACAAACTTTGCATACAATCAAACAAGAGTATTGCTTTGATCAAACACTTTTCACAAAGAACCGAAAGATTGAATTTATTTCAATTACGATTACAATGCAATGTTGAATGCAAACTCCCCCTCAGCCAGAGCTCAGTGTTTGTTCGTGCAAAGAAGACGATTGTGCAAAGAGCTAATAGAACAGTACAGAGCACTGTTCTATTTATCGGCACTAGCAAACCACTGAGCATCTAAGCTGACGTTACCATGAAAGTGACATCTAACCTCTGATCAATACAAACACTGCTATGCTAACTACTGCTATTACGTTTCATTACATAAAAGATATCTAAATAACTGCTGCATCCTTCCACTGCTGTGAACCCAGCAGTACTTGTCCGGATCAGCAGTGCTTGACTCAAGGCAGTAGATTGAACAGCAGAGCTTTAGTCTTTCATCAGGCCTTTACTTGATCAGCAGTTTGTAGATCAGCAGTTTGCACGATCAGTAGATAGGAGGTCAACAGATGTTGAAACCACTTTCAAGGGGAGAGACTTGTATGTAACATCTGCTTATTCTGGATCCACTGCTCTGATCCAGTTTTGGCTTTAATTATCTGTTCCTATGGTAGGGTTCAATCCCAACAATCTCCCCCTGGAACAGATAATGCCAAAACTCTTCATTATTGTGTAACTTTATTGCCTCATCAACAGTTCCCTTATTTGCCCTTTAAGTTGTAGTTCAAAGGTTAAGGCATCTGTATCATCATCATCTCTGCTAAGTGGAAGATCAAGGAGATCCTGCAAATCTTCAAGACTTAGGCCAAGTGCTTGTTCCCTTGATATTTTCTTCACTTCTCCATCAGACCTGAACATAGTCAGTACATGGGTCTGTTTGTCAGTTTCCCACTTTAGTACTTTTGAGCCTGTTGGGTTTCTTGGGAGATTTTTATTTGATGAGGTGTTTGGTGAAGCTGGCCTATTCATGACTGACTGAGCAGCACTTGCAGTTTGATCCAAACCAAGAGTTTCTATGATCATTTTCTTTATGCCTTCTTTTACAAGGGCACCTCCTTTTATCATCTCTTGGATGGTTTCACCACCCAACTGTTTGTGTGGCCTTCTTTTATAGATGGCTGCACCAGCTGGAGCAGTGGCTCTCCTGATTTGCAGCTTTGATGGTCTTTTTGAAACCTCTGCTTCAGGATAGTCAGGTTTTTGTGGAACAGTGGGATCTTTCTTTCTTAGTTCCTCCAACCTTTTGTAGGTGGCCCTGACTACATCTTCTTTCCATCTTGCCACTTGATGTTTAGACCCATAATCAGCAACAACCAATTCCTCTTTCATTCTCTTCAGCTCAAGTGATTTCTCAGGCACATTCTTTTTGTACTTTGACCAATCAGGAGGAGTGTGTTTGACCTTTTTGTTTATCATCTCTTGAATCCTGGCTGCTTCTTGTTCAAGCTCAGGAATGGTCCACTCCTTGTACATGTGTTTCTCTCCCTTGTATTTCTTTGTTGCGATAATGCTTTCAATGTAGTCTTTTCTCAAAGTTTCATCTGCTCTTTCTGAAATTTGTTGACATACATTTTTTGCAAACTGTTCCAGGGATCTGACTTGTGTGAGCAAGTATTGATAGTTCTGCTGTATTTCCCTATCAGATTTCCCTGGTGTATTTCTTTTTGAGATGTCCTCTGCTTGCTTAGCCTTGATTTTCAGGTACTCTTCAATATTGTTAGGCCTGGGATATCCTTTAACTGATGGCAATCTCCTTTTAGCAGGGTTATCCTCATAGTAGAAAGATTTGATTTCTTCTCTGACTGCTATTAGTTCAAGAGGAAATTGAACACCTGCAGGAGCTAAGGGCTGTTGAACTTGTACTGATGAGAGAGGAACAGGCTTGGGTATTGTGACAAGTGACAAAGATTTTGAAGATGTTGGTGGTGGTGAAGTGTCATCATCTTTAAGAATTAGTCTTCTCCTTTTTGTTTGAGGAGGGACTGATGATGCTTTAGGTGGATCAGTGGTTGTGATTTGAGTGGCAGTGGTTTGTGGTTGACTAACAGCTGTTGAAACAACTGGTGCTTCAACCACTGTTGTCATTACAGCAGATATTGTAACATCTGTTGTCTTCTGCTTTTTGGCAGGAGGTGATGGTGGTGAGGTTGTTTTTGGTGGTGATGGTGGTGGTGGTAAAGCAGTGGTTGTGGTGTGTGTTGAAGTGGTGTGTGTTGAAGTGATAATAGATGTTGAAACCTCTGAAGTACCAGCAGTAGTTGATACAACAGGAGTTACAACAGCTGTTTGGGTGGAGGTTTGATGCTGATGGCTTTTAGATGGTGGTTTTGGAATATGCTTTGGAATTCTGGATGGGATGGACTTGGGTTTTCTTTTTGGCTTAGGTTTTTTAGCATCCTTTGACTCAGAACAACCCTACGCATTCAGCTCCATGTAAGCTCTTTTCTCCTCATTCCACCTTGAAATATCCTTCGTCGCTCTATCCCTTTTAACACTTGCTACTCCTTCATCAAGTGCTTCTTGGGTAGCATCAACCTTTTTGCTACCATCTGGCAAAGGATTTTTTCTGGTCATAGCATCCCTTTCTGGTTCAATGTAAAGACCATCATCTATCCCCTTCCTTATCCACTCCTGAATTTTCTCCTCCTTTTTGGCATTATCTGGGGGAAGTTGGTCAATAAAGAGAACAGTAGGAGGAGCAGTGCCAGTGGTTTCCAATAAATGGGCCTTGATTTCCTTAATGTCTGCTTGAGTGTTCTTGAACCTAGACTCCATGATGTTTCTCAGCTTTTAGACATGTATTTCTTGTTGCTGATCAACCATTTCTTTTTGTTGTTGGAGAAAAGGTTGAAAGAGGTTCTAGAGCTCATTTGTAGAAGATGCTTGGGGTGGAACAACAGTGGATTGCATCTTTTGTACCTTCAACAGCTGTTGCAGCATTTCTTTGATATCTGCAACTGAAGTATCCAGTTTATCAACTCGTTCCGTCAATTCCAAATATTTTAAACCATCACCCAATTTAATGGGATCATCTGATTTCCCACTAGCAGTGGTTTTATCAGTGGTTGAAGTAGGGAGTGTACTCCAAACATTAACCACTGATGCTCCTTTTTCTTGGTACTGGGGTCTTCTTCCTTCAACACTTGACAATCTTTTGATGTTTCCAGTGGTAAAAAAGAATCCACTGGTAGATGTCAGAGGTGCTATGGAAGGAATTGCCTCCAAGGAAGTCTTATTAATGTAACCACTGTCCAAATGTAAACCAGTGGGTTCAACATTTGTAGTGGCTGCTTCACTTGGATTACCACCAAGAGTTACTTGTAACTCAAGGGGTGTAATCTCCTCAGGTTGTGTTGGTGGGTTAGCAAAGATTGATATATCAGACCCAGTCATTTGTTGAAGTATGTTCTCATTGATAGGTGATTGAGAAGGACTGGTTAGAGCCTGGTTCAAATCAATTGCATCCAACAGAAGTTTAGTTGGTGGGGGAATTGTGGATGTGATGTTTGGTGTAGAAAAAGAATTTGCCCCGGGCATTGGGCTGTGGATTATGGAAACGAGTGATTCCAGAGCATCATAATGTGGAGTCCCTATGTGTACAACCTGTTCTTTTTGAGAAGAAGCAGGAGGAGTTTCGGTTATGGGTTGAGATATTTGTACCAACTGCTGTGAGGAAGAAGCAGCAGTGGTTTCTTGTGACTTTTGTTTTGTCACAGGCAGTTGCTCTGGTATCTCATCCTCCAGAGTTGCCTTTTTGGTAGGTTTGGGGGGGGTTTTGATTTTTCTTTTTATGTGGCTTTTTGGTGATTTTAGGTGTGGGTTTCAAAGCAGTTGTGTTGCTACTTTGATCA
This sequence comes from Helianthus tuberosus, assembly GCA_030545235.1. Classification (NCBI taxonomy): domain Eukaryota; kingdom Viridiplantae; phylum Streptophyta; class Magnoliopsida; order Asterales; family Asteraceae; genus Helianthus; species Helianthus tuberosus. The sequence continues at coordinate 16,550,736 of CM060374.1, forward strand.
CCTTGAGCAGTGGGCTCAGCAGCAGATACCTGAGGAGCAGTGGTAGCTGCTAAATTCTGCTCAGGCACCTCTGCTTGTGTTTTGTCAAGGTGTTTACATTCTTGTAAAGGTTTCAGCAGTTAAGCTGTGCATTTGTAAAGAGTCACCTTGATTTATTACAGCAATATCATCCTTACTGAATTTCTTTTCAAAATAATAGCTTAAAAACCTGGGAAACAGTAAGAATGATTTTGTTTCAACATTTTTAACCAAATCATTAAAGATTTCTCGAGAATAATTAAGATTTTCTTCTTGAAGAATAGCATATCCCAGATTTTGAATCTTTAATGGTATTTCATTAAAAGCAGTGGTTTTGTTTGAAACACACATTAAGAGGGTGTGAAATAAAAATCTTGTTGCAGAAGGGAAGTAACCTTTTTGTAAGGTGTCCTTTTTTACTTCTGCATTATACCCTCTTTCCAGAAAATCATTTTTAACTCGTTTTTGGGAAAAGAAAGTTTACCTTCCTGATCATCGAGTTGAAAGACCTCTGAAAGTGATTGTGGTGTAATCTTGACATTTTTACCCTTTAGAGAAGAGTTGATGGCTATTACAGTGTCTCCTTGTTTTTCAAGGGTTGCATTCTTCCAAAACTCTCTTTGGGTTGTCAAGTAAATTGGTGCATCCGCTGTTAACAAAGTTTTGTACTTTTATGCGGAGATGGTAGCAAGGATGGAATCGAAAGCTTCTGTAGTGCCGGGTTTTGTGAGGAGACCTAGAAGATTGTGAGATGGTTTGTGTGGAATTTCGGTGGATTTTGCCTTTTGAGAGACCCTTTTTTATGATGATTTGGAAATGGGTTTTGTAGATGGCTTCGATTTTGTCATTTTGAAGATGATGATCGAAGGAGATGTTGAAGAAATTTGATGAAGAAACTGCTTTGAGAAGAGAATTTTTGAGAATTCAATTCGACAGTAAAACCCTGTTTTGGTGTGAAGTGGGGGTTTTATAGATGAAAAAGTGAAGGCTGACGTGGCAGCGGTTACAAAAGTACTGACCACTATGTACTGCCCACATGCCAACCTCTGATGAAATGAAGGACGGTACTTTTATGAAAGTTACTGATGAAAGCAGTGGTTACAACGGTAAAATGGAAGCAGTGGATGATTTTCACTATCAGTGGATAAGACACTGCTTTTGAACAACAGAGTTTATCAAGGAAATGAGAAGACAGAGGATGGCTTTCAGCAGTGGACATACATTTTGAAGTAGAGCAGACTTTTGAACAAGCAGTGGATATGGCAGACTTTTAGGATTTTAATGAAAGCTTCATTTTTAGCTATTTTTAAGGATGGATTTTTGATTTTCTGAAAACATTTTAATGCTTTTATTCATAGAAAAACAAGATTTTGCTTGTTATTCCATGTTTAGCATACCAATCCTAGAGACTAAGCTTTCAAAAGTGGCTGTATCTAATGCTTTGGTGAGCACATCTGCCAGCTGGTCTTTAGTTGGAACATGATGCAGAGAAATCAAACCTTTTTCATAGCAATCCTTCACAAAGTGATGTCTGATGTCGATGTGTTTGGTGGTTGAATGGGAAACTGGATTTTTGATGATATTTTCTGCTTCCTGGCTATCCAACATGAGTGGTGTCTTTAAGGCAGTGATACCAAAATCCAGCAACTGATTTTGAAGCCACAGGAGTTGGGCTGTACAGCTTGCAGCAGCAATGTATTCAGCTTCAGTAGTGGATGTTGAAACAGCTGCTTGCTTTTTGCTTTGCCATGAAACTAAGCAATCACCTAGAAACTGGCACCCTCCTGATGTGGACTTCCTTGTTGTGTTACATCCAGCAAAGTCACTGTCTGAAAATCCTGAAAGCTTGATATTCCCATTAGCTGGATACCAGATACCAAGTGTGGGAGCACTTTTTATGTATCTGAATATCCTTTTTACAGCAATAAGGTTGGATTTTCCAAGGCCTGATTGACTTCTTGCACAAACACATGTTGCAAACATGATATCTGGCCTAGATGCAGTTAGGTACAACAAAGACCCAATCATGCTTCTATATAGAGTTTGGTCAATCAGCTCATCCTTTTCATCAGACATGACAAGCTTATTAGTTGCCATGGGTGTGCAGCATGGTTTGCAATCATGCATATCAAATTTGTTTAAAAGTTCTTTAGCATATTTGCTTTGATGAATGAAAGTTCCATTTTGCATTTGCTGAACTTGGAGACCAAGAAAGCATTGCAGCTCACCCATTGCACTCATTTCAAACTCAGCTGTCATGAGTTCTCTAAACTCTTCACACATTTTGTTACATGTGCTCCCAAAAATAATGTCATCCACATAAATTTGGACAATCATTAAATCCTTTCCTCTCCATTTTAGAAATAGTGTTTTATCAATGGTACCTCTTTTGAAACCATTTGAGAGTAGAAAGGTGGAGAGAGTTTCATACCAGGCCCTTGGTGCTTGTTTCAGGCCATACAAGGCTTTGTTTAACCTGTAGACATGATCTGGATAAAATGGATCCTCAAAGCCTGGAGGTTGACAGACATACACCTCTTCTTGAATTGTACCATAGAGGAAAGCACTTTTGATATCCATTTGAAACACCTTCATGTTGTGGTTGACAGCAAAGGCCAGGAACAGTCTTATAGCTTCCAATCTTGCTACAGGGGCGAATGTTTCATCATAATCAATCCCCTCTTCTTGTCTGTAACCTTGAACCACAAGTCTGGCTTTATTCTTGACAACAATACCCCTTTCATCAGTTTTGTTTTTGAAGACCCACTTTGTGCCAATGGGGCTAACCTCTTCTGGCAGTGGTACAAGCTCCCATACTTGTTGTCTTTTGAACTGTTGGAGCTCCTCTTGCATAGCTTCTACCCAGCTGTTGTCTTTCAGTGCCTCTTGGTACTTGACTGGCTATTGGAGTGATAGAAAACCAGCAAAAAGACAAATGTTTTGGGTTTGGCTTCTTGTGAGCACCCCTTCATTGATGTTGCCAATGATTTGATCAGGTGGATGAGATCTCAAGTAGATTAAATCTCCTTGGTATGGAATGATGGCATTTCTTGGTGAAGGCTGCAAATGTGTATCATCTGAGCTAACCACTGCTGGTGACTTTGATGATCCAGCAGTGGCTTCAAAAGGTGGTGGAATAGGAGGTAATGGTGTGGACACATGCTGACTTTTATCCACTATTTGGGGACTTTTGTCAGCAGTGTTTGATGATGTGGAAGAAGTGGTTAAGGGGCTACTTTGGTCAACAACTGTTGAGGTAGCAGTGGTTGAGCTTTGACAGCTGTTTTGAACATCTGCTGCTCTTCCCATTTTGGCAGACCTTTGAGGGATGATGATTTCATACCCATAGTCTGGTGTTGAATCCTCTGATGGACCTGCACTGTTAGTCTTGACAGCAGTATTTTCAAAAGTGAATTTATCAAGATCAAACAGATCTGCAGGATTTGCTGGGATTTTCATTGATGAAAGTTCATTGAACTTTACATTCAAGGTCTCCTCCACTGCCTTGGTCCGTGTATTAAACACTTTGTAGGCCTTGGCAGTGGTTGAGTATCCCAAATGATAACCACAATCAATTTTGGCTGCAAATTTTGAAATGGAATCTTTTAAGTTCAAAATAAAGCATGGGCAGCCAAATACCTTGAAGTATGAGATCAGTGGTTTGATTTTATACAGAATTTCATAAGCAGTCTTTTTGTGCCTAGGGTTTATTAAAACTCTGTTTTGGACATAGCAAGCAGTGTTTACTGCCTCTGCCCAAAAAGTTAATGGCAAAACTGAATCAGCAAGCATGGTTCTGGCAGCCTCAATCAAAGTTCTGTTCTTTCTTTCAACTACCCCATTTTGCTCTGGTGTTCTATGGATGTTGTACTGCCTTACAATCCCTTTCTTCACACAGAAGGCATCCAACTCCTTATTTTTAAATCATGTGCCATTGTCACTCCTGAAGACTTTTACTGGAAGGTCAAATTGCTTTTCAACCTGTGTCACAAAGTCTTGCAAAATGCATGCAGTCTCATCTTTTGAGTGTAAAAAGAAAGTCCATGTAAACCTAGAAAAGTCATCAACAATAACAAAACAATATCTCTTCTTTTTGAGACTCATGACTTGAACTGGGCCAAACAAATCCATGTGCAACATTTGCAAACACTGGGTTGTTTTGGACTCTTCAATGGACTTATAAGAACTTTTATGCTGTTTTCCTTTTAAACAGGAAATGCAATGTTCAGGACATGAAAACAATTTTTGTGGTAGGCCTCTTACCAAACCATTTTTTGAAATTTCAGTGATTGTCTTAAGATTTGTGTGCCCCAGTCTTCTGTGCCAAAGTTCTGTCTCTTTGTTAGAGGCAGCTGAGAACAGACATGCATCAGCTCTGGGACACTCTTTTGACATATCAACAACATAAACATTGCCACTTCTTTGAGCAACAAGTTTTGTTTGACCAATTTTTATTATTGCTTCAATCTTTTTGACCATTTCTGATCCAACAATCCTACAACACTCCTTTGTGAAGAATGACCCATACCCCTTGTCACTCATTTGTGAGACACTTAGGAGGTTGAATTTCAGACTGTCTATCATATTGACATTTTCAAATTTCACATTTCCAGACTGTACTGTGCCAGACCCCAGAACTTTCCCTTTACTGTTATTCCCAAAGGATATATCACCCCCTCCATGAATTTTGAAATCTTTGAGTAGGGCTTTACATCTAGTCATGTGCCTGGAGCCTCCACTATCAACATACCAAAGGCTATCTAAATAGGCAGAAGCTCCCTGCACATGAAGTAAAAGGATTAGTTCATTAGGGTTTCCAAAGCCAATAAGGCTTTGGATGGGGTCTCAACAGTGTCTGGGATGGATGCACATTGATGGACAGTGGTTAGGTCAGGGGTTTGGACAGTTTTAGTACTGTTTCTTGCTAACCACTGTTGGGGGTCTTGACCAATCACCTGTTGGTACCCAAAAGGATGCCTGTTCACTTTAGGTTTAGAGGGCCTTTTGTAGGCCTCATAAACGTGTGGAACCCTAGGGTATGGTGGTTTTCCCTTACCTCTTCTATATTGATTGGCAGGGGTTGAATCAGTAACCTGAACATCTCTTTTAATAGATGTTTGGTTCAGCTGTTTTGTGACAGCTGTTTGAACTGGCACAAACAGTGGTTGGTTTTTTGTGAATTTGACAGATGATGTTGATGGACTCAAGGATGTTTTAGCAATGTACTCATTCTTTTTCACATCAAAGTTTTTGAGATACACACGTTCTTGAGTTTTGTGGTTTGATTTACCACAAACAATGAAACTTTCAGCAGAAACAATGACACTGGTTTTGTTCAAATCATATGCTTTTAAATGGAAACAATCTTTTGTTAGATGATTCCTTTTCTCACATAATTCACAAAACTGGTTATTGATCTTTTCTTTCTTCTTTCTTTTTTCGGACTCCTTTGCAACATAGGTTAACCTCTGTTGGGATGTCCTTTAGAGGAATGACTTTAGCTTTTGGAGCTTTAACACCATTAGTGGATGTAAAGTCCATGGGCTTGAAATTTTCAAGAATATCACACTCATCAGACCATGTTGGTTTAAACTGATATTTTTCAAGCTCCTTAAGAGTAGAGGATCCCATTGGTCTGTCAAGTGTGATTTTGTTACCAAGTTTATCAGTGATTTTCACTTCTTGGCCATTCTTGTTTGTGGGAATGAACTCAGTGGTTACATCAGTGGTTTGAACAGATTTTTCAACAACAGTGTTTTCATCATCATGTTTTCTATAACCAATACCAAATTTCACATTGCTTTTAATCTGTTTTTCAAGCAATAACTCATATCCTTTGCAGGATTTCACCCATTTCTCACATGTGATTTGGGTGGACTCTAACTCCTTTTTGCAAACTTGGTATTTTTCTACCATAGTTTGGAGTTGAGTTCTGGTTATGCTCTGCTCTTCTTTCAGACTGCTGATCTCTTTTTCTTTTTCAGTCAATTTGTTTTTAAGTTCTTTTAAAGATCTTTCAAATTTGACTTCATCAGTTAAGATTTTATCCCGAAGGTTTTCATTTACCTCTTTAATGTTAGCAAAAGCAATAATGCAATTGTCAGAACACAGTTTTTCAAGAACTTGAGGAGATACCTTGGTAGCAGCCATCATTGCACAATCATATTGATGATTTTCTTCATCATCAGCTCTAACTTCTTTCTCACCTGCTTTCTTCTCTTCCTCTTCTTCTTTATCCTCTTCGGACCATGGATCTGTCAATGGTTCAATCAGGGTTTCCGAACTTTCTCCCAGTAGTAGTTCACCAGCCACAGCAGTAACCATTGCTTTAGTCACCTCATCCACTATTTCAGCACTTAGCTGTTCACCTTCAGTTTCAATCCCCTCTGGTATTGACTTGAATTTGTGGAACAGTGGTTTGGACATAATGCACAGGCACAGGGGCAGCAGCATAGTGAGCAGTGTTAACATGAGCTGCAGGGGTATATTGGGTATAGTGCACAGTGCTTTGATTTTGTGGTCTAGGGTTTGAGCTGGGATGAGTGATTATAGGACCAGTAGTTTGACTCCTGCATTCCCTAGCAAAATGACCTAGCCTATTGCACTTGTAACACTTGATTTTTGATTTATCCAACCCAACCCTTAAATTCCCATGTAACCCTGGGAATTTTCTCCCTGTTCTTTTGTAGAATTTGCTTGTTCTTACACTAAGCAAAGCCAATTGATGCAAGATTTCCATCTTTTCTAAGTCAGTGGGATCAAAGTGTTGCAAATCATTGAGTTCAAAGCACAAATTATCTGACACCTGGTTCTCACAATTTGCAGTAAAAGCATAATTTGCAGAGTGAGGATCAGGGTTGTTAAAATTTCCACCAGCAGTTATATCAATAAAGTGATCACAACCCTGATCCTTACCACTGCTACCAGATTCTTCCTGACCAAAAAGGGGCTGTGCTACCGAATTAATAATCATCAGTAACTTTGCCAGGCTCTTGCAACTTCTTTTTCTGGTTCAACTCCCTTTCATAGGTCAGGAGTTTACCATGAAGTTGGGTCAGGGTCCGATCTTTGAACTCAGCAGAGTTTCTAGTAACAACAGCTATGGTGTCCCATTTTTCTGGTAGTGATCTAAGGAACCTGCTATTTTGAGTTGTATTTGGAAAAGTTACTTTAACAAGCCTTAGTTCACTAATGAGACAACTGAATCGCTCAAACTGCTAAGTCAATGATTCACCCTTGATGTGACAAAATGTTTCATACTGCTGATTCAGAATTTCCCTATTGTTTTCAATGACTTCTTCTGTCCCACCAAACTGTTCCTTCAACGCATCCCATAGCTCTTTTGCACTGTTACAATGTAACAGTCCAGCATAGATCTCATTTGGTAATGCAGATGCTATAATGCTAAATGCTTTGGCATCGAGTTCGAACTTTTGAAAATCAGTTTCAGTATAGTTTTCATATGGTTTTGGTACGAACTTCTTTGGATCCTCAGCACTTGGCACCATAGGAACATGGGGACCAAAAACAACAGACCTCCAATATCCAGTGTTTTGTTGAGCAAGGATGTGACCCATCCTTCTCTCCCAGATGTTGTATTCATTACGTTTAAGCATGGGTGGTTTAAAAAGTGAGCCAATGTTATTCTTATCATCTTGTGATTGTGACGTCATCCTGGTTGTTTTACAGGCACTGATTAATCAACTTTAACGGTGATTAAACCATGCTCTGTTTTTCAACAAAAACGAACAAACTATCGATATCAACGATTTTGAGCTGAACTATTTATGTCAAAATGGGGGGGGGGTAAGTGCACGGTCCTCCCAATCGCCGAAGTGATCTCACTCCGGGAGCCTCTACCCGACCAAGCTAGCTCCGCGGTGACTTCCCCATGCCGAGTTCTTACCCTGGGCGACATATGCCACTCCCAAGACTCGAACCCGGTACCTCTAGGAAGAGGTGGGTGTCGGTGGCCAACTGGGCTACCCCAGTTGGTTAACTATTTGTGTCAAAATGATTGTTAAATCAAATTTGACTGTCCAAGCTCTGATACCAATTGTTGGATCTGAATTTGGTTTTGATTGTATTTTTCGTTTGAATTACAATGAAGATGGATGAGTTATGCAGCGGAATTAAGATGGAAACAAACTTTGCATACAATCAAACGAGAGTATTGCTTTGATCAAACACTTTTCACAAAGAACCGAAAGATTGAATTTATTTCAATTACGATTACAATGCAATGTTGAATGCAAACTCCCCCTCAGCCAGAGCTCAGTGTTTGTTCGTGCAAAGAAGGCGATTGTGCAAAGAGCTAATAGAACAGTACATAGCACTGTTCTATTTATAGGCACTAGTAAACCACTGAGCATCTAAGCTGACGTTACCATGAAAGTGACATCTAACCTCCTAACAAACTCTAACCTCTGATCAATACAAACACTGCTATGCTAACTACTACTATTACATTTCGTTACATAAAAGACATCTAAATAACTGTTGCATCCTTCCACTGCTGTGAACCCAACAGTACTTGTCCGGATCAGCAGTGCTTGACTCAAGGCAGTAGATTGAATAGCAGAGCTTTAGTCTTTCATCAGGCCTTTACTTGATCAGCAGTTTGTAGATCAGCAGTTTGCACAATCAGTAGATAGGAGGTCAGTAGATGTTGAACCACTTTCAAGGGGTGATCGGAATGTCGCGCTCCGGTCAAAGATAATATTTATAAGCCCAATTTACCCTTAACTATGTGTTAGTGGTAGCAAGGGGTCGAACCACGAAGAGTATGTGGTTTGTGTGTGGATTCGATTGAATTATCAAGGATGTCACGTATTATGAAGCTTACTAGAATTTCTTTGTGTTTTTCTTTAATTGAGAGATGTGAGTTTAAACTAAGTGAATAGATTGAATTGATTAACAACTAAAGGTTAATGATTATGAGAAAATTTGATTACTAGAACAATAATAAGAAAGAGGAATCACACTCGGTTTCGGTAATTGCTAATTTAGGATTTCTACAAGTTTTAGATTCAACTCAAATGCATTTGATTAATGGATTTAGTGTACCGTGACTTAGGTTCTAATAGCTATCAACGTCCCTAAGAACGGACAAAAATACACTTTGTAATCAAGACAAGTAAATCCTAACCATGACAATGCACAATTACATATCACCATTTCACCGGGGTGAAACCGAGATGATTAGCCGCTCATGGTTGAAGAAGCTTGATCACCGGATGTTTGGAGCTTGATAAAGATCATCTTGAAGCTTGAAATATGGAGAATTGGTGGATAGAGAAGGTCTTGTGATGGATGATGATGAATGGATGGATGAATGGATTGAAGGTTAGGGTTTGGAATCAAGATTGGTATGATGATAAAGTTCTCTTGATTCGGGTTGTTGATGTTGGAGAGATTGAATGGTAGGTGAATCCCCTTGAGTCTTCGCTCCAAGATAGAGTTCAAAACTCAAAATCAGGTGTAACTTCCGAAATCAATGCCTCCCAGCCAATAAAAATCGAGATTACCCCACAAGAACCCATAATTCGCGTCTGGCAAAAGTACAGCCCGTACCCGACAGGCCTGACCCCGTCGCCGACGGGTTCCCCTGGTCTTGATTCTGTCTGACGCCTTATATCACTGGTTACGACCCACTTTGGCCGACGGGCAATTCCACAACCCGTCGCCGACGGCTTGGGACCCGTCGCCGACAGCTTGGGACCCGTCGCCGACGGCTTGGGACCCGTCGGCGACGGGCTCCCCAGCCTGCTTTTCCGATTTCTTCGTTTTCCGCTTCCGTTTGATCCGTAATGCGCTCCGGTGCTCCGATTTTCGATCCGGTGACCCGTAAAGCTCCCGAAAAGCTCCTTAAACTTCGTTAAACCTGCATAAACACAAATCTTATTAAAAGTAGGCCATTCAAGATTGAAACTTATGTAAAAACATAAAGTTATGCAATAAAGAACACCGGTTTTCAACCACGTATCACATCCCCACACTTGTCTTTTGCTTGCCCTCAATCAAATCTGTTTTTCACTTTCACGTGGGTCGAACAACGAATACACTTCCCATTCCCGAGACAGAGGTTAAGGTCTATTGTCATACAAAAGTTCAAACCTTTTACAAATTTCACATATTTACCGGTTAAGTGAATAATCACATATAATAATGGTTATCCAAGATTAACCCGCCCGTAAAACTAACAAGTCATGCATATCCCTCACAATGTTCTCTCCGCTCGGCATAAAAAAATGGCTAATGTGTATAATGTATTAGCACTTCAACACTTAATCGCTCAAAACCGATTAGAACACGTACCCGCATAGGCTTGCAACTCAATCATTCTCCACCACCGATCACGAATACTAAGCACAAGTCATAAGGTCTTTATAAGGGTTGTAACAGGGCTAGGCTAAGGGTAGGAAATTGGATATTTTAAAGTGGCTAAGGTGATGAAAATTCAATTTTTATTACAACGCAACTATTCTAAACTCAAGTAAACTATAAACATCAATTACAAGGCAATGATTTTCGCCTTTTACTCAACAACTAGAAACACATATTTTTGTTCTTTTCTCAATGATTTTCTATTCTTTTTCGCAACATTTTCTGGTTTTTTTTTTCATACAAAAGAATCACAACTATACAAACTTAAACTCCTATAATCGAATTTCCATCACACGGGTTTAAAAGAAAAAGGTTTTAAGGTTATTGGTTAAAGGGTAATCAAACGAAGGGTTTAAGCTCAAGATTGGCTACTAGGGGATAATTTTTGGGTAAGGGTATAAAAATGGTGTAAAAGGAAAAGGTTTACCTAATGCCTTACTCATTCTTGTGCTTGTATTCGGTCTATGGTCTCAAACGTATCAAAAGTTGCAAGTTCTACAATACGCGACTAATGGTCCACTCAAACAAAGAAACATGTAAATGTAAATCTATGATATAAAAGTGGCTCAAACCTCACGTATAAGGGTATGATATGTGATATGCATAAAATGCTAGTTCCTTAGGCGAATTATTCCCAAATAACCACCCGCTAAATACCCGTTATGCTTATTAATTTGAACTTGACCATGACAAAAGACCAAATGGATTGTGACATCCCTCGTTGACTTGGTTACCTGTGCTTTTAAGATCGCTTTTGAAACAAGAATTTTTTGAAAATTTTTTGAAATTTTCCCCCATCCCCACATTTGAGGTAAACATTGTCCTCTATGTGTAGTATTTAAATGAACGGGTCAAAATTGAAAACTTTTACTACTCCCCCATCCCCACACTTGAGGCAAACATTGTCCTCAATGTGTAAGAACTAGAGTTTTAAAAATGCACAAGGGACGTGACACGGCTAACCTTCCCAAAATTTCACCCCGGAAAGATAAAATACAAAATACAATCCACTTATTACTAAACTAAGAATCAAAGTAAAAAGGAAACGCATGCACCTGATTTTTGTTACTTGATACTCATATCTCCTTCGTCTCTTCATAAAAACGGTTGTCCCGCGAACATGTTGTACCTACAAATTCTAATCCTTGTGTAGAAGCATGCTTCTCACAACCATCAAAATTTGTTAGTTACCTAGTTCTACCCTTTTTATGAACACATTACCAAGCCATGCGTTATTTCACTTCAATTTATGTGGAAAATAATTTACAACAACAACAAACCAAACTCACTTTCGTAGGAATAACGATTGCATTTAGCTTATGCAACAAGCCCTTTTAAACCTCCCAATAGCTTGGGAGGACGAGAGGTCTCGTGAGGGTTATATAGGGAACACACCCACAACGTTCATTTAACTAGGCGAAAATAAATAACATGAAATAAAAATAACGGAAACAAAATAATATACAACAACAACAACAAAAACAAACCTCGCCTCTACCGCTGATATCTCTCATTAGGGTTCACTGGCGGGTTCGGCTGGTACGGATAACCAGTGAGGACCTCAAACATATCCCTGTAGTTATCTAGTGGGCTTGACTCTCCTTGTGGCGGTGGTTGGTAAGGAATCGGAATGAAACTAGAGCCGACTGCCTCGGGCCAATGAGGAGATGGTTCGGATGGGCCTCGTGGAACGGAGAGATTGGAGTAGTCGGTCCACCCCGAATGCTCGACATAGGGACGGCCAGCCTCAAGGTCTCTTTGGTGTCTCTCCTGATCGTGAAGGATCTTGGCATTATTAATATCCATTTCTTGTGAGACAAATAAGGCACTAAAACGGTTGTCCTCCAACGTGTTACGCTCATGACGTGCTTTATCCTCCATTTCCTCCCGTGCCCGTCTACGAGCTACCTCATCCTCTTGCATCTTCACTAACTGTTCCATGTGCGACCTCTGCATCGCTTGGAACAGTTGTTGCTCCTCCACAAACTTATCCATCCTCTCCCGATGGGCTGCTTGAACTGCCCAAAAACTCCTGCATTTGGGGTCCCTGTGCCTCCTCCCAGGCTTCCCTCCTTCGGTTATACTCTCGACCTTCACCTATGCATGCAGAGACATTGTCATATATCTCTTGCTGTCCCCGATCAAAATTTTTGTAGGAGGGAACCCGTCTAATGTTCACAAAGCCCGCCACATCTGCATTAATTTCCCTATGCGGCCTCATGTATCTTTGTCTTGGTCTTTGTGGACCGGAGGGCTCAGTTTCCTCCTCTTCATCACCCATCTCTTCATCTTCTCTCGATTCCGGTTGTGCCCCTGAAGTAAGAAACTCATACTTATGACCCATCCTGTCGGTCACAACATACTTGTTCCTTAAGAGCTTAACCTCTATCTTCCAGTTCTTCCTCATGGAGGCCTTGTTAATTTCCTCCAACGGTTTAGTTACCCATAGTGATTCCGGTGGTAAGCAATTTTGTTGAACAATCATGGCACTAATGAGGCGTGCGTATGGAATAAAACGCCTCTGGGACGACTCCCGAGTAGCCCACGTATTCATCATCACTATGTGTCTCCATGACAATGTAGGGGTCCCGTATAGCAAAGAGTGCACCACCCTACAGTCACTCGCTCTAACACCTCTACGATCACCAAACCTCACCAAAATGTTCTCAACAGAAATCCCTTGGAGAATCTTACCCTCAATCGTCATTTGAACTCTTTTAGCCTCTCCCCCATCACTGTATGGTAAAATAGTTGATGTCATCTGCTCCGGGTCTCCCTCGTTCATATGATTATCCAGAAATTGTTGCAAGGTTGGATAGTCATATGCGTTCACCCCCAACGAATCAAAACGGGCGATGCAGTTAATTGTTCCGAAGGACGTCGTCATTACCCCCGACTTGTTTTACCAACTAATTTCCACTCAGCAGGAGGACTATCTTTATTCATAAACCTCAACGTCGACAACCACTCGCACACCTCTGCCAAATATATCCGCGAAGTGTTATCTTCGCACCAATCAAACACCCTTTCCCATCCTTGGCGTTCAAACATTTGCACAATTCCGATTTGTCTGAACTCTTCAACATTCACAACTCTTTCACATAAACTCCTTTCCGGAACTGAGGTATTCACTTTATTGACCATTTTCCATTTCCAGAGCTTGGCCTCTAACTTCCTATCTTGATAACCCGATAAGGGTTTGTTCTTCTCCTCATCCCAAACTTCGGCGCTTTTGCTATCCCTGAACTTTGCCCACGCCCAATCCTGTCTATACTGTCTTGCATCACCCTCTTCGATGGAGCTTAATTGCTCCCACTTCCTCGGTATTAAACCGGAAGAAGAACCGACTCCCGATGATGAAGCTTGCCCTGTAGTCTTTTGTCTTTTGCCACCGGCCATAACTACAATCACAAACAAGCGAAACATCAACATAAACCCAAACCTTTACTAAACTCTCAAACTTCGAACATGAGGTGTGATGTTGAAGTTTTTATTAACAAGTGAATGTAAAATCGCCTTTTTAAACTTCCAAAGTCGCTCATTTTATCATATACTTATCAATTTCCTTGTTAACTTGCAATTTCTTATAAGTTCAACAAAATTCAACATCACGTTCATGTTCAATCATGTACATAACAAGTGTAATCACTTCACTATGGTTATAACATGCTCAAATTCCATCCGAAACAACCAATCTTACTCAAAATCAAGTTAAAACAACGTACATTGTCTAAACAACCTACTCTTAAACTAACAAGTTTAAAATTTCGGAAGAAAAACAACTAACATATGATAATCATGCGTAACTTTGAGTAAAACCCATACCTTTAGTGTTGTAAACAAGAAGAACTAAGAAAGAGATGTAAAGCAAGTATCTTGACACACACCCTTTCAAAAACCCTAAGCTTTACGCCTAGAAATCTTGCAAACGAACAAGAATTGATGGAAACCGTGATGGGGGTTTTGTTCCTCTCGAAAAATCACGCAAGATAGACCCAAAAATCAGGTGATTTGGTGGAGATTTGAGAAAGTTATGAGAGCTTGAAGGTTTCTAGGGTTCTTGGCAAAGAGGTGAAGAAGATGAAGTAATAGGGAGAGTTAGGAGAGAGATGGCAGGTATTTTTGAGAGTAATGAATGATGTGGGGTTGGTGTAAGTCGAATGGGTGGTCAATATGGAGTTTAGGTTTTGTTTGGTGAGGTTTAATAGGAGTTTGAATCGATTTTTTATGTTAAACATCGAACTAGATCCGGAGTCCAAATAACTACCCGTCGTCGACGGTACCCAACCCGTCGCCGACGGGTTTGCTTTTGTTCGAAAACGGCCGACGGCCTAAGGGTCTGTCTATGGGTAATGTGTGACGACGGATGTTTAAGGAACCCGTAGCCGACGCCCATCATCCCGTCGCCGACGGGCTTTAAATTTTTTTTCAAATTTTTTTTAATGAAAAATAGAGATAAAGTTATGAAACTTTTGTAAAGGGACTATGTACAATAAAAATTCCTAAAAATTATTAAAAATCTTTTTGTGAATTTTTATAAGTTAAATTTTTTTTTTTAAATACGAAAACCGTTAACGGCCCTATCACCCCCCAAAAAGTCGTGTATTGTCCCCAATGCACATAACGAAGTCTAAAAACATACCTTACGTCTTCAAAACTCATTCGGGATATCCAGACTTCACACAATCAAACGGGGTTAGTACGAAACGAAAACGATTATATCTAAAGCACTCAAACAGTTAAAAAGTATACATAACTTTACATAAAATGTTACCGGTCCTTGTTAGTCGACCTCGTAAATCGGTGTGCTTACCACAAAGCTCACCAATTCCTTGTTTTCGTCCACTTTTCCGTTACCGTCGAGGAACGCTTTTAGTCGGTGACCATTAACCGTTTGCCGTATCCCATCCTTCGGGTCCTCGATTGTAACATCACCCAATTGTCCGACCCGGGTGTTCACATAGGGTCCCATCCATTTGCTCCGGAGCTTTCCGGGAAAAAACTTGAGTTTCGAATTGTAAAGCCACACCTTTTGGCCAACCTCGAACTCTTTCTTTCTCAACTTGGCATCATGCGCTTTCTTCATCCCATCCTTGTACTTAGACGCGCATTCATATGCCATTTCCCTTAGCTCCTCCAACTCACATAGCTTGAGTTTCCTTTCCTTACCACATGCAAATGAATGTAGATGCTGCAACACGCTTGGAATTTCCTCATCATCTATGCATCTTCTAATCACTTGGTCCGCACACTCCTTCCACAAGTACGGTTCTTCCAACCGGTAATACTTGATTTGAGACATGAAGTGCTGCCTATTCCGTCTATCCCAATGTGCCGGTAAGTCACCTGTAACAAGATAATTCACAATGTTAGCATACCAAGGAAACTTATCCAATTTCATAATATGCTCATCGGGGAACGACTCATTGATCTCTAACGATTTAGGATCCTCATCAACCATCAACCGGGACAAATGGTCCGCTACCACATTCTCGGTACCCTTTTTGTCCCGTATCTCCAAATCAAACTCTTGGAGCAACAACACCCATCGGATCAATCTCGGTTTTGCATCTTTCTTCTCCATGAGGTACCTAACTGCAGTGTGATCAGAATAAATAATCACTTTACTACCCCATATGTATGACCGAAATTTATCCAATGCATGTACCACCGCAAGTAGCTCTTTTTCGGTGGTAGTGTAATTCAATTGTGCATCCGAATACTCGCGTAGTATATGGAAACGGGTTTCTTGTCAACCCGTTGTCCCAACACGGCCCCCACTGCATAATCACTCGCATCGCACATAACTTCAAAAGGGAAAGACCAATTTGGCAATTGCAAGATTGGGGCCTCAACTAACTTTTCTTTTAACTTGTTAAAAGCGTTTTGACAATTTTCATTAAAATCAAACGGTTGATCTTTTAACAACAAGTTGCACAAAGGCTTTGTTATATCACTAAAACCCTTAATAAACCGTCGATAAAAACCCGCGTGACCTAGACACGACCTAACACCTTTAACACTCGTGGGATACGGCAAAGTGGATATAACTTGTACCTTTGCACGATCAACCTCTATCCCACGACTCGACACCAGATGTCCCAACACGATTCCCTATTGAACCATAAAATGGCTCTTTTCCTAACTTAGGACCAAACTAGTTTCAACACATCTTTTTAGTACTTTGTCTAGTTGGTCCAAACAAGCCTCAAATGATGACCCAAAAATCGAGAAATCATCCATGAAGATTTCAAAAGACTTCCCCACCATATCTGAAAAGATACTCATCATACACCTTTGGAAGGTGCCGGGGGCGTTACATAATCCAAACGGCATTTGCCTAAATGCGAAGGTGCCGTAGGGACAAGTAAATGTGGTCTTTGATTGATCTTCTGGATGGATGGCAATTTGGTTATAACCAGAATAGCAACCTAAGAAGCAATAAAATTGTTGCCTCGATAATTTCTCAACTATTTGATCAATGAACGGTAAAGGAAAATGATATTTGGAAGTTGCGGTATTCAACTTCCTATAATCAATACAAATTCGCCACCCGGTTACCGGCCGAGTGGCTACCTCTTCATCTGCGTTATTTTTGACGACTTGTATACCTGCTTTCTTTGGAACCGTCTGTGTTGGGCTCACCCATTGACTATCCGAGATCGGGTAAATGATACCCGCATCGAGCAATTTCAGCACTTCCTTTTTCACTACCTCCCGCATATTCGGATTTAATCTCCGTTGTGCATCTCGAACGGGAGTTACATTCTCTTCCGTGATGATTTTGTGCATCACCACCGAGGGACTAACACCCTTCAAATCAGCAATGGTCCATCCAATCGCCGCCCGATTAGTGACCAAAACACCCATCAATTTATCCTCTTGCTCCACGGTTAAGTTTGATGCAATGATAACTGGGAGTGTGCTGCCTTCACCAACATAAGCATATTTGAGACACTTAGGCAACGCCTTCAATTCAACCTCCGGAGGCTCTACTAACGGCGACTTCAACTTGGTATCAATGCTCTCCGGTAAACTCTCAACTTGGTGCGTCCATGTCGGTTTTCCCTCTCTAACCGCAAGCACCTCTAAACTTTTTACTTCCTCGTCTATGCTCTTATCCATCTCCACCTGTGACCTGTCAAACATATAACAATCCTCCATTGTGTTTTCCCCATCCACGCCTGTGTCGCAAAGAGGTATACACGTGTCAACAATGTCCGCCATATAGCACTCATCATCAACTGGAGGGTTCATAAGTCCGGAAAAAACATGCAACCTCAACCTTCGGTTTCCAAATGTCATGTCAACCGTTCCTGTTTTGCAATCAATTTGAGAATTTGCGGTTGCTAAGAACGGTCGACCCAAAATCACCGTAGGTTGTTTGGTTGGGTCCTTGGCCACGTAATCAAGCACTAAAAAGTCCACCGGATAGTAAAAATCCTCGATTTTTACTATCACATCCGAAACAATTCCTCGGGGTAGTTTGGGTGTCAAATCGGCTAACACCACGGTGGTATTTGACGACTGAAGTGGACCAAACTCGTATTGGTCATACAAACTACCCGGTAGAATGCTCACGCTAGCAACAAGATCTAGAAGTGCCCGGTTAATTTTAAAATCGCCTACTTGAATTGAAATAATAGGCGCACCCGGATCTTGGAGCTTAGGTGGAAGTGCGCCCGAAAGAATCGAACTCAGATTTTCGGTTAAGTCTATTTTTTTTTGGAAATTTATGAGTTCGTTTTTAGGTACACAATTCTTTCAAGTACTTAGCATAAGACGGTACTTGTTTGATTGCATCCAAAAGAGGTAAATTTATTTTCACTTGTTTAAAAATCTCCAACAATTCTTCTTGTTATGGACCTCTTTTGTTTACAACTTTCTTAATGGGTCCCTTCAATGCTTCGGGATAAGGGGCGGTATTAGCCTCCACACCCTTTTCCTTAGCCTTAGGGACCGGTATGGTCACAACGGGAGTGTTATTAGTCTTTTTCAAATCACTTTTATTTTGACCCGTTTGACCATCCTCATTTTCATCCTCACTAGCATCTTCCACCACTCCTTCAACAAACTGGGGTGATGGTGTTTTGACACCATTATCAACAACTCGACCACTACGTAAAGTAATTTTATTAATTGGTGCCTCACGTGTGTTCCTTGAGCTTGACCCTTGATGCTTAGGGTTCACCGTCGTGTCACTTGGAAGCTTCCCCATGCTTCCTCTCACTTGAGCCATTTCCTCCGCAAGTTGGCCTACTTGTTTCTCTAATGCCTTTTGGGATTTATCCCTCACCTCAAACTCTTTCCGCATTTCAATTTTAATTTCTTGGTATGAATTCCGCATTTCCGTTTTAAGTTCTTGATGTGAGTTGGTGAGAGTGCTCATAGTGTTCATGATAGCATCTAGTTTCGAGTTAATCGAATTATCACCTTGGGAGTTGGATGCACCACCCCCATTACCACCTTGGTTGTAACCCCGTTGATAGTTTCCTTCACGGCTTTGATATCCTTGGTTACCACCTTGGTTGTAATTCCTTTGGTAACCCCCTTGGTTACCACCTTGCCGATTATTGTATGATGACCCACCTTGACCTCCTTGATTACCCGATTGAAAATTCGGGTTCATTTGATTTGATGCATTACCATACCGGAAATTAGGGTGATTTTTCAAGCCCGGATGGTAAGTGTTGGAGTTCATGTCATATTGCTTCCGATCTCCATACACATGGTTGACTTCCTCGGTGTAGTCACTCGACCCCGTTGGACATTGCTCCGCTCTATGTCCAAGATCACCACACTCTTCACACACCTCAAATTGCACCGCGTTCACTTCCTTCTTCTTTATTCGAGCCATTTCCCACTCTAAAGTAGAAATCCGATCTTTAGAGTCGAGATCGGGAAGTGACCGGGAAATGGGATGTTTCTTAGCTCGATCGGCCGATTCTTTCTCTTTCGACCGTTTACTCATTCGCTCCAAGAACTCCCAATCATCATCTTCATGGTTGCTTAGAAGGGTCCCGTTGGTCGTTGATTCAAGTCGGTTCCATGTGTTGTCGTCTAGACCCCGTACAAAACAGTTGACCAACTCCCACTTCTCTATTTGATGATGTGGGCACTTTCGCATCAACTCCCTAAATCTTGTGAAGGCTTCATGCAATGGTTCGCCCGATAATTGGCGAAAAGACCTAATTTCATCACGAGCATCGTCGGTCTTTTCCATTGAATAATACTCATCTAGAAAAGCTTGTTGCATTTCTCCCCATGTGCGAATGCTATTGGCTGGAAGTGTAAGGAACCATTGCTTCGCTTTGTCTTTCAACGAAAATTGGAACAAACGAAGTTTGACCTCCTCTAGTGCGAAGTTATGCCCCCCGATCGTGCCGTAAATGGAAGAAAACTCCGCCAAATGTGTGTACGGTTCGTCGTTAGACCTTCCATTAAAATGAGGAAGTATGTTGATGTAATGTGGTTTACAATCAAACATCCTCCTCTCACAAACGATTGGTGAGTCGTTCTCGGTGACAACCGGCCTAAAACGATCATTCACTCCCTGTGGAGGTTGTTGACGACGATGGGGACCGTTAACTTCTTGATCAACCACTCTTCGGTTGTCCCTTCTATCATTTCTTCTTTCATCCCCTCTATCATCCCTTCTTTCATCCCTTCCTTGATTCCTACCTTGGTTACCTCTTTGATTGCCACCCCCAACAAAATGAGGAATCCGGTTATGGTGAGCATTGTTGTTATTGTTGCGACCCCCACCATTCCGGTTCCGTTGATAGTCGTTTCGTGGTTGATAGTTGTTCTCATACCCATCATTTCTTCCGTCTCCATAACCATACTCGTCATCCCCAACATAATTGGCATTTTGATAGCCAAATTCTTCATCTTCATATCCTCTTGCGTTGTAGCCATTACCCCGATTTATGTATCCCCAATCTTCATCATCATCCACTCGATCATCATAGTAACCCCCATCATCCGAATTTTCTGTATGAATGCTTAGATGTTCCGACGATTGATAACCGGGAACACTATAAGGCTCATCATCGGGGATTGCATTCCTCAAGTCATCGATGTTGAAAAATGGGTCTTCATTCGCGGGATTGCCGCGATCACGATTACCTCTATGATCGGAATTGACATTCCGATCATTAAGGTTGATGGGTAAAGAAGCTTGTCGATGAAGGTTTTGTTGTTGGGGTGTTCGTTGGTTATTATTGGGATTTTGGTTTCTGAAAGGTGGTGTTGGTGGTCTAGCGTTGACGTTACCACCCGGTTGCTCTTGAGGTATAGGTTGGACGTTTTGGGCGGGATTGAAGTTGCTTCGGTATTGAAATTGGTTCGGGTTTTGGTTTTGGTTGAAGTTTTGGTTGGAATTTTGGTTCGCCATTGAATCGGTTTCAATGGTCGGTGTGAGTTGTGGTGTTTGGTTTGTTTGATTAGAAGCAAGTGTTGCCTCTAACCGGCTTGCTAGATTTCTTCTTGCTACTCTTTCGATTTCCGGTTCGTAGACTAACGGTGAAGCCATCCCGGAGTTTCGCGTATGCATGCACTACCTGTAGCCTGCACAAGTAACACACCCCGCGTAACAAGGAAAAAGACAAGTACAAAAAAGAAATCTAAACAAATTAAACAGATAATCACTCAAATTCAAACAATAATCCAAACACAAAGCGCTCCGGTCAAAGATAATATTTATAAGCCCAATTTACCCTTAACTATGTGTTAGTGGTAGCAAGGGGTCGAACCACGAAGAGTATGTGGTTTGTGTGTGGATTCGATTGAATTATCAAGGATGTCACGTATTATGAAGCTTACTAGAATTTCTTTGTGTTTTTCTTTAATTGAGGGATGTGAGTTTAAACTAAGTGAATAGATTGAATTGATTAACAACTAAAGGTTAATGATTAAGAGAAAATTTGATTACTAGAACAATAATAAGAAAGAGGAATCACACCCAGTTTCGGTAATTGCTAACTTAGGATTTCTACAAGTTTTAGATTCAACTCAAATGCATTTGATTAACGGATTTAGTGTACCGTGACTTAGGTGCTAATAGCTATCAACGTCCCAAAGAACGGACAAAAATACACTTTGTAATCAACACAAGTAAATCCTAACCATGACAATGCACAATTACATATCACCATTTCGTAAAGTCATAACTTTTAACATCCTTCGACAATTTACGAATTCGTAACAAATGTAACACTATTATCAAAAGTTTCAAAAATCAAACACAAATTGTCACTAAGTTGAAACAAGAACAATTCGAAACCCTAAAATTAACAACTACCTACACCGGGGTGAAACCGAGATGATTAGCCGCTCATGGTTGAAGAAGCTTGATCACCGGATGTCTGGAGCTTGATAAAGATCATCTTGAAGCTTGAAATATGGAGAATTGGTGGATAGCGAATGTCTTGTGATGGATGATGATGAATGGATGGATGAATGGATTGAAGGTTAGGGTTTGGAATCAAGATTGGTATGATGATGAAATTCTCTTGATTCGGGTTGTTGATGTTGGAGAGATTGAATGGTAGGTGAATCCCCCTGAGTCTTCGCTCCAAGATAGAGTTCAAAACTCAAAATCAAGTGTAACTTCCGAAATCAATGCCTCCCAGCCAATAAAAATCGAGATTACCCCACAAGAACCCATAATTCGCGTCTGGCAAAAGTACAGCCCGTCGCTGACGGGTTCCCCTGGTCTTGATTCTGTCCGACGCCTTATATCACTGGTTACGACCCACTTTGGCCGACGGGCAATTCCACAACCCGTCGCCGACAGCTTGGGACCCGTCGGCGACGGGCTCCCCAGCCTGCTTTTCTGATTTCTTCGTTTTCCGCTTCTGTTTGATCCGTAATGCGCTCTGGTGCTCTGGTTTTCGATCCGGTGACCCGTAAAGCTCCCGAAAAGCTCCTTAAACTTCGTTAAACCTGCATAAACACAAATCTTAATAAAAGTAGGCCATTCAAGATTGAAACTTATGTAAAAACATAAAGTTACGCAATAAAGAACACCGGTTTTCAACCACGTATCAAGGGGAGAGACTTGTATGTAACATCTGCTTATTCTGGATCCACTGCTCTGATCCAATTTTGGTTTAATTATCTGTTCCTCTGGTAGGGTTCAATCCCAACATGGAATTTGTTTTAAGGGAAGCGTGTGATCACGTGCCTCAGCCACTCTTCTTCTTGTATTTTGTTTCATTTCAGTTGTATTCGTACTAGTATTTTTAGCTTTCTAATTTCTGTATTGTAATCGTATTAATAAAATTTGTTTTATTTTATTTAATTACGCGAATGGCTCCTACAATCTTAAAACAATTTTTTAAAACCGTTCGTGTAATCAAAACCATTCTGTTTGTGATTCAAACCAGTTTTGTTTTCACTTAGTTTGTGTTTTAAAAACAGATTTTTTTTTGGTTTTCATCTTCAAAGGAGCGACTTTGGTTGAAAATCATTCTGGTTACATTCAGGTTGTCCTAATATTTGCTAAAACTTTGTGATTTGGTCTTCAAAGTTGGACTTAGAAGCCAATCAGTAAGTTCTAAAAATTATTAAAACTTTCTTTTTTTGGTCTTCAAAGTTGGACTTAGAAGCCTAAACAGTAAATTTATGGTAAAATTAAAATTTACTAGTTTACTTCTGATTTTTGCGTAAATCAGATTTTTGACTTAACTTTAAAATTTTAATTTTTTCAGCATGTCGAACGAAAATGTCAACGTTGACAACACCACAAATGTTGTGACGGGAACCCCTCTTAACGCCACCATTGTGGGAGCGTCCACAGTGGCCAATCACGCTGAACGACCCGAGAAGTTCTCGGGTCTACACTTCAAAAGGTGGCAGCAGAAGATGTTCTTCTACCTGACCACCATGAACCTTGCGAGGTTCTTGATGGAAACCGCTCCCCAACCTGTGGAAAGGGAGACCGACGCACAAAGACAGTGCGTGGTAGATGCGTGGAAGCATTCGGATTTCATATGTCGTGGCTATGTGTTAAACGACCTATCGGATGCGTTGTATAATGTGTACTACAACGTCAAGACTTCCAAAGACCTTTGGGATGCCTTGGACAAATAAATTTGTGGTAGCCCGTTTCTTGGATTTCAAAATGGTTGATTCTAAAACAGTTATGAATCAAGTTCAAGAATTTCAAATTATACTACATGACATCTTTGCGGAAGGCATGACACTTAGCGAGACATTCCAAGTGGCAGCGATGATTGAAAAGTTACCTCCTAGTTGGGTTGATTTTAAGAATTATCTTAAACACAAACGAAAGGAGATGACTATAGAGGACCTTATTGTTCGTCTTCGGATTGAAGAGGACAATAGAATTGCCAAAAAAGGCAGCCTTGCGCAGACTAGTGCTAGCGCAAATCTGGTTGAGCATGGGCAATCATATAAGGGCAATAAGGGCAAATGGAAAAAGGACAAAGGGAAAGCAAAGGCTAGCAAACTTGGACCGAAGAAAGGGGTTGTGAAAAAGAAACCTCCGACGTTCCAAGGGACTTGTTACAACTGTGACGAGCCAGGGCATCGGGCTAACCAATGCAAGAAACCAAAGTGTGAGCGTGCGCACATGGTGGATGAAGACGGAATGCCTTTGGTGGCAATGATTTCCAACAAAAGCACAATGATAGATGAGGTCAATACTGTGACCAACACTCCAAAAGGATGGTGGGTTGATACGGGCGCGACCCGTCATGTTTGCGCAGACAGAAGCATCTTTACCACCTTCAAGGCGCTTTCTGGAGAAGAGAAGCTGTATATGGGAAACGCATCCACCGCCGACATCATGGGTGAAGGAACGGTGATCTTGAAGTGGACTTCGGGGAAGGAGCTCACTCTAAGCAACGTGTTGTATGTCCCGGACTTGCGCAAGAATCTAGTCTCGGGATGGTTGCTTAATAAGTTTGGATTTCGTTTAGTTTTTTAGAGCGATCAATTTGTACTAACTAAACGAGGAATGTATGTGGGTAAGGGCTACACCCAAAACGGCATGTTTAAATTAAATGTAATGACTGTCAAGAACATGAATAAAATTGCTACTACTTCTACTTATATGCTTGAGTTTTCTGATTCGAATAAATGGCATGGTAGATTAGGTCACGTTAATTTTAATTCAATACGCCGTTTAATCAATTTAAATTGTATACCAACATTCCATATTGATTCACACTATAAATGTGAAACATGCGTTGAATCCAAACTTACAAGATCATCATCGAAATCGGTTGAATAAATAACCGAACCCCTTGATTTAATTCACACCGATATTTGTGATTTAAAAGCGGTACCCACAAGTGGTGGAAATAAATACTTCATCACGTTTATTGATGATAGTACTAAATATTGCTATGTATATTTACTAAAAAGTAAAGATGAAGCAATAAGTAAATTTATCTTGTATAAAAATGAAGTTGAGAATCAACTTCAAAAGAAGATAAAAGCTTTGCGAAGCGACCGAGGAGGCGAATATGTTGCACCTTTTGCCGATTTATGCGCAAAAAGTGGCATTGTACATGAGTGTACACCTCCTTACTCTCCACAATCAAATGGCGTGGCGGAACGAAAGAACCGCACATTGAAAGAAATTATGAACGCCATGTTGATAAGTTCTGGGGTGAGCCAGGAAATGTGGGGGGGAAGCCATTCTTTCGGCTAATTATCTTTTGAACAAGATACCACTCAAAAAGAGAGACGAAATTCCATATGAGTTATGGAAAAAGAAGAAGCCTTCATACAAATACTTGTAAGTGTGGGGGTGCCTAGCAAAGGTAATTGTACCACCTCCTAAGGCTCTTAGGATAAGACCCAAAACTGTTGATTGCATATTCATTGGGTATGCACATCAGAGTAGTGCACATCGATTTCTTGTACATGAGCCCAAGAATCCTGATGTACACGTAAACACTATCATGGAGGTGAATCCTAACGTTGTGTCTTACTTTGAAAATGTGTTTCCTTTGAAAAGACAAACACATGCAACGCCATCAACACCTAATTTTGAAGTAGGTGAAAGCTCATCTACACCAGTTGATGAGGTAGTTCAGGATAAGACACATGAACGACCTGAGGTTGAAGAAAGTGATCGTAGGCGAAGTAAAAGGCCAAGGGTTGGAAAATCCTTCGGTCCAGACTTCGTTAGCTATATGGTTGAGGGTGAGCCCAATACATATCGCGAAGCAGTTTCCTCTTCAGAAGGACCTCAATGGAAAGAAGCAATAAGGAATGAAATAGATTCTATATTGCAAAATCATACTTGGGAGTTAGTAGATCTTCCACCTGGTTGCAAACCACTTGGATATCATTGGATATTCCAAAGGAAGATGAAAACTGGTGGAAGTATTGATAAATACAAGGCTAGGTTGGTGATTAAAGGATTTAGACAAAAGGAAGGTCTAGATTACTTTGATACCTACTCGCCTGTGACACGCATAACCTCAATTAGATTGGTTCTTGCTATAGCGGCTTTAAGAAATTTGGAAGTTCACCAAATGGACGTTAAAACTGCATGTCTAAATGGCGATTTAGAAGAAGAGATTTACATGGAGCAACCTGAAGGTTTCTCCGCCCCAGGTCAAGAGGGTAAAGTATGTAAACTCGTCAAGTCTTTGTATGGCTTGAAGCAAGCACCAAAACAATGGCACCAAAAGTTTGATCATGTCATGATTGACAATGGTTTCAAAATAAATGAGTGCGACAAATGTGTTTATTTCAAAGACACAAATGAAGGTTATGTGATTTTATGCCTTTATGTAGACGATATGCTTATCATTGAAAGTAATGATAAAATTATCAAAGCTACTAAAAGCATGTTGAAAGCGAGATTTGACATGAAAGACATGGGTTTAGCTGATGTGATTCTTGGAGTAAATATCATAAGAACCCAAGATGGTCTTGTGTTAAGTCAATTTCACTATGTGGATAAAATTCTTGAAAAATTCAACTCGGGAGACACGAGTGTAGCTCGAACGCCAGTTGATACCTCACAACATCTCAAGAAAAATAAAGGAGATGGAGTGGCTCAGTTAGAGTATTCAAGAATTATTGACAGTCTAATGTATCTAATGACATGTACTAGACCCGACTTGGCTTACGCAGTGAGCTGGCTAAGTAGATACACCAGCAATTCGTGCGCGGATCATTGGAAAGCTATCACGAGAGTGCTTAGATACATAAGATACACAAGAGACTATGGACTGCATTATACCCGACAACCAGCAGTGATCGAAGGATACACTGATGCAAACTGGATATCGGATAATAAAGATTCCAAATCAACAAGTGGTTACGTGTTTACACTTGGAGGAGCTGCCATTGCTTGGAAGTCTTCTAAGCAAACGGTCATAGCGAGATCCACAATGGAATCAGAATTTATTGCCTTGGATAAGTCAGGCGAGGAGGCGGAATGGCTACGTCAATTCGTGGAATATATTCCAAGATGGCCAAAGCCTTTGCCAGCCATATGTGTACATTGTGATAGCCAATCAGCGATTGGTAGAGCTCAAAGCTTGATGTACAATGGCAGATCAAGGCATATGCGATGTAGACATAACACGATACGACAACTACTCTCAACGGGTGTTATCACAATTGATTATGTGAGATCAGCAGATAACATTGCGGACCCGTTTACAAAAGGCTTAAGCAGAGAGTTAGTAGAAACATCGTCAAGAGGAATGGGACTAAAGCCCGTGGTAAATGGGAATATGAGGGAAACCTAACTTAGTTGACTGGAGATCCCAAGATCTAAGTTCAATAGGACAACTTAATTATATTACCAAAACGGAGTCACTGTGGGGGAGTACCCAAACTAAATAAAAGGGAGTTATATATACTTCCTAGTCCGTTCCAATCAGTGACATGAAGTGAGGTTAAGCATATTAAGGTTAATGATTTCGGGAAATCAAATAACCATGATGCTTTTAATGATTTAGGGGAATCACCTATGTTAGAGAGAAGTGGGTTCGCTTCAAATGGATTTGTGGGGTGCGCAAATCCTAGAGCTCTCGCAGAACCAGGCTAGTGTTCCAGGACCATAATAGGACACGACAATGAGGAGTTGGCCAAATCAGGGAGAGTATTGTGTGAAGTGTATTGTCGTTTACACAAACGGGGGTATGTTCAAGGACATCGCGTCTACAAACCGCTAGTAAGCTAAGTATGTTTCACAAAAGAAGGTTCAAAGGCATCAACCTACCTATCTTGCAATACTCAACTATCGAAGTTTATCGTTGAAAAGTGTAAGGAAAAGATCGATTTCCATACATATGGGGGATTGTTGGAAATTTGATGAAAATAACATTTTTCATGTGGGGGATTGTTGGAAAAATAGGTGTAAATAGCATTTTTCATAAATATAGGAAAATGATTTTTTTCCTATTTTGGACTAGAAATAAATATAATAAAATGAGCGGGTTTTATAAATTTATTTGTGGGTTTGTGTTCTATGTTGGAAGAGCTTCGCAACGAACTAAACCACGTCCAAACCGGAGCTAATATGAATGAGATATCGATGCTCAAAGTTGGGTATTCGAAACATTAAATGCTGAAACAAAAGGGAAAGTAGCACCTTGTCCCACATCGGAGGAGAGTTGGAACTTAAATGGGTATTTAAGGTGGAACTCTCCATCCTTATTGTTTCATGGAAGCACACACTAAATGTCCTCGCCACCCTAACTCGCACTCGCACTCGCACTCGTACACGCTCGCGCGCGTGGCGTGGCGTGGGCGATGAGGCGCAATGTGGCGCTTTGATGGCGCACTTCGCACGCTCGCATCGCCGCGAGCCGCTTGAGAGCCGCCTTTGTATTTTTTACCACGTGCGCGTGGTTGATCACAGGGGCTACAAGGATCAAGTAGCGTGCGGGTTCGAAGCGCGTGACGTGGCAGTCCACGCACGGGTACAAGTGGCACGAAGGTGCGCGGTTGCGCATGGTGCATGGGTCCTGTTGTGCGTGCGCGGTGCACCAGAGTGAGCCAATACGGCGCGACTGTGTGGCGTGCTCGTAGAGGCTCACAGGTGACGTGGCGCACGCGCACATGGTCCTAAGTCAGTGTGGCGCACGCGCGCATGGCAGTGAGCCAGATGGACGCACCGCGCATGAGCAAGTACGCGCGCGCACTAGTGTGATGTGCTCGCGCGCGCAGAAGCTTCCAGCATTAAATAGCAATGCAGTTACATTTCAGCAACGAAACTGCCAAGTCAAACGGTTATGATTGAGAATTAAATGACGTATTAAATTGTATTGAAGACGTTTAATGCAATTTAAACCTCTCATTTAATTCGTCTTTTGGCTGTTTCATATCAGGAGCTGTATATATAGAGCTCCATACCTTGCTGCTGAAGACACCACGAAAACCCAGCAACACAACAGCTTATGCAAACTACTCTCTCTCTACTACTGATCTTCATCCTGCTCTCTTCAAGGTAACCTTCGGGTTGTAGGCGAACTCCGGCAGTTCCGCTGCTTCGGCTGTTGTACCCTGGGAAACAAAACGAGTGCTCCTGGGAGACTCGTAATTTGTTTTAAGGGAAGCGTGTGATCACGTGCCTCAGCCACTCTGCTTCTACACTTTTCTTGTGTTTTGTTTCATTTCAGTTGTATTCGTACTAGTATTTTTAGCTTTCTAATTTATGTATTGTAATCGTATTAAAAAATTTGTTTTATTTTATTTAATTACGCGAACGGCTCCTACATCACCTTCTTAAGAGCTTTATATAACAAAAAATAATAGTTAGGAAGGCTTTCCATTACCGATTTTATAACGACTACCCTTCCTCCAATCGACAAAAGGTGCGATTTCCATTTAGCAACGGGAACGGAAAATATCATACACCGGCTGCCAATTATTTATCATGTTCATGTTAGCCTCCACTTTAAGACCGAGGTACTTGAATGGAAGAGAATCCGGTTTACAACCAACCTCGTTAGCCATGACCCCGGTTTCTTCCAACCCCACCCCAATCCCATATAAGTTGGATTTTTCTAAGTTTATTTTGAGACCCGAACAAACAAAAAACACCGAAGAATTCTCACGATATTAACCACTTCGGTTTTAGACCACTCTCCCACAACTAAGGCATCGTCTGCGTATAAAAGGTGAGTGATAACCGGCCCATTATTAGGGGTTGTAATCCCTTTAATCACCCCCACCTCTCTCGCACTATTGAACATACAAGATAAGGCCTCCATAACAACCAAAAAAAGAAACGGAGATAAAGGATCCCCTTGGGCCTTGTCTCATGCCTTTCTCATTTATAAATAAGAAAGTCGGAGCCCCGTTCACCAGTACTGACGAAGAAGCCGATTTGAGAATACCCAATATCAAATTACACCACAAGTTCGAAATGCCCATTTGAAGAAGCGTATTAATCACAAACCTCCAATTGACGTTGTCATACACCTTTTCGAAATCGATTTTATGGAAAAAAGCTTCCGAATTCCTCTTTTTTATCCATGAGATAAGCTCATTAATTATGAGGGGGCCGTCCAAGATGTATCTATCTTTTAAAAACGCAGATTGAGAATCCGAAATTATCCCATCCAAAACTTGTCTCATCCGGTTAGCCATAACTTTAGAAATTGCCTTACTAATAACCCCGACCAAGTTAATAGGCCTATAATTGTTAAGCGACACCGGATCGGTAACTTTGAGAATAAGAGCAATAAACGACGCCCCACTGCCATCACTAATCACACCATTGTTGTGAAACCAAACAAAAATAAATTAAAATAAAAAAATTGTGGTTTGGGTCATGACCACACCCTTAGGGTAGCGGTTTTGAATGATGGATTAGAAGTGACGCTGATGTAGAGGGTCATGGTGACCATGGGGGTCATGACCACACCCTGTAGCCTTAGAGTCTGTAACAACTCTCATGAAAAGTCATATTTATTAAATTAATTTGACCAATAGGAAACCCTAATTGAGACACCCAAGTGATTCTGCACAAACCCTAAAAATTTTCAGAACAATCGGAATCAGGATCAGGGCCCCTAAAACTCAGGGGGGGGGGGTAAAATCCTAGTCACGATTATCTTAAAATCGTGCTGTCAAAAACGAATTATGAAAAACTGTCAAGTCATCAGGCCTAGTCCCAGACGTGGCTACTCTATAAAAATTAGGTGTCCCTTACGGACCGTAAGGGTTATTTGTTACGGTCCGTAAGCCTGGCCAATTTTTCACTATAAATAGCAGGCCTTGGCAATCGCATTTTGGTACTTGAACGACGAAGAAATTCGTTTCGTAGACTGAGATAAGCTCTATTTATCACAATTAACACACACGATTCACTAATCGACGCCGCAATCAGGGTATTAACTCGATCGCTATTACGATTCATTTTCCGATCGATCAATGTACTCAATGGATGTTTAAGTGCTGCCCACATTAGGGTGATGCTTTGTCATTAGTCGTTAATTCGATGGATGTTTAAGCATAGCACTTTGTCATTCGTTGTGAGGGTTGATCTCGTGAGTTATCGTAAATGCTGTATTAAGTTACTAACCGAATTGTGTGCCTGTTATTAAAATTAGGTAAAAAGGCTAATAAGTAGGCTAGGCTCTGCTCAAATTAAATCTGCAATGTGAGTCATTCTCTTTTTATCAAATCTGTTTACAAAAAGTATGTTTATTTTCAAGATTATAATTACAGTGATTAAGTTTATGTAGTCACCAAATTACAGCCGGTATGTGGGGTATTGTGCACATTACTGTTTTTATCACTTTAGGTGGGCGAACCTAATTAATGATACTCGTTACTATTGGGTGAACGGACTCAATAGTAATATGACCACCGTCACCGAAACGAGTCGATGACAAGTACTGTGGGTATTTGGTTGAAATAAACATTGTAATCTCTCTTAATACTGTAAATTATAACAAAGGGGTCGTTTTCATAAATAGAATGATTCACTCAGTATTTCCTGCTGACAAAACCTTTTTCAAACATGTTTCAGGTGATCTGTTGTGATCCAGGAAAAGTGCCGAGAAGCACTAGAAGCTTAAGGAAGTGGCTCAGTATAAAATAAAGAAACATGTTTTGTAAAATAAGCGATTTCTTTGTGAAATCTCAAGATTGTAAATTACCGGGTTTTATCCCGAGTTGTGAAATAAAATAATCGGGAAATATTTCAGTTTTAAAAAGATCCTGAAGAAACTTCCGCTGTTAATTAAATACCACGGGATTTCTGTCCCGGGGCTCCTGAAATGGGTCAAACCGTGTCGGGGGCCGTGACAGAAAAATGTGGTATCAGAGCCACTGATTTAAGCTAATTAAGTATTTAGAAAATACTTAATTTTTATTAATTACTATTTTGTGATTATGTGTTTTATTATCTGACTAATTGTGTACAGTATGGGCAGATCTTTATATGCTAAGCCAATGTAGCAATTAATACAAATCCTTAAATAATTTAACTTAAGGTTTTAGTACCTTTATTATCTACAGTCTAAAAACCTTACCCAGTAAATAAATAAGTAAACCTTAGTATGTTTTAAATTCCAGTTGTTTTACACAGTATGAAATAATATTTAAAAGTTTTTCTATAAAAGTTTGTTATGATTTTTAAAATTAGTAATTATGTGTATTTTGTTAAACAGCATGAGTGACTTGTCTGACGCCCTTCAGAATTTAAATCTGTATCCGGTAATAATAGAGGTTTCCAGAGATTTCAATAGGTATATACCAGACATAGAAGAACCTATAGAATTCAACGCTTCACCTCTCAAGAAATCCAAGCCTAAGAAAATGGAAATTGGGGAAAGCTCTAGGCAAATTGAGGGGTTACCATCTCAGAAAGAGCTAGATCTGATATTGACAAGTTATGATACTATTAAGCCGAGTAATGAAAATGATTTTATTCATTCTCTTGAAACACAAATACCAATGAACTTAGAACCAGCTATTCCAAACCCTTCAATCCACTCGCAAATAGACGAATGGTTGACTAATGAAATACAGTTGCAAAACAATCCTTATAAGCTTTTTCCTCAGTACAATCTAGAAGCTTTACCAAATTCACCAATGAGTAACGAGAAAATGGCTGAACTCCGCCATTTTGACAAAGAACTAGTAGATGCTGGGAATAGGATCCAAGAGATTTTGGGACAGATCTCCTGGACTTACGATAAGAAGGAACGTCGTTACTAGAATACCAATTGACAAAAGATAGGGGGTTTATGGAAATGTAGTGGTGTAATAGTAATAAGTAAAATCAGTCTGTAAAATAACTACAAATAAAACTTTGTAAGATAATAGTATGTATTGATGCATACTATTAAATATAAATGGAAATCGAGAATCGATAGTTTTGGCTATATTGGTGTTATGAACTCTGTATAATTGTTTTGTGTAATTGTTATTTATTTGATACTAATAAATTGTATATATTAATTATCAGATGGAAAACGCTAATAATGAACCAGTTAATGAGATTAATCAATCTGAGCAACAACCGGGGGATCAATATATGACTAGGCAGGATATAGAAAAAATAGTTGCTCAAGGGATAGCCAATGCTATTCCAGCATTTGTTGCTGCTGTTAAAAATCCAATAGAACCGCAACAAATCGTTTCTAGCAAACGTATTTCTGAAGATAACTTCAGTAATAGCGTAAACGGAGGCAATGATCATGTTAATCGTGATAATGAACCACTGCAAGCTCCGCTCCCTAAGAAAATGAAAGCTGCAACACCTGGTTGCACTTATAAAGAATTTCTTGCTTGTAAACCCACTGAGTTTGCAGGCAATGAAGGAGCGATTGCGGCACTGCGTTGGTTAGAGAAAACCGAGGCAGTAATTGCCATAAGTAAATGTGTTCAGGATGATCAGGTCATGTACGCGTCAAACCTTTTTAAAGAAGGGGCGCTAGAATGGTGGAACACGGTGTTACAAGCTAAAGGAAGAAATAGGGCTTATGCCATGAACTGGGAAGAATTTAAGAGTCTTGTAGAAAGAAAATTCTGTCCCGAATATGAAAAAGATCAAATGGCAAATAATTT
Organism: Helianthus tuberosus; assembly: GCA_030545235.1. Taxonomy (NCBI): domain Eukaryota; kingdom Viridiplantae; phylum Streptophyta; class Magnoliopsida; order Asterales; family Asteraceae; genus Helianthus; species Helianthus tuberosus. Next base: position 16,584,168 of record CM060374.1, read on the forward strand.
TTTAAACCATAAAATGATGGGTGTAGATTGTCGCGGTTATACTTCGACATTCTTTGAATATGCTAGAGTGGTACCAACGCTGGCTTCGCCAGAACCGGTACTCATTTCTCGCTATATTTGGGGACTGATTAGTGAAATCAGTAACATCGTTAAAGCTGCGAGACCTCGTACGATTGACGATGCTGTGGAATTAGCCAATACCCTAACTGACGAACTGGTACGCACGCAAGATGAAAATAGGAAGAAGGAATTGGCTCAGAAAATTACCCAAGGATTTCGTATGGGTAATAATAACCGCTTCAAGAGAAAAGGAATAGGGCAATCTTCAAATCTGCCTTTTTTGCAGGAATTGCAGAAAGAAACATTTTGGAAGATGTAGTGTAACCTGCAATTTTTGTAAAATGGTAGGACATCGTGAAGAGGAATGCAGAAAGAAAACAAGAGTCTGCTATAATTGCGGAGAAACAGGACATTTTAGACCAGAATGTCCTAAATTGGTCAAACCAGCAGATAACAAAGCTAAGACAACCGATGGAGCTACTAAGAAGAATGTCCGAGCCTTTCAGTTAACCACTCAGGAAGCCGAGATGATTCCAGATGTGATAGCTGGTACGTTTTTAGTTCACAACATTTACGCCAAAGTATTATTTGACTCTGGTGTAAACCAAAGTTTTATTAATACTTCATTCTGCCAAGCTCTTAATATACCCTTAACCAACATTAGGCAGATTTTTACAGTCGAAACGGCTGATGGGAATTCAGTTAAAATAGATAAGGTTTTGCAAAATGTAGAATTAGAACTTTCAGGTCATAAATTCTTTGCAACTCTATTACCTATGAAATTAGCCGAATTTGATGTTGTGTTAGGAATGGATTGGTTAGTAGCCAACCATGCTCGAATTCTTTGTGATAAGAATTCTATAGAAATTCAGGCACCCACAGGAGAAGTAATTATGATTACAGGAGATAAACCACGTAAGCCCATGAAGTTCATATCAGTAATGAAAGTTGCTAGTTATGAACGAAAGCAAGGAATAGTATATATGATTTCACTAATCATTAATACTAAGGGTAAAGAACTTAAGGAAATTCCTGTAGTCTCAGAATACCCAGAGGTATTCCCAGAAGAATTACCAGGATTACCACTAGATAGGGAGGTAGAATTTAGGATTCATCTAATTCCTGGAACTATACCGATAGCTAAGGCACCTTATCGGTTAGCATCCACATAAATGTAAGAACTGAAAAAGCAATTAGATGAATTACTAAGTAAAGGTTTCATACAACCTAGTTCATCCCCTTGGGGAGCACCAGTGTTGTTTGTAAAGAAGAAGGACAGTTCAATGAGAATGTGTATTGATTATAGAGAATTAAATAAAGTTACTATTAAGAATCGATACCCATTACCTAGGATTGATGATCTTTTTGATCAACTTCAAGGAGCTAGATATTTTTCTAAGATAGATTTACATTCCGGATATCATCAATTGAAGGTACAAGAGGAAGACATACCTAAAACTGCTTTCAGAACTAGGTATGGTCATTACGAGTTTACAGTCATGCCCTTCGGATTAACGAATGCACCTGCAGCATTCATGGACATGATGAATAGAATCTGTAAACCGTATTTGGATAAATTTGTAATTGTCTTTATAGACGATATACTTATTTATTCAAAAAGTCAGGACGAACATTGTCAGCACTTGCATGCACTCTTAACTTTGTTAAGAAAAGAAAAGTTGTACGCTAAATTCTCAAAGTGTGAATTTTGTTACAAGAAGTGCAATTCTCAGGACACATGGTGAATCACGAAGGTATTCATGTAGATCCTGCTAAGATAGAGGCAATTACCAATTGGAAGGTTCCACAATCCGCAATGGAAATTAGAAGTTTTATAGGTTTAGCTGGATATTATAGACGGTTTATTAAGGATTTTTCCAAGATAGCTGTACCATTAACTAAGCTAACCTGTAAAGCCATTAAGTTTGAATGGGGACCTAAACAAGAAGAAGCCTTTAGAATCTTAAAACATAAATTAACCAATGCTCCAATCTTAGCCTTACCAGAAGGAACTGAAGATTTTGAAGTATATTGTGATGCTTCAAAACTAGGATTTGGATGTGTGCTTATGCAACGCAAGAAAGTAATTGCGTATGCTTCAAGGCAATTGAAAAAGCACGAAGAGAACTATACGACTCATGACTTAGAATTAGGAGCCGTAATTTTTGCCCTGAAAATCTGGAGACATTATCTGTACGGAAGTAAGTTTACTATCTATACAGATCATAAAAGTCTAAGATATATATTCGGGCAAAAAGAGTTAAACATGAGGCAAAGGAGATGGATGGAGATCCTAAGTGATTATGACTGTGATATTCAATATCATGAAGGAAAGGCAAATGTAGTTGCAGATGCCTTAAGTTGTAAGTATCATGAGAAGCAACGACGAGTTCGTGCTCTTAGATTAAATCTACAGATAGATTTAATGGAACAATTAAAGAATGTTCAGGAAACAGCAATCAAGGATGATGCTGAAGGAATGAAGGGAAGAATAAAGGAATTAGAACAAGGAGCAGATGGAATTTGGAGATTCCACAAAAAATAGGATTTGGGTACCTAAGCAAGGAGAATTAAGAAATAAGATTTTAGAAGAAGCCCATAAGTCAAGGTATACAATTCATCCAGGAAACAATAAGATGTATCAAGATTTAAGGAAGAATTTCTGGTGGATAGGTATGAAAAAGGATATAGCTAGATATGTTTCTAAGTGTCTTACTTGTTCACAAGTTAAGGCAGAACATCAGAAACCTTCAGGTCTACTACAACAATTAGAAATGCCTGTATGGAAATGGGAACTCATAACAATGGATTTTGTTACTAAGTTACCCAAAACCAGAAAAGGTAATGATGCGATTTGTGTAATTGTGGATCGATTAACCAAATCTGCTCACTTTCTGCCTATGAAAGAAACCTTTAGCATGGAAAGATTGGCAAAGTTGTATGTAGATGAAATTGTATCTCTACATGGAGTTCCACTCTCCATTGTATCAGATAGAGATAGTCGTTTCACTTCTCATTTCTGGAAAAGTTTCCAAGAAGCAATGGGAACTCGACTAAACCTAAGCACGGCATATCATCCACAAACAGACGGGCAAAGTGAAAGGACAATCCAAACTCTAGAAGACATGCTCCGAGCATGTGTGATAGATTTTGGTGGAAACTGGGATGATCACTTACCATTAATTGAATTCTCTTATAACAATAGTTATCATTCAAGCATCGAAGCTGCCCCATTTGAAGCACTGTATGGAAGAAAGTGCAGAACTCCAGTTTTTTGGGCAGAACTAGGAGAAAGTCAATTGTCAGGTCCTGAAATAGGGCAAGAGACGACCGACAAGATTACTCAAATCAAGGAAAGGCTGAAGACTGCTCGAGATCGCCAGAAGAGTTATGCAGATAATAGATGCAAGCCGTTAGAATTCGAAGTTGGAGACAGAGTACTGTTGAAAGTTTCCCCTTGGAAAGGAGTTGTTAGATTTGGTAAGAAAGGAAAGCTAAGTCCAAGGTATGTAGGACCATTTCCAGTAATCCAACGTATAGGACCAGTTGCTTATCGTTCACATCTACCAGAAGAGTTAGCTGGAGTGCATGATGTATTTCATGTATCCAATCTCAAGAAGTGTCTATCAGACGAATCTTTGGTAGTACCTCTCCAAGATATAGAGGTAAACGAAAAATTAAAATTTGTAGAGAATCCTCTTCAGATAGAAGACAGAAAAGTGAAGTTTCTCAAGCACAAACGACTAGTGCTAGTTAAAGTCAAGTGGGATTCGAAACGAGGACCCGAATACACTTGGGAGCTGGAATCAGAAATGAAGAGAAAGTATCCTCAATTATTTCAGTAAATATCGAGGACGAGATTTTTATTAAGGTGGGGAGAATGTAACAACTCTCATCAAAAGTCATATTTATTAAATTAATTTGACCAATAGGAAACCCTAATTGAGACACCCAAGTGATTCTGCACAAACCCTAAAAATTTTCAGAACAATCGGAATCAGGATCAGGGCCCCTAAAACTCAGGGGGGGTAAAATCCTAGTCACGATTATCTTAAAATCGTGCTGTCAAAAACAAATTATGAGAAACTGTCAAGTCATCAGGCCTAGTCCCAGACGTGGCTACTCTATAAAAATTAGGTGTCCCTTACGGACCGTAAGGGTTAATTGTTACGGTCCGTAAGCCTGGCCAATTTTTCACTATAAATAGCAGGCCTTGGCAATCGCATTTTGGTACTTGAACGACGAAGAAATTCGTTTCGTAGACTGAGATAAGCTCTATTTATCACAATTAACACACACGATTCACTAATCGACGCCGCAATCAGGGTATTAACTCGATCGCTATTACGATTCATTTTTCGATCGATCAATGTACTCAATGGATGTTTAAGTGGTTAATTCGATGGATGTTTAAGCATTAGGGTGATGCTTTGTCATTAGTGGTTAATTCGATGGATGTTTAAGCATAGCACTTTGTCATTCGTTGTGAGGGTTGATCTCGTGAGTTATCGTAAATACTGTATTAAGTTACTAACCGAATTGTGTGCCTGTTATTAAAATTAGGTAAAAAGGCTAATAAGTAGGCTAGGCTCTGCTCAAATTAAATCTGCAATGTGAGTCATTCTCTTTTTATCAAATCTGTTTACAAAAAGTATGTTTATTTTCAAGATTATAATTACAATGATTAAGTTTATGTAGTCACCAAATTACAGCCGGTATGTGGGGTATTGTGCACATTACTGTTTTTATCACTTTAGGTGGGCGAACCTAATTAATGATACTCGTTACTATTGGGTGAACGGACTCAATAGTAATATGACCACCGTCACCGAAACGAGTCGATGACAAGTACTGTGGGTATTTGGTTGAAATAAACATTGTAATCTCTCTTAATACTGTAAATTATAACAAATGGGTCGTTTTCATAAATAGAATGATTCACTCAGTATTTCCCGCTGACAAAACCTTTTTCAAACATGTTTCAGGTGATCTGTTGTGATCCAGGAAAAGTGCCGAGAAGCACTAGAAGCTTAAGGAAGTGGCTCAGTATAAAATAAAGAAACATGTTTTGTAAAATAAGAGATTTCTTTGTGAAATCTCAAGATTGTAAATTACCGGGTTTTATCCCGAGTTGTGAAATAAAATAATCGGGAAATATTTCAGTTTTAAAAAGATCCTGAAGAAACTTCCGCTGTTAATTAAATACCACGGGATTTCTGTCCCGCGGCTCCTGAAACGGGTCAAACCGGGTCGGGGGCCGTGACAGAGTCCTTTTGCTAGTTATAAAGATAATCATTATCAGTTAAATTGAATTGCGATTCTGAATTCTGTGCGTATATTTTTGCTTTTGGTTCAAACATTGCTCTTGATTGAATAACATTTAACTTCCACTATTGAAACTTATTAAAGGAAAGAGTTCTATATTCATCTATTTGTTACTGACGAATGAAGATATTTAGGATTTCAAACATTATTTTGAGAAAGTATATATGATTACATTTTAACCTTACTTAGGACATTTTATATATATGTTATGTGCTATATACTATACGTTGCAGAAAACATACTTCAGTGTTCAAGCATTCATATATCACACATTACTCTAATTCAACAATAATGTGCTTAATTTCGATGAAAAATAACATTCAAGCATTCATATATCCAAAATTGGGCCATTTTGGTAAAAACCATCATTGAGGTCATTGTTATAGTCATGATCTTTGTCTTGGAAATGCACGTAGATGTAGTCATGCTAGTAAAAGCAAGTAATTGCTATGCTCCATTAGATCATAATATCTAAAGATAGAAACGACAAAAAAGGGTAAATTGTATTTTACGTCCTTTAAGTTTCACAATGCTTCTCATATCATGTATATATATTATTGTTTTAATATTGTTTTAAACTATATGGTACATAATTGTGTCATCTCCATTGAGATTCGCTTAAAGAAAATAGAATAAAAGTGAATATGATGAATCAAGTTCATTGGACATAATTTGATCAAAATGCTTCAAATTTATACAACTAAATGGATTTTATGAGTTGTTATTCAAGTAGATGAAATTCGATATCTATGCATTACATTTGATGTATCTGACTTTTATTCATATTCAATTCATGAGGCCAACATGAAACTAAAAAAATATAGATGTGCTCATGTGCCTAAGGTGTAAGTGCACACCAAGAGAAGAGAGATGTTTGCAATGACTACCATAAGAATTGAAGCCACCCTTATCTCCAAAAGGGCCTAAAACTTCGTTTGTACTTTCTTTGATTAGGGTCGCAAAGTTCACTTACTTTATGGCCTTGCCGCCTTTTTCTAGCGGAAGCCAAGTGCTTGAAAAGCACGCTAAGAAATGCTGCTTAGCCTTTATGTGCAACAATCCACTAGTTGTGGAAGATAGGGTTATCAATACAAGTTGTTTGTGAAGAAATCGATCAAAATGCTTTTCCGGTCAGGCAAGGTTAGAGCATAACATTTTAATTACAACTTCTATTAATGAACTTTTTGCTTTTCTAACTATAAACTGTTAGATATTATGTCTGGTTCGATAAGTCAACGCTGCCGACCGGGTCTTGACCCGTAAGAGTTACACCTTGGGCAACGAACTAAAATCCACTTAACCTGTTTAACTGGTAATTACGAACAACATACGAGACAGATTATAATTATATTTATGATTATAAGCGGGTATTAACTGAGAGACGGGTACATGGACCGGGTGACACGGGTATTCTCACCCTACGCCACTTGTCACGCACCTAACATATTAGCCAATGGCAACACATGCACCTAACATACTTCCAGCCGCTGCCAGCCGCCATCTGCCGTTGCTGTTGCCGCCGGCTGCCGCCGCAGTTTGCCGCCGCCTCCTTCGTCGCGTTTCGTTGGTTCGTTTACTAGCACTTGTTCGTTGAACCTCGGTGTCTCGATCGGTTAGTCATTAACCGAGGTATAATTTTTCTCATCGGTAGTTATATAATTTACTGTGCTCGTATTCGCATGTAACCAATTCCTGTCGGGTTTCGTTTTGTTGATCATTAGTTTATATTTCCTTTGCGTTTTATTAATTAACTCATTTAATTAATTAAATATTATTTATTGAACCAGGTTTTTGATAAATAAAATTTTGACCGATCACCACGGAAACCCAACAGTGGTATCAGAGCCTTGGTTACAACATACGAGTCGGTACCGGTCCTTTTAACCAGAATTAGAACACAAACTTTATTTATTTAAAGTTTTTTATCTAAGTATTTTTAAGGACACTTTATTTTTGGTCAATATTTTATTTGTTTTGCTTGACCAAAATATTGCTCGGTTTATTTTGTGATTGTTGTGTGATATGTAAATAAGCCCCGACCTTGTTTTGTAGTTTATATTTTATTCGGTTTTGTAATTATTATTTTTGGCCACCGAGACGGTTCAAAGTTGTAATAGATAGGCCTTTTGTCTTTGTTGTATTTACTTGTTAAATATTGTTGATACGAAGACCCGAAGAAAAAACCAAATGCCAAGAGGAGTCTTGGAGTTAGTGGGAGTTGCTCAAGACAACAAGATACACTCAAGTCCATCCTTGTGGTTGTTTGTTTGTTGTGACCCCGTGACCTGTTTGATCTTGCTATTAGGCTCTAGCAAGATCGAACAATTTTGGCCATATGGATTTACATATTTATCTTGCTATTGTGGTTGCTTTTATCTTATAAATTGTTATAACGTAACCAACCTAAATACCAATATGATTTTAAAAGGAGTTTTAAAATATTAAAAAAATCACATTAAAACAAATTCTAAATTGTTTTTATAACTTGTTAAAGTTTTTGTTATAAAACAAAGGTTGTTTTGAAACAAATAATAACCAATTAAGTTTTGCAAATTAAACTAGTTTTTATTTTCCAAAACTATTAACTTAATAGTTTTCTATTAACTTAAAATTGGTTATTCCAAGTCGCGACAAACTTAGCTTTATAGGTTATCTAAAACTAATTGTCCCGAGAGGCGAAAGGGTTTTTGGTTATGTCGCAAATTTAATATCTAAATTAAAACCGACTATAACGACCCTATTTGGTAAAAATTAAAATCAATAGTCTATGCCATCCTACTACTAGTAACACTTGGGGCATAATGCGAACCATCAGTGTTGGAGCCACAACACAGCACTTGGTGTCTAGTTTATCCTTCCAAGGTGCAAGGGCTTCGTCGACACATCCGACCCTTCCACATGTGACTGTTAAAGGACGACAATTACTTTTCTTCTCGTGTTACGTGCCCCAGCTATCTCGAGAACAAAAGTGGCATAGATGAGGCCAAACATATCAATGCAAGGACAATAGGTTATCCTCGCAGTCTCATAAACCTCGGGAGTTGTGCTTTTCTCACAATTGACAATCGTTGTCAGTCCGCTTGAACCTCTTGCTAATGTTGCATGCCCTAGCTGCCTTTAGAAAGAGCTTCTAACCGGATTCTCATTCCTTATCGTCTCACCTCACGAAATAAGGAGATAAACATCGAAAATACTAATTAATATCACCTTGCTTATATATAACAAATGTCTAATGAAAACAACTCCTTCATTCTCAAGTCTATACTTGAAAGGAAATAAAAATTTGAATAACACCAACCTTCTCGAATGGCACCGCAATCTGAGAATAGTTCTCAAGATGAAGGAAAAGCTGTATATCTTAGATGGCCCAGTCCCTACCGAGCCTGAAAGTAATTCTATTACTGCTCGCAAAGCACTGGAGAAACATAACGAGGATGCAGTTGAGGTAGCCTGCCTTATGAAAGCCACCATGTCTTCTGAACTTCAGAAGAACATGGAAGATAATGATGCTTATGACATGATCATGCAACTGAAAGGCATGTGATGTGTGCTAAACAGACTATAAAAATTTACTAAACAAGACTCTCTAAGCTAGACACGAAAAAGCTTTAAATTTATAACTAAGACTCGATCTAAAACTAAACCACACAACCGGCAATTGTACCGGTCAATGCAGTATAGCCTAAGTAAGTCCGAGTGTCGAACCACAGACTCTATAGATCACGAATACTAGACTCTAATAGACACTGACTGACACGACTAAAACTTGTTTATTTGTTTTGGGGGGGGTTACTGAAAATCTAGGAAATCTATATTAAACTAATAAATTAAACTAAAACTAGACTAAAAACGAATAAAGGCTGTGAGCTTTTCTTCTATGAGAACTGGACCACCTAGACAAGAATCCTGGATTGTTTTTAAGAAATTACCGATTAAGTTAAATGCACGAGTTATGGAACCGGGATCTTATAATACTAAACCTATTAAGAACCATCGAGGCCCCTCGACCCTTCTCAAGGAGAAACCTGTGGCACTACCTAGGTCGTTAATTCTACCGGTTATTAGACTTCTTCCCAGTTATCTAATTATTATGTAAGCACCCTAATATTGATCTATTCTTTCCCAATCCTAGATCTAGGGTAGTTTGAAGTAATAGATTTGACTTGATAGACTAATAAGACCGACAGGTAAACCAAGACATAACCTTTCCCAAGGCCTATCTAAAGCAATTCGCCGGGTAAGACCTACCAATAGTCCCTCACTTCCCAGGTATTAGAACTAGTAGAACACTAAGACTTAGCAAATTATTAGCACTTACTTCTAGGGGTTATTGCGCAATTCTCCCTAAAGAGTGAAGGTTTTCTAACGTGATATAGACACTCACCGAAACCCTAAACCCTAATATGACTCTACGTTGTGATATAGACCGTCACTAAGAATCATATGAAGCAAGTAATAACAATAAACCAAATAAAAGTATGCATACACATCAAACCATTAAATCAAACCTCTTACTAAACACAATCACCCATAACAATCATACAAATAACGAAAACGGTAAAAATCTTTATATTAATCCATTCATCAAGTCTAGGTGGTTTATAAATTTAGCCAAGCATACTAATAAGTGAAAACAATCCACAGAAGTTCAACAAAGAATTCATGATAACAAGTTTCGTGATGAAAAATCAAGAATAAAGAACTAGAAAACCCGATTAGATCTTCAAGTCTTCTTCCCCGAACTCGTATCGATGATTCCTATGCTTCAAAATCTCCGAAATTGCTCCAAGATTGCTCAACAATTGCCCAAGAAGTCCCCAAAATCGAACTAGGGTTTCTTTCAAGCTTAAGATGTATTTATATCACTTTTTTCTAACACCCCTTTATTAAATTCGAATAAATCTGCTAGCAACAGCCTTCTGGCGGGGCGCCACCCACTTAGGAATGGGTGGCGGGGTGCCACCTTGTTTTTTTCTCATGTACTACATTCAGTCTCTCGCCGGGTGCCAGAAAACTTCCCATGGGGTGCCAGAGAGTGATTTTCAGCCTTTTAACTCTATTTCAACTCCCCGGCCTTTCTAACATGCTCCAAGACTTGACACTTCGATGTTTTGACTCGTTTCACTCGGTTTCCCGCATATTTAAGCATCAAGGCCTGCAAAACACGATTTAATCAATAGCATGCGCATTCTAACGAAAAACAAAACTAAATGTAATGAAAACTATACAAACTTTACATGAATAAAAGATGTATTTTGCAATACATCAAACATCCCCACACTTACTCTTTTTTCGTCCTCGAAAAAGAATTATGCAACGGAATCAGAAACAAATAATCACTCGGGTCACAAGCATAGGTATAATTAATTAAAAACCAAGACTTGCGTTAGCCGCGATTGCGAATATACTTGTCCACTTTAAACCCGAATCCAATCCTAAGCCCTTATCATGTGAATTTAATTTAAGTGCGGTCAGTCTACCTAGGGTCTCACACTAGAATCTACGGTCCACCTACTCCCACCTCAAGCTTATAGGACTAAAAGAACGATCACTGGACCAATTCCTAACCGTCTTATATCAAAACCAAAAGAGTTTACAATCAACTTTTTTTTTTCTTTTTTCTATATTTGCTTTTTTTTTTCTTTCATTCGTGAGTCTAGACGATGCTTTCCCTAACCAAGAGGTATTCCGGCTGTAGAGTCGCTATCCCCAACCACAGATTACTTAGGTTTCGGTACTTTTATTCGGCAAGTCGATTTCACACATCCCAGAGGCATTCCGGCTGTAGAGTCGCTATCCCCAACTCGGATTACATAGACCTGTGTTACTTTCATTTAGTTTCTAGCTCACTTTTTATTCTATTTTTTTTTTCTGATCACAAACTCTAATGGTTTTAACTTATAACGGTGCCCCTTATACTATTATCGGCAGTTTTGATTTCCCATATTTCCCAGGCGAAAACCCACTAGCAGACCGACAATTAAGGTATATTAGATCAAAGGGACTTAAAACCAAACCCGGGCCTATCCACATATCCCAAACTATACGCAAACTCGGTTTATTATAATCTCATATTATTATTATTCGAACCCGAGCAAAAATTCATTTTTTCTATCATTTTCCGCTTTAATTGCAAACTTCTTTTTTATTCGAAAGACATTTCTGATTTTTTCAATTTTTTTTATTTTTTTTGTATTTTTCATATTATGACTCAAGACTCACTAACTAAGACCTAAACGACAATTTCCCATCCCCACACTTAAGGATTGCATTGTCCCTAATGCAAAGACGGAAACTAACAATAAATAAGCAAGAAATAAAATACACAGAGAGTTGGAAAAGACTTAGCTGGTTAGGACAAAAGTCAGTGCCAGCCGTACGAGTCTTTAATCCAACGAACGATCGTATAGCATTTCATTCGCGATCGCTGCCTAGCCTGCTTGGGTTTATAAAGATGGCAGTTCCGAAATCACCCGAATGGAGATTGAGTACGGGTGGTACAATCCAAACCTGCACAAACAAAGCAAAACAAAGCCCAACGCAGTACCGACTCTAAAAATGACTCAAAAACTACTAATTTAGACTCATGATACAAAATAAAAGACTCAAAATACAAACTCTACAAATGGGTAGCAACTTCTCACATACTTATGGGGGATCATAGAGATGCAGCTCACCTCCAAACACAAACTCACGGACTGTAGCACCATTATACCTATCATTGCCCAAATCGCCCCAAACACTCTTATCTCTCTCACCACCTCTCAACTCCTCACCTGGCGGTTTGAATCTAGACTCTCCATATCGAACTCTATCCCCACACTGAGCTTTGCTCAGTATCTCTATCCTAGATTCTAAACGCACCACTCTCTCCTCTAATTCCTCTACTTTCCTATCTGGTGGGTCCCCACACTTGAGTCCTATTACCTTCTCTAGACTCAGATCACTCACCACCTTTTCCTCATCTCTCTCGTCCTTCTCACACTCCCCCACTAACGATACCGCTTCCACTCTATCACTAGGCCCTTTCGAATTCATAACCTTAAAAACTACTGATTCCTCGCCCGCTCTAAGTGTGATGGTGCCTAAAGAGACATCTATGAGAGCTTTAGCGGTGTTCAAAAACGGGCGTCCTAAAATTAACGGTACGTTTTCATCGGCTTCCATGTCAAGAATGACGAAATCGGCCGGAAAAACGAACTTGTCAACCTTAACTAGCAAATTCTCAACTATGCCCCTCGGGTGTTTCACGGACCTATCAGCTAAGGATAATGTCATTCGAGTAGGTGAAAGCTCGCCTAAGTCTAGCTTCTTGTAAAGAGAAAAGGGCATCAAATTGATGCTAGCACCTAGGTCAGCTAAGGCTTTAGTATTTGTGTTACTACCGAATAGACAAGGAATAGTGAAAACACCGGGATCGGTAAGCTTTTGAGGAAGCTTATTTGAGACAATGGCTGAACACCCTCCATGCAACGGGACATTCAACAACTCACCTAATTTCTCCTTATTCCTAAGAAGGTCCTTCAAAAATTTTGCATATTTCGGCATGGACTGGAGTGCCTCAATGAAAGGAAGATTAATCTTCAATTGCTTGAAGATATCTAGAAAGTGCCCGTATTCCCTTGAGTATTTTTGGTTCTTAAGACGTGAGGGAAACAGAACATACGCGTGATTCACATAGGGTGAAGGTCTAACGTCTATGGGTTTTTTCTCAACTTTCTTCTCACTTTGAGACTCACCGGGCTGTGCGGTACTTGCTTGGCTTAGCCTCTTTTGCACTTTGCCGGGAGCCTCCATCTCAATCACTTCATCTATTATATCTCCATCCTCATCAACCTCTCTCTCTTCAACACTGGGATTCCCTACGGTTCTGCCACTACGAGTGGTAATGGCTTTTACATGAGCATTCGGGCTAGGCTGGGTGTTAGCTGCAAACTGACCGGGTAATCTTTCATCTAACTTTCTAGATATATCACCTACAACCCTAGAAAGGTCTTGGACCGCAGCTTGGTGATTCTTAAGCATGAGGTCATGTTCACTAAGTTTCTTTTGGGTATTTTGATCCCTAACAATTAGTTGACTCATCATGGACTCCATTCTTTCCATGCTACCCCCTAAATCGAAACTTGAACCTTGACCTGTTTGAACCTGGCTACTTGACCCTCCATCCTTAACCTGCCCATTTAAACCCCCACCGAAGAGCGAACCTAGACCTCTATTTGGATTTTGAGCTATTTGAAAACCAGGGGGTCCATTTGAGCGAAAATTGTTATTATTATTATTAAAGTTATTATTATTACTTCGCCAACCCGAACCAACATTATTATTACCAAACCCACTAGATTGACCTCTACCGAAACCTCCTCCTACGAAATCAACTTGCTCCTCACCAACTAGCAATGGACACGCACTCGTGTCGTGACCCCCTCAACAATACTCACATTTATCTACCTTAGCTCTAATCTCCTTGAGCTCTCGAGTTATGTTTTCCAACACAACGGCCAAACTAGGGTCCATGGTGACATGGTTCACCCCACGGGCGGGTGCACTAGTAGTGGTATTTGAATTACCACTTAGATACCGCTGATTGGCTCGCGATTGAGATTGAGATTGGGCAAATGCCTCAAAACGTTCTAAACACTCAGCAACAGTAAGAATACCCATCATATGCCCCCCCGCATTAGTATCGAACCTATCCCTAGTCTCTTGGGTAAGACCGTTATAGAATTTCTCACATAAAGCCCAATCGGAAAGACCATGCTGGGAGCAACGAGCACAAAGGTTTTAGAAACGCTCCCAAGCAAGGTAGTAAGGCTCGTCGGGCTCCATGCGGAAGGAGTGGATTTGGTCCCTAAGACGTAAGGCTTTTGCGGGCGGGAAATACTTATTCAAAAAGGCTTGACGAAGCCCCACCCAAGTGGTAAAAGTGCCGGTTGGTTGAGAGTCCAACCAAGTAGCCGCACGGCCAGCTAGTGAAAACGGGAAAAGCTGTAAGTAAGTGGCATCATTGGGTGCACCGTGAAGGCTAAAGGTGGCTATGATACAGGAGAAACGGTTAATGTGGGTCGGGGCGTCCTCATCATCCCGACCATGGAACTGGATGTTGTTTGTGATGGCCTGCATGGCATAAGATGGAATCTGCCATGAGTTCTCGCTAACTATGGGTGGAACGGTAATGGGTGAAGCAAGGCCGGTGAAATTCTGAGTGGCCTGCTGATGGACAGTTTGCCTAGCGTTGGCCATTGGTTCTAAGTTTTCTGGATTGCTAGAGGCACTAGAAGTAGGACTATTGGGTGGAGAAACCTTAGGTGAGGTTTTAGGTGAATGGTTTGGCGAAGGTGGTGGTGTAGGAGGTGGGGTGGGTAACGGGGTGGAATCGAAATTAGGGAAACGAGACGAAGATGTAGAAGTAACTTGTGGGCCTTCGCCCAATTGAGATGATGACTGCTTGACTGGTGGTGGTGGTCCGTGCGATCGCAGATGTGGCATCCACTACGAGCAAAAACCTGAACACAAGAAAAGCAAACAATAGTTACTACGACTCAAGATGAAAAGAAAAGACACAAAACAAAGTAAACACGTAGCACGTATTTGTCAAGTAAATCTATCAAAGCTAATGAACGCAATTACCAAGAGTCCCCGGCAGCGGCGCCAAAAACTTGATGTGTGCTAAACAGACTATAAAAATTAACTAAAAAAGACTCTCTAAGCTAGACACGAAAAAGCTTTAAATTTATAACTAAGACTCGATCTAAAACTAAACCACACAACCGGCAAGTGTACCGGTCAATGCAGTATAGCCTAAGTAAGTCCGAGTGTCGAACCACAGACTCTATAGATCACGAATACTAGACTCTAATAGACACTGACTGACACGACTAAAACTTGTTTATTTGTTTTGGGGGGGGGGGGGGTTACTGAAAATCTAGGAAATCTATATTAAACTAATAAATTAAACTAAAACTAGACTAAAAACGAATAAAGGCTGTGAGCTTTTCTTATATGAGAACTGGACCACCTAGACAAGAATCCTGGATTGTTTTTAAGAAATTACCGATTAAGTTAAATGCACGAGTTATGGAACCGGGATCTTATAATACTAAACCTATTAAGAACCATCGAGGCCCCTCGACCCTTCTCAAGGAGAAACCTGTGGCACTACCTAGGCCGTTAATTCTACCGGTTATTAGACTTCTTCCCAGTTATCTAATTATTGTGTAAGTACCCTAATATTGATCTATTCTTTCCCAATCCTAGATCTAGGGTAGTTTGAAGTAATAGATTTGACTTGATAGACTAATAAGACCGACAGGTAAACCAAGACATAACCTTTCCCAAGGCCTATCTAAAGTAATTCGCCGGGTAAGACCTACCAATAGTCCCTCACTTCCCAGGTATTAGAACTAGTAGAACACTAAGACTTAGCAAATTATTAGCACTTACTTCTAGGGGTTATTGCGCAATTCTCCCTAAAGAGTGAAGGTTTTCTAACGTGATATAGACACTCACCGAAACCCTAAACCCTAATATGACTCTACGTTGTGATATAGACCGTCACTAAGAATCATATGAAGCAAGTAATAACAATAAACCGAATAAAAGTATGCATACACATCAAACCATTAAATCAAACCTCTTACTAAACACAATCACCCATAACAATCATGCAAATAACGAAAACGGTAAAAATCTTTATATTAATCCATTCATCAAGTCTAGGTGGTTTATAAATTTAGCCAAGCATACTAATAAGTGAAAACAATCCACAGAAGTTCAACAAAGAATTCATGATAACAAGTTTCGTGATGAAAAATCAAGAATAAAGAACTAGAAAACCCGATTAGATCTTCAAGTCTTCTTCCCCGAACTCATATCGATGATTCATATGCTTCAAAATCTCCGAAATTGCTCCAAGTTTGCTCAACAATTGCCCAAGAAGTCCCCAAAATCGAACTAGGGTTTCTTTCAAGCTTAAGATGTATTTATATCACTTTTTTCTAACACCCCTTTATTAAATTCGAATAAATCTGCCAGCAACAGCCTTCTGGCGGGGCGCCACCCACTTAGGAATGGGTGGCGGGGTGCCACCTTGTTTTTTTCTCATGTACTACATTCAGTCTCTCGTCGGGTGCCAGAAAACTTCCCATGGGGTGCCAGAGAGTGATTTTTCAGCCTTTTAACTCTATTTCAACTCCTCGACCTTTCTAACATGCTCCAAGACTTGACACTTCGATGTTTTGACTCGTTTCACTCGGTTTCCCGCATATTTAAGCATCAAGGCCTGCAAAACACGATTTAATCAATAGCAGGCACATTCTAACGAAAAACAAAACTAAATGTAATGAAAACTATACAAACTTTACACGAATAAAAGATGTATTTTGCAATACATCAGCATGTTTCAGAAACAAGCCTGACATGAGCGATATGACACCATGAAACAACTCATAAGCTGTAAAATGCTAGAAGGATCATGTATCAGTACTCATGTGCTAAAGATGAAAGGATAAATTGACCAAATGAACAAACTTGGTTATTCCACAAAAACCCAACCAAGTTCTAATGGCCATGTATGGTGGTGTTAAGAAGCCCACTAATGAGAAAAGGAAACATAAAGGCAAAGGCAAGAGAAAAGTTGTTGTTACTGCCAGAAATGGCACCAACAACAATCATGTTGCAAAACCACACCCTTCTAGGAGCGGCAGTGCTTTGAATGCAACCAATGGGCACTGGAAGGGAAACTGCCCATAGTATCTAGCCAAGCTGAATATGAACAAGGCCAATAACTTTGGCACTTCTTCCGATATTATCATTTATGTTATCGAACTTTTCACTGTTTCGAACAACACATGGGTATTTGATACCGGATGTGGTTACCACATCGTTAATGTCTTGCAAGAGCCTGAAAAGTGAAAGAAACTGAAACAAGGCCACCTGGAAACTCATAGCTGGTAATAGAAAGAGAGTTCCAGTTCTTGCAACTGGAACATTTTTGTTTTTCATGTTCCCATGGCCTTGTAGTTACTTTAAATAACTGCTTATATGCATCTGGTTTGACCAGAAACATTATTCCAGTTTCTTCACTGTTTGAACAAGGATTCAATTCAAGTACGTTTTAAATGGTTCTTCTATTATAGCCTACTTGAATGATGTCTTTTATTTTGAGGCTAAACCTCGAAATGGTATTTATGAGATTGATGTTCAAACAAGTAGTAACACATATCATCTTTCTAAGCGTAACAAAGCTGGCATAAATGAAACATATTTATGGCAGTGCAGACTTGGCCACATAAGTAAGGCACGCATAAAATGGCTCCAGTCCAAGGGGATTCTTGAATCCACTAGACATGACTCCTTTGATGATTGCGAATCTTGCTTAACTGGCAAACTCATAAAGCACCCATTCACCGATGTTGGTAAACGGATCAATGGTTTTCTAGAACTCATTCACATGATGTATATGGCCCTTTCAGAACCATGACTAGAAACCATGACTAAAAACGATGACTAAAAACCAGATTGATAGAAAGATAAAAGTACTTCGATCACATCGAGGTAGTGAATATCTCAGCTTTGAATTTCTCAATCATCTAAAAGAGTGTGGAATAGTTTCACAACCTTCTCCACCTGGCACACCCCAACTTAAGGGCATGGTGAAAGGTGAAATCGAACTCTACTTGATATGGTTCGATCGATGATGTGTAGAACTAACTTGCCTCACTCCTTTTGGGGACATGCTCTTATGATCGCTACCCGTATTGTCAATTTGGCTCCAACTAAAAGGTAAACAAAACCGCCATATGAGATATGGCATGGGCGTAAACCCGATTTGGAATACCTTAGAGTATGGGGATGTGATGCATACATCACAAGTGATTCTGATGATAAGCTCGATCCTCGAGGTGAAAAGGTTGTTTTCGTCGGATACTATAAAAGAAGCGGATATTATTTCTACCATCCTGATGCAAATGTGATTTCCATCAAACGGAATGGACACTTTCTCAAGGAGGAACTTCTTAATTGAGAAACTGGAAATAATGTGGTTGATCTTGAAGAAATTCAAGAACCACAAACAACCGCTAGTGTAGTCGGACTATCTAATCAACAAGTAGTTGTTGCCAATGAAACAGACATAAAACACAAGCGTTTGCAGAAATAGTAGAATTCGCAAAACTCTGATAGATGTCTATGGCATCTAAAAGGTCCCGAAGTCTTATTAGTAGCTGAGTCTAATGACGAACCAACTAACTACAAATCTGCAATCTTAGATTCAGAATCTGAGAAATGACAAGAAGCCATGAACGTCGAGATGCAATCTATGCAAGACAAGAAAGTATGGGACTTGGTTGATCTACCCCCGAATCTCGGGTAGTAGGGAGCAAATGGATTTCAAGAGAAAAACCGATATGCATGGAAATGTGCACACCTATAAAGCACGGCTAGTTGCGAAAGGTTTCATTCGAACTCAAAGTATTGACTATAATTAGACCTTCTCGCTCGCTGCTATGATTAAATCAATCAGGATATTGCTTGCCATAATTGCGTATTGTGATTACGAAATATGGCAAATGGATGTCAAAACCGCCTTTCTTAATAGACATCTCTCTGAAGATGTCTATATGGTTCGGCCTAAAGGTTTCCTCGATCCTAAATATCCAACTAAGGTGTGCAAACCCAATAAGTCCAATTATGGACTTAAGCAAGCGTCTCGTCGCTGCAATCTTCATTTTGACCAGAAGATCAAAGAGTTTGGTTTTATCAAGAATGAAGATGGGCTTGTGTTTACAGAAAGGTTAGTGGGAGCACCATATCATTCCTCATCCTGTATGTGGATGATATACTAATCATTGGAAATAAACATCCATATGCTTAACGAAGTTAAACACTATTTGGGATCTTGCTTCGCAATGAAAGATCTTGGAGAAGCTGCTTACAATCTGGGATTGAAGATCTATAGGGATAGATCTAAGCGGCTTCTAGGGCTAAGTCAAAGAACGTACATAGACAAAATGATGACACGCTTCAAGATGGAAAACTCCAAGAAAGGAGGTGTTCCTATGACTAAAGGAACCGTGTTGAACAAATCGCAATCTCCTTCAACGGACATTGAAACTAAGCAAATGGAAGCAGTTCCATATACTTCAGCGATGGGTTCAATCATGTATGCTATGTACTAGACTTAACGTCTCGTATGCTTTAAGCATGACCAGTCGTTTTCAGCACAGTTTTGGCATTGCCCATTGGACTGCAGTAAAGAACATTCTGAGGTACTTGAGAAGAACCGAAGATATGTTCTTGGTGTTTGGAGGAGTGGAAGGGGAGCTCACTGTAACAGTGTTACACTGATGCTGGCTTCCAAAGTGACCGAGATGATTCTCGCTCACAATTAGGATTCGTATTCACTCTCAATGGAGGAGCTGTCTATCGGAAAAGCTCCAAACAGAGTATAGTGGCAGATTCAGCCACCGAATCCGAATGTATAGTTGCATCAGATGCTGCGGAAGAATCTGCTTGGATGAAGTAGTTCATCAACGACCTCGATATGGTTTCAAGTATTTAGAAACCAATCTAGGTGTTATGTGATAACACAGAAACCATTGCTCAAACCAAGGAGCAGATCACAGGGTTAAGCACATTCTAAGAAAGTTCCACTATATACGGGAAATACTGGAACGAGGAGACATCTTAATAAGCAAAATAGACACAGATCAAAACCTAGGAGACCCGTCACTAAACTGATGACTCAGGACAAACTATCGGTCTTAGATTGGATAACCATTTGTTTTGATTTAGTATTTGGATGTACGAACATTCAAACAATTGTACCTTTTGAATTCAACTTTTGATTTACTAGCTAAATGCAAAGTTTGAATCTTACAACTATGTTCGATTTTGATACGTTTAATCCATGAATCTTGTATTCTAAATTATCCGTAGTCGGTTAGACTCGTGGGAACGACTCTGAATCAAGACTATTATGACTTTGGACTCAAGGGGTTGACTTCCAAACTCACAAACCTCATTATGAATGACGTTGGATGTAACTCGCATCAAATCATCTTCATGGATCATGGTCATAAGATGTATTTGATTTAGGTATACTCATTTAGTATCCTCTGACCTGAGATACATACTAGAACTTTCGTTTACTAAAGACTATTCTTTGATTAGTGTCCAACGCTGTCGCGTAACTGCCAGTCATAGAGGCATTGGTTGGGAGTGGTTCTGAAGTTCACTGGGAGTTGTATGTAGTCAAGATGGGATTCTGTACTCTTACATTATATGTAATAGTTAGACATCTGGGCGCCCTCGTTGATTCAAACTGGTGAAGTGTAAGGCATTACCCAAACTTACTGTGTGTTTGATTGGACCACTTTGATTCTATGAACGAGAACGATAATGATTGAACGCCATGTGAGATTGAATCTGATCCATGTCTCATTGTTCAATTGATGTCTTTTACAGAAAGGATAGATGACGAGAATTGCCATAAGTCTACTTTATTCATGTAGCAAGCCGTTGCTGAAAAGAAGATACCTTGGTTAATGACTTTAAAGTGTCATGACCTGTTGGGGGCAACCATGTGTAGCTAG
Organism: Helianthus tuberosus; assembly: GCA_030545235.1. Taxonomy (NCBI): domain Eukaryota; kingdom Viridiplantae; phylum Streptophyta; class Magnoliopsida; order Asterales; family Asteraceae; genus Helianthus; species Helianthus tuberosus. The sequence goes on from CM060374.1 coordinate 16,605,146, forward strand.
AACACCGCTGGCTGTCTGCGTTGAGATCTTGTCAGAGACCGTCCAAGTGGGAGCTGTTAGATATTATGTCCGGTTCGATAAGTCAACGCCGCCGACCGGGTCTTGACCCGTAAGAGTTACACCTTGGGCAACGAACTAAAATCCACTTAACCTGTTTACCTGGTAATTACGAACAACATACGAGACATATCATAATTATATTTATGATTATAAGCGGGTATTAACTGAGATACGAGTACATGGACCGGGTGACACGGGTATTCTCACCCTACGCCACTTGTCGCGCACCTAACATATTGGCCAATGGCAACACATGCACCATGTATGTGTGCCACTTGCCAATCATGCATGATGGTCCATTCTTTTAAATTGTGGGTCTTGCATTTTGGAGTAGATGAGATGAACAAAATTAGTTGTTGCAACAAGATGAACTGCTCTCAACCACACCCACAAAATAACCGGCCACCAAGCTAGCCGCGGGCTGCCGCCTTCGCTGCCCCGTCTCCGCCACTGCCAGCCGCCATCTGCCGCTGCTGTTGCCACCGTTTGCCGCCGCCTCCTTCGTCGCGTTTCGTTGGTTCGTTTACTTGCACTTGTTCGTTGAACCTCGGTGTCTCGACCGGTTAGTCATTAACCGAGGTATAATTTTTCTCATCGGTAGTTATATATTTTACTGTGCTCGTATTTGCATGTAACCGAATCCAGTCGGGTTTCGTTTTGTTGATCATTAGTTTATATTTCTGTTGCATTTTATTAATTAACTAATTTAATTAATTAACAATTAATTATTGAACCGGGTTTTTAATAAATAAAATTTTGACCGATCACCACAGAAACCCAACATAAACATATCATAAAGTTATAATTCACGTATACTATTTTTAAAAGTCTAATATAACCCGGAACGAAAAATTACAAACAGAAGAATCTATAAAAGACTCAGGTTCATAGAAAAACAGGTAGAGGTCACATGGTATTGTGTAAAGAAAAAAACACAAAGTGGACCCATGTGTGTTAGTACTACAACAAACACGTATCCACTCATAAAAAAGCCAATGAGACATGAAAATCGATTCTTACAACCCCCCCCCCCCCCCCCCCCCCCCCCCCCCCAAGTCCACCACATGTTATTTATGAGGGTAGAAATTGAAAATTTTCAAAACTTAAACTAATCCAAACTTGGATTCTTGTGTGTTTACAAGCCAAACTCAATTTTAAATACAGTTTGGTCTCTCACTAGAGAATTCGTCATTTTATTAATATGGGAAGTATAAGTGTAAAGAGAAATAGTTGGAAATAGAGTCTGTGTTAAACACCAGAACTTAACTTTGAGGTCAGTGTTTATGTTAAAGACATGGTTGTCATCTCGTGTAGAAGTGTCAGGGGATCTCAGCCATACTTTAGACTTACCAAGAGGACCCAATGTCAAGCACAAACCACTATTTACACATTAGAAAACAACGAAGGACATATAATCGCTTGTTTAAGGGGTATCCCAACGGTCTACTGACGGATTTTATAGAGGGGTCACCAACATATAGGATTACTGACCACCGTGTCGACATAGGTGTTGAGGCATCTTTTCCAACGTATTACCAACTATTCAACGATATTTTACCGACGGTTTACGAAAGGCTACTTTAGTCATTTATAATTTATTGTACGTGATTTTAATTATGAGACCACCAATTCCAACCTATTAAATTAACAAAGAGGATACAATACGTGTGAAAAATAGAGGTTTTGGGAAAGGGATAAAACCAAGATTAGTTATAGGCATCGAATGAAAAAGATGACCGATTTATAGTTTTTTTGTTAGCGTTTATAAGTTCGAACCGGATGATGATCGGCTATCATTTATAGTAAGCTTTTGTTGTTGTATATAAAAATTATTATCAATACAACCACAAGTCGCTAACCGACCTCACGGACAAATGACAAAAATACTAGGAGAAAATCTAAACTGATCAAAATCTTTCCTTCATTATGATCGACGAGTTATCAAGGGATGGTCCATCAGGAACCGGTTCCTCATCGACTGACGTCTAAAGAGTCTTTTGAGGTCCAAAAACTTATCGTTGGTATGAACGATGAACGGTCTGTTGGAAATTAGTTCCCACATACAACGACCAAGTTTGAACTTAGTCGGTAGTTACTCGGTAACCCGTAGGTGAGTGTCGTGGGAAACGAAACGTATTCTTTTTAGTTTCTCATGCGATCCGTCGATGATGTTCTTACAATCATAAGTATTTTTAACTGTTAAAAGCACGACTAACGTATTTATCAGACTTTTTTTGTTAACGCATTATAAAATTTGTCATATATGTAGTTAAACTAGTTCTTGAATCTATTTTATTATAAACATGCTCGAAAAAACAATATAGTTTCAACATATAATTTATAAATAATAGTAAATTAATGTTTTAATAAATAACATATACCTATCAAATGATGCAACAATTGCAAACACAAGTAGGTGAAAACCTTAAATGTGAGTTTTCATCCATTCTGGCATATGTCTCGTCTGCTAACCAATGCATGGTCTATGTTCAGGTGAACAAACCCCATGAGACTATGTCGTTGCCTTAGTTT